>JALJEV010000247.1:600000-918612 GCA_026586105.1 Hylodesmum podocarpum
GCAATTCCTTGGTGTACTTTGCTTGATGTATGAAGATTCCATCTTTCAGTTGTTTGACTTGCAGTCTAGGAAGAATTTGAGTTCCCCATCATAGACATGTCAAACTCCCCTGCATGCTATCCACAAACTCTTCACGAGAGATTTATTAGTTGATCCAAATATAATATCATCAACATAAACTTGAACCAACAAAATACAGTTTGACTTCCTCCTTATGAAAAGAGTTTTGTCAACATTACCTCGAGAACCCTTTTGTGAGAAGAAATTTACTTAACCTTTCATACCATTGTCTAGGGGCTTGTTTAAGACCATATAGGGCCTTCTTGAGTTTGTACACATGTTGGGGAAATCGAAATCGGTGAATCAGGAGGTTGTGAAACAAAAACTTCTTCATTGATATAGCCATTCAAGAAAGCACTTTTAACATCCATTTGAAACAACTTGAAATCATGTATGCAGGCAAAAGCAAGTAAAACTCTAACAGCTTCTAGTCTAGCAACGGGGGCATAAGTTTCACCAAAATCTATTCCTGCTTGTTGATTATATCCCTTAGCTACTAGTCTAGCCTTATTTCTAACCACAACTCCATTCTCATCTAACTTATTCTTAAACACCCATTTTGTTCCAATTACATTCATATCTCTTTTAAAAGGTACTAACTCCCATACGTTATTCCTTTTAAACGATTTAATTCTTCTTGCATAGCATTCATCCAATATTCATCATTTATAGCATCATCAACACAAGAAGGTTCAAATTGAGACACAAATGCATAATCATCACAAAACATGTTATGAGTAGATCTAGTAGATACTCTCTTATGGATGTCACCAATGATGTTATCAAGAGATAAATCTCTTGGTTTCCTCCATTCTTTTGGAAGCTCATGAGAAGTAGTTGGTGGTTCTTCTTTGTTCTTCTTTGCTTATGCTTTCTTCACCTACATGCTCATCATCATCAACAAATACACTTCCCTTTTGGGGATTGTTAGTTTCATCAAACTTAACATGCACAGATTCCTCAATGCACATTCTCCTTTTATTAAAGACTCTATATGCTTTACTTGATGATGAATACCCAATAAACACACCCTCATCAGCCTTGGCATCAAACTTACCAATAGGCTCTTTGTTATTATTCAAGACAAAACACTTACACCCAAATACCCGAAAATGAGATATATTGGGTTTCTTGCCTTTATAGAGTTCATAGGGGGTTTTCTTTAAAATAGGTCGAATCACAATTCTATTTAGAACATAGCATGCAATGGAAAAGCGCATCCAAAATATTTAGGCAAATCACTTTCATTCAACATAGTTCTTGCTAGTTCTACTAAAGATCTGTTTCTCCTCTCAACAACCCCATTTTGTTGTGGAGTTCTTGGAGCGGAAAAGTTGTGATCGATTCCATATTTTTCACAAAACTTTTCAAAATGTTCATTTTCAAATTCCCTCCATGATCACTTCTAATGGACTTAATTTTCAAATCTTTTTCGTTTTGAATCTTTTTAGCAAGTATTTTGAAGACTTTGAAAGTGGTGTCTTTACTTGGTATAAAAGTAACCCAAGCAAAACGAGAGTAGTCATCTACAACAACTAATCCATATAGATTTCCACCTAAACTAGCAGTTCTAGATGGACCAAAGAGATCCATGTGCAGCAATTCAAGCGGTCTAGAAGTTGAAACAACATTTTTAGATTTGAAAGAGTTTCTAGATTGCTTGCCTTTCTGACATGCATCACATAGGCCTTCTCTTTTGAACTTTAATTCAGGTAGTCCTTCTACTAAGCTCTTAGATGACAGTTTATTAAGTTGATGAACATCAATATGTGCTATACGTCTATGCCAAAGCCAAGATAGATCATCATTAGACGTAAGACATGCATGATATGATGATGAATGATCAAGTTCAAGTGTATAGATGTTACCTCTTCTCTTACCTACCATCAATACCTCATTCGATTCGTTGTTATTGATCTTGCAGTAGTCTTTGTCGAATGAAACTTGATAGCCTTTGTCGCATAATTGGCTAATACTCAGAAGATTAAACTTCAAACCTTCTACAAGCAGTACATCTTCAATCACGGAGTTGGATTTGTCTCCAACATCACCAATACCCAGAATTTTGCCTTTGTTATTATCTCCATAAACTACTGAACCGGATTCTTTGGATTTGAAGGAGATAAAATTACTCTTGTCACCCGTCATATGTCTTGAGCAGCCACTATCCAAATACCATGTTGAGTGTTTGGCTCTCAAGCACACCTACACAAAGAAAGATATCATTTGGTTTTTGGTACCCAAATCTTGTTGGGTCCTTTCATGTTAGAACTGTGACTATCTTTCTTTATCCATTTAAACAATCCATTATCTAAGCCTTTCTTTCTAATCATGCAGTTATAATGATTATGTCCAGATTGCATACAATAACTACATGAGAAGTTTCTATACTTGCTGGTTTGTTTAAATGTATGGAACTTCTTTTTATTATTCTTTAAAGGGGCAGTAAAAGATTTACACTTTGAACAGGGCAATTTCAATTTATCATTTTCATCTTTTAATTCTTGATTATTGGTTTTCAAAACAGAAATTTCTTTTTCTAAATCAGCAACTCTGTTTTTCAAAACCTTACTCAGTTTTTCAAATTTTTTTGCTTCTTTAAATAACTCACAAAAAGCAGTATATAATTCATCATAATCATTATCATTTTTGGAGGAGTCAGAATCACTTACCTCATCATCCGATTCTGGTTTAGCCATAAGACATAAGTTGGCTTCCTCATTTTCGCTTTCACTAGATGATGAGCAGTCATTTTCTTCCCAAGCAATGTAGGCCTTTTCTTCCGATATCGGTCCTTCTTGGGTTTTTCTTCTTGCTCCACTCTTCTAGGCTCACCTTCGCTTGATTTCTTCAAGTTTGGACACTCCGATCTATAGTGTCAGCCTTGCCACATTCATAGCATGTGACCTTCAAAGATGATCCTTTTCTAGCATTGTTGAATCTCTTCTTGTTGTTGTTCTTCCTCATGAACCTTTTGAACTTTCTGACCATGAGATTCATTTCTTGCTCAGATTCGTTTTCACAGCTTGATGATGCATCACTATCACTAGCTGTGTCCTCCATTTTAAGTGCTAAACTTTTAGCCTTCTTGTCTTTTTGCTCTTCATCAGCCATACGTGACATATCCATCTCATATTCTCTCGCTTACCAAACAACTCAAGACTTGTCATTAAGGCCAAGTTCTTTGATTCGTAATGGTTGTGGATCGTTGGTTGCCATTTTCTGCTTAGAGACTTCAGCACCTTTATATTTACCTCTTCCTCAACAAAGACCTTACCGAGTCCTTTGAGGTGATTCACAATGTGTGTGAATCGTTTCTGCATGTCCATGATAGACTCACCTTGTGCCATTCTGAACATTTCATACTCTTGGATGAGTGTGTTCTTTCTAGCTCTTCTCACCTCAGGAGTACCTTCATGAGTCACCATGATGAGATCCCATGCTTCCTTTGTTGTTGTACAAGCTGAAATTCTAAAGAATTCATCGAGTTTAATGCTTGAATGTATAATATTTAAAGCTTTAGCATCATTTTCTCGCTCTCCTAATTTCTTCTGGTTCCCACTTATCAAAAGGTTTTTCTAATTCATTTCCATCAACTATATATGTGGGGATTTTAAAATCGTTACAACAGACTTGCCAAATGTTTCTATTTATAGACTCCATAAAGATTTTCATTCTAACTTTCCAAAATGGATAGTTATCTCCACAAAACAGAGGAGGTCTATTAATAGAGGCACCTTCAGCAAAAGGTAATTGATTACTTGCCATTATGGATCAAATTCTAGAGCAACTTACTAGAAGTAGCTCTGATACCAATTGTTGGTCCCTATGTATGAATCTAGAGGGGGGGTGAATAGATTCTTGTTAAACTTTAACCCAAATTTGCGTGTTTCTAATTCCTTTTGATTCAACAAAGCTAATCTTAATTACCTATCAATTACCTTTCAATTACAGATTCAAATACAAGTTCAATTACTGATCCTATTTCTAAACCAATTAATGAGTTGATTATCAATACAGTTTCCCAAAAAAGCGAGAATATAATCAATATCAATATAGTGAAAAGCGTAAAAGAGAGTAAGGAAGAGAATGAGTGCAATGATATATCTTGGTTCGGCTAATCGCCTACGTCGGTCCCAACCCAACAACTGTTGCGATTGGCTTTCCACTATTAAATGATTTCTTTTGTATCCTTTTACATTCACTCTGCAACAAGCAATACAAACAAATCAAAACACCTAAAAAGCGTTCTTCAACCTGAAGAAGCGAGAACTTCCAAGATCTTGGCACCTCCAAGACCAAACTTTGAGAATCACTTCTCAAATACAATGCTCTATCTAGAGAGACCTCTCTCCTAGAGCAACAACCCAAAATTGAAATACAAAAGATCAGTAAAGAATACACCTTAAGTGCGAGAATCCGATCACAAACAAGCTCTATGAAAATCACCCAACAAGGATATGGATCAAGTTTCCCCTTGTCTTTGAAAACCTTGATAATCTCTAAGTTTAGAGCATATGAAAGTGTAGGAATGGTTTCAAGAAGTTAGGTTTTCAGCAATCTCATATGCTTCATCAAGGATGTACTTATAGAACCAATTTGGAGGAGAAAACGTGCAAATCGAGCTATAACGGTCCATGTAATTGATCCCAAATGCATGTAATCGATTACACTAGCCGTTAGAACCCTCCAATTTGATTTTTCCAGGCATGTAATCGATTACCACGAGCATGTAATCGATTACATTGAAGAGGGAAACCGAGAAAAGGTGAATTTCAAACCATGTAATCGATTACCTTTGGGGATGTAATCGATTACACTGCAACTCTCAAGATGTAATCGATTACATCACCCATGTAATCGATTACACCAGAGAGCATGATCAATGTAATCGATTACACCAGGGCTGTAATCGATTACATCAGTGAAAAATGAATTTCCAAGGTTTTTCAAACTGTTTTTCTCAAATGGAAATCAATCATTCTTCACATGATCAATCATACACAAGTTATGCACATCTCTGGGGTTTTAAACAAAGAATTCAACACACAATACATAGTTATATCCTAGTTACATTCATCTATGGAAAACCGAAAATACATTCATCAAAACCAAAACACATAAGAGAGACACAAACTGCATTCTTCAAGCTTCAAGTCCAACAAACGATACCATCATCAAACTCTCGGGCATCACTCCAGAATTTTGCATAAGCCTCTATCAACCATGGACCTTTCTGCTCAGCAAAGTCCATCCACCCATTGGGGTTCAGCATCCTCGACACTCGATTTGAAACACCTTCAAGAGTGGATTTGGAAATCCACTTGCTGGGTAAGAAGAGATCTCGCGCAAAGAAAGTATCTTCAGTAGTCTTGGTTTTCTTGGCGGCCATTTTCTAGGTTTGAAAAAGAAAGATTTTGTGAGTATGAGATTTTTAGAGAAGATAAAATTTCAAAGAATATAGAATACTGTAAAGAGTAAAGGAGTGAACTTTGCAGTATTTATAGTCAAAGATTGAAACGGTTATAATTCATCAGACGAAAGAAGTTGAAACTGCCCCTGATTTGACGTGGCCTCATGATTGCCTTTTTAATGATTAATTTGACCTCTGCAATTCACTGCGTGTGTTTTCAACGTTGTAAGTGCAATAAATGACGACACATTTAATTGCTGAATTTATTTTGTCCCTACACACTCAACTTTAAATTAATTAAATAATAACCTTACATCTATTGAATTTCCTCAGACTGATTCAACTTGATCAGACGCAATGTTTCGACTTAACGCGAATAAATAAGACAGACGAAATAAACAGTTAAAAGGCATAGACGAAATAACTTAATCAATTAAAGAAACAATTCCCAAATTTTCTTTAATGAAGTTAAAACGAGTTTCGTCTAAAGCTTTTATGAAAATATCTGCCCATTGAAAATCAGTTTGAACAAACTGTATATCGAAAATACCTTTTTGAACATAATCTCTTATAAAATGAAATTTGATTTCAATATGTTTGGCTTTTGAATGTTGAATAGGGTTTTTGCTGAGATTGATTGCACTTGTATTATCACAAAATACTGGTATTTTAGTCTCAAACCTGGAGTAATCTTCAAGTTGATGGTTTACTCAAAGTAATTGTGAACAACATCCAGCTGCAACAATATATTCTGCTTCAATGGTTGAGAGTGCAATGGAGTTTTGCTTCTTGCTTGACCAAGAGATGAGTGATGTGCCAAGAAATTGACATCCACCACTTGTGTTTTTCCTCTCCACTTTATCTCCAGCATAATCAGCATCACAATAGCCACTAAGATTGAAATTACTATTTTTCTTATAAAACAAAGAGAGATTAGTAGTTCCAATAAGTTATCTCAAGATACATTTTACAGCTTGCAAATGAGATTCTCTAGGATCAGATTGAAAACGTGCACATAGACAGACACTAAACATAATGTCAGGTCTACTAGCAGTGAGATAGAGTAGAGATCCAATCATACCTCTGTATACCATCTGATCAACGGTCTTACCTGACTCATCTTTGTTGTGATTTGCACCAGACGAATGCATTGGTGTCTTCATGGGCTTAGCATTCTCCATTTTGAACTTCTTTAGAAGCTCCTTGGTGAACTTCTGTTGATGAATGTAGATGCCTTGTTTCGTTTGTTTGATTTGAAGTCCTAGGAAAAACTTTAATTCTCCCACCATACTCATCTCAAACTCTTCCTGCATTAACTTAGAGAAATCTTTGCACAAGGATTCGTTAGTTGCTCCAAAGACTATATCGTCTACATAAATTTGAACAATGATAAAGTCCTTAGAAACACTTTTCTTGAAGAGAGTTGTATCAACCTTTCCTCTTGAAAAACCACTTTTAAGAAGAAAAGAACTCAGTCTTTCATACCAAGCTATAGGAGCTTGTTTAAGACCATAAAGTGCTTTCTTCAATTTGAAAACATGATCTGGTTAAGTGATATAAGACCATGAAACTAGGTGATGCTCCAAGGATCTAACACCTTTGATTGCCCAATCTTCAATTCACCAAGTGATCCTCACTCAAGATCAAGAGAGGCTTGCGGATTATAGGCTAAGATAGGTGATGGTTTCGGTATGTGACCAAGAAGAAGAAAATCAAAAATGGAATGAGATTAGAAGCATGATAGCGCCATGATCCAAAGGAATCAATAAGCTAAGTGATGAATCGCCACTTGAGTCATGGATCAAGATAAGATTCAAGGTTCTTTGAAGAAACCCTGGGAGAGAACTCCCCTTTCTCAAGACACAAGTCTTAGAAATTCTATTTCATTCAATTCAAAAGTGAGTCTTACAATGAAATTTGCCTAAGTTATATGACTAGAGGTGTGTGTTGGCCGTGAGCTTCTCTAGGCCTTAGGATCCTTGATGGATTGATCAAGTGATGCTAGGCACCCCTCACTTGATCAATTCAAGAAGGATCTAGAGTTAATGAGATCAAGAGGCTCAAAACTCTCCTAAGCATGTGGTGATCATGGACTAATTAAGATGGAATTTTAGTCCTTAGATTAGAAGCTAATCTAAAGGCTAGAATGCCTTCTTAGATGAGGGTCAACACTTTATAACTTGACTTAAATTTACACCTTTGATTATGATATAATCAAGTGGTGGAAATTTAAATGAAGTTAGTGGAATTTCTACTCATTCTCTCACATAATCCATCTACTCTCTTTTAAGAGAGTGTAACACACTTGCTTATTTGGGTCATAAGACTCTTAAGCCCACAATTAGAGGCTTTGACCCATCAAAACACAAGTCAACATGTCCATTACTTAGCTTGGTCGAAACTCACTAAACAACCATGGTCCAAGCTTTATACAAAATTAAGCCTAAACTAATTACAAGCTAATAAGAAGATTACAAGGCTTATTTTGCCCAATTTGTTGACTTTGAGGAGTTGACCATTGACTTTGACTTTGACCTTGATTTGTTGACTTTGACTTAGTCAACTCTTCCTCAACTTGAGCTTCTAATCTTCTTTGCATAGCTCTTGTTATCCTCATGCTTGGAGATGGTCCTCCATCATTAAGATTGACTCTCAAAACCAGGAGGTTGTTTAACATACACTTCTTCTTCAATGAAACCGTTTAGAAAGACACTTTTCACATCCATTTAATATAGAGCGATATTTTTGTGAGCAACAAAAGCAAGTAAAATTCTAATTGCTTCTAACCTAGCTACAAGTACAAAGGTTTCAGTAAAGTCAATACCTTCTTGTTGGTTATAGCCTTGAGCTACTAACCTGACCTTGTTTCTTACAACTTTTCCAGCTTCATCAAGCTTGTTTCTGAACACCCATCTCGTTCCAATGATGCTTTTGTTCCTTGGTCTTTCTACTAGAGTCCATACATCATTCCTTGTGAACTGGTTCAGTTCTTCTTCCATAGCCAAAATCTAGTCATTCTTTTGTAGAGCTTCTTCAATATCTTTGGGCTCTATATTAGACACAAGAGCATATCCAGAAACATCTCTCAGTCTAGATCTAGTTTGAACTCCTTGATGTCTATCTCCCATGATCAGATCTTCGGTTTGGTTTGAGGCAAACCTCCAAGTTCTGACAGGAGCATGATCATCTTGGTGTTGAGGGGCAGACGAAGAGGGTTCGTCTATGCTGGGAGATGTTCTTTCGTCTGTATTTGTGTCTGGACAAGGTTGGACAGACGGAACAGCTTCTTGACCAGAGAAGGTTATCCGTAATTCTCAAACAGATTTTCTAGGTCAGATATTTCTTTATCAGCCTTTGAGTTATCCTGGAATTTCACATGAATAGATTCCTCTACAACTTGCGTCTTAGAATTGAAAACTCTATAAGCTTTAGAAGTATTGGAGTATCCAAGTAAAAATCCCTTTACCACCTTTGAATCAAACTTACCAAGTTGATCCTTAGTATTCAAAATGAAACATTCACATCCAAAAGGATGGAAGTAAGAAATGTTGGGTCTTCTTCCTTTCCATAGTCCATAACAGGAAGTATTAATTGCTTCTGCCCAATAATATTTTGGAAGAGAGCTTTCATGCAACAAAGTTCTAGCCATTTCTTGCAAGGTACGATTATTCCTTTCCACAACCCCATTTTGTTGAGTTCTTGGAGACGAAAAATTGTGAAAAATATCATTTTCAAAGCAGAAGACATTGAACTCAGAATTTTCAAATTATGTTCCATGATCACTCCTAATAGACACAATACATATTCTTTTTTCTTTTTGAACGCGTTTGCAAAATATTTCAAAGACACTGAATGACTCATGTTTATGGGCTAGGAAGTATACCCATGTGAATCTAGTATAATCATCTACAATTACAAATCCATATTTCTTCCCTCCAAGACTTTTAGTGTGAGTAGGTTCAAAGAGATCAATATGTAACAGTTCTAAGAGTCTTGTCATGGAAACAACATTTTTGGATTTAAAAGAAGCTTTGAGTTGTTTCCCATGCTAACAAGATTCACACACACAATTGGATTTCTAAGATATTTTTGGCAAACCTTTCACAAGATCCTTTTTAGAAATTTTTGAAATATACTTGAGACTTAAATGTCCAAACTTTTTGTGCCAGATATCTCGTTCATCGTCTGCTGAAATCAAACATGTTACATTCTGATCACTAAGGTCAGAAAGACAAACCTCATAAAGATTGTTCTTTCTTTTCCCAACAAACAGAATGGATTTTTCTTTGTTCTTGACTATACACTCATCAGAGTTAAAACTCTACTTCATATCCACTGTCACAAAATTGACTTATGCTAAGTAGATTGAAGTTGATGCCTTTAACATAAAACACATTTTGGATGAGAGGATTGGGTGTCTTACCAACAGTCCCAATACCTAGGATTTTACCTTTCCCTTAGCCAAAAGATACAAACGCTTTACTTGGTCTGAGGTCTTGAAACATAGACAGGTCTCCCGTCATGTGTCGTGAGCACCCACTGTGCAGGTACCAGCTTGAGGTCTTCTCTCTTCCTATTAAGGACATCTGCAATAGGAATAATGAGTGACTTTGGTACCAAAATCTTTTTGGGTCCTCCTTTGTTAGTTGAAGAATATTTCTTTTTATTTAAGGTTCTTCCATTCTTTTTATAATCATTAGGAACCTTATTATAGCTTTTATTCTTCTTCTTATGGATAGACGAAGTAAATTTTATTTTCTTTTCGTCTGTCCTTTCAACATAACCAAGTCCATTTTTGTTAGACGGAGACCTCCCATATTTTAAAATGTTTTCAAGCATGGAGGATCCCTTAGTGAACTTTGTTAAGTCTTTGAGTAAGGATTCATTTTCTTTCTTTAATCTTTCGATTTCAAGAATGAAAATATCCTTTTCAGACTCAGATGATATTTCATCTGAAACTTTCTTTTGCATTAACTCATTTTCAGTTCTCAAAGTAGCATTTTCTTCCAAAGTTTGTTTCAACTTGGCTTTGCATACTTTGTATTGCTCAACAATAAAATGTGAGTTTTCCAAAAGTGTATCATATGATATTTCCTCTGATTTTGACTCAGACTTAGACGAAGAAGATGAAGAAGTTTGAGTTTCAATTACCTCAGATGAGACATCGTCTCCAGCCATGAGATAGATGTTTGTTATTTCTTCTTCTTCTTCTGTGGATTCCTCTGAGCTTTCACTGTCAAGGTCTTCCCACGTCAGCAAGCTCTTGTTACCTTTGTCTTTGCGAGGATTCCATCTCTTCTTCAACCTTGGACATTCTGATCTCATGTGTCCAGGTTTTCTGCATTCATAGCTGACAATCTCTGAGCTTTCCTCCTTGCTTGAGGGCTTCTCAGGGAACTTCTTTTCTTTCTTCTTGAAGAAGCGTTAACCTCTACCTTCTTCATCATCATCTTCTTGAAGCGTTTATCCATGAGAGAAATCTCATCATCAGATGAATCAGACTCGGTTGTGTCAGCTTTTAAGACCTTATGTTTCTTCTTTCTTTCCTTCTTAGCAGTTTCCTCCTTTGGAACAGTGTTGACAGACGGAAGAGCTATGGGCTCTTGAACTTTGATTTTGTCTCTTTTACAGATAAGTACCTCATGTACTCTCAAAACACCGATTAACTCATCAAAAGTTAATGTCTTCATATCGCGCCCAACTGAAATAGCAGTGGACACAGCTTCCCATGGAGGAGGATGGTTGTCCAGAATCTTCATGTTGTTCAGGGCTTTGGTGAACGTGATTCCCAACACAGTAAGTCCATTTAATATGGTTTGGAATCTTCCAAACATCATATCAATAGATTTTCCTTTCTTCATAGAGATCATCTCATATTCTCTTTGAAGAGTAGCAGCTTTCCTCATTCTAACATCCTCTGTTCCTTCATAGGAAATCTTGAGGGTGTCCCAGAGCTTTTTTGCGGTTTTGTAGGCACAGAATCTGTTGTACTCTGTCCTTGAGAGAGCGCACATAAGAGCATATCTAGCTTTGTTGTTGAGCTCCATAAGTGAATATTCTTCACTTCCCCATTCAACTTTAGGTTTAACAATAGGGATATCTCCTTGAGTAATGATGTTCTACAGTCTATACTGGGTAGACTTGATGTACATCTCCATCCGGTCAGCCCAATAAAGGTAGTCATCTCCAGAGAACGCCAATGACTTGTTCATAGATGACCCACCAGACAGGAACGAGGGTCCTTGCGACTCCATCTTGGATCTTTTCTTCTAGCAGCTGCTAAGCGCTCAACCCTTAGAGGTTGTGCTTTGATACCAAACTGTAAAAGATAAAACACAAGAAGGGGGGTTGAATTGTGTTAATCAAAAAATTTAATTCCTTTCGTCTGGTGGGTTTAAACGGGATCGACGAAACAGTTCTTTCAAATGTTGATTTTAAGAGATGGACGTTATAAATAGATTATCCCCGTTAAGAGGAGAAAAACACAGATATTTTTATACTGGTTCGTTTATTCAAGACTACGTCTAGTTACCCAGCAACAACTGAGTTTTTACTACTTACTGTGAAATGGTTACAAGTATTGTTTGAACCCAACCACTTTTGGCTAAAACAAGATATTCTTTGAACACAACCTTCTTAGGCTAAACAACCAGGTATTCTTTGAACACATAACCTCCTCAGGCTAAAACACCACACAAGTGGATTTTAGATAGTTTTCTAGAAAGAAAAGTTTTCCTCTTCTCAGAGAGGGATATACAGTGAAACACAAAAGTAGCAGTGAGCGAAATCACAATGACTTAGAATTTTAAGCGTGTTCACCAACTGAAACTTGGAGGAGTGAAGTCCTTTATATAGGCATAGTCTTTAGGTGTCCGTTAGAAACAGAAGAATACCGTTAAGCTTTTTCCAAATGCATGCCAAAAAGGTGTCAGAGCGCAATCAAGTGATGTGATAGTGTGTGCAGCGGATTTGATGGCTTGCTCAGTCTTTTTTCTGACTCGTATAGAGATTTCCTGGAAAAGGGTGAAACCTTTTCGTGTTGCATATGAAAGCTCGAATCCCCATACTAATCTTGGAAGCTTTCAAGAATAACTTAGAAGATTTGAATCTTGGCGCGAGTTACTCAGACTGTACTTCATCTCCTTGACAGACGATGTGAATCTTCAATCTTAAGGTTGGCTTGTAAGCTTCGTCTGAAGAATTTCGTTTATCCTTCCGTCTGATGTTTTAGCTTTAAGACAGATGAATGACTTCTATTTTGAGGGGTCATCTTTCGTCTATGCTTATTCCGTCTGACTTTGCTTGCAATGTTTTATCTGAGATGTTCCGTCTGTATCTTGTAATAAATCAAAACTTAGAGACTTTAGTCACCTTGATCTAACATAATAGTTAAAGGAGAGTGAAAAGAAATACAACAAATTTTTATATTTATTTATTTCGAGGAAATTTTCTTAGTAACTTGTTAAATAAAAATACAACTGAATGTTTATTAAATCTGGTTATATTTTCTGTCTAACAACTTCAAATATTTTTTGACAATAGTTTCTTCGTACTAGTAAAGAAATAAAAAAAAGTGATATTTGATAATCGTCGTTTTAGCACAACCAGTATCCTTTGTTTAACATTTATATACTTATCAGAAAAAAATTATTGGCATTATTGCATTGCGATGTGTATTTGTATTTTTGTGTGGCTAAATTTTTTTTTTAAGAGATAGAAAAAGGATAGAAAATGAAGAAATAGTAAAAGGAAAATAAATATTAAATTTATGTTTAATTTAAAATAAAACTCATAAAAAATAAAATTCAATAGAGATGATAATTTTGACAAATTTAGTTTTTTAAATAAACTAAAAATATTATAAGAAACGAATGGACTTTTAAATTTTATTAATAATAATATAGAGATGAAAAAATAATCACAGAAACAAGAAGATTCAATAAATAATTGAATCAATTTAATAGGATAAAACAATTATCCAATAAAATTATAAAGAAAAATTAATTATAACAAGCAAATATTCTTATCGATAGTTATAGATTTTATTTAAATTCTTCATATTTATATTTGTATTTAAATAAAATTGACATTTTATTTTTTATTAATTTAATTCATTAAAAAAATATAATAAGTAATTTTAACTTATTTATTATTTTAATCACTGTATATAAAAAATATAAATTAAATTTGTATTTAACAAGTAGCATAATCTTATACTTATGTATTATGAGATAATTTATTCAATCATAATCAAAATTTTACCTCTACAATCTAGATAACAGTTAATGATATTTTTAATTAAATAAGTTATTAAAATAAAACTCTAATTTTTATTAGACAACGTGAGAGACAACATTTCTAAAATTACATCTAATTTTTTTGATATATTAATACAAAAGCAGAGACGATGAGATATGTCAAGTGACCAGGATTCATGTTCGTTAATTTCAGGACATTGTTATATAAAAACAATAATTTTAAAATAAGTGTTATTTTAATTTTTAATATAACATTAATTATTTTTTCATTTTTATTTTTTATTACATAATTTTTAATAATAAAATTAATTTATTTAAAAATAATAACATTAATTTTGTAAAATAATCTTCCAACCACATATAATATCGAACTAGAATCAAGTTTAAAACAAATAAAAATTTTACAAGGGATATAAAACATTATGGGTGTAAGTGAAAACCTCAAACGAGTAGTATGATAGGCACCAAATCACAAATGTGTTAAAGTGAAAACCTCAAAAGGGAAAAGAAATAATAATAATAAAAAAAAAAAAACCTTTGGAACATAAAACCCTAAACCCTAGAAGCTGCTTCTTCTAGAGCCTTCCCTTCACTTCCCTTGAAAAAGGAAGCGTGAAGCGTTTTCCGTCTGCATTACTCTCTGTAACTTGTGAAAGTGCTTTCTCAGTTACTCACATCATCATGTATCGCTTTGCAACTTCTCTAGCCTCCAAAGCTCGGTATGTCTCCAATGGCAGTGTTGTGTCCCCTTTTACCTTTTGAATTATTCTTCTATTCCCTCCAACTTGCATCCTTTTTTTGGTTTCTTATTATTTTCTGCAATTTCTCTTCTGGGTCGATGAGAAAATGTTTGGAAATGGATCAAAATTACAACTTTTTTTTTTTTTTTTTTTTTTTTTTTTTTTGTAGATCCAATCATGTTGATTGTGTCTTTGTGGGGTTTTATGCTAGAATATCCAGTTGTCTTTAATGCTTCTGACTTTTATTTTCTGTTGTCTTGATTGCAGAATTGCCAGGAACAGCACTCAACAGGTGGAACACCATTCTTTTAATGCACATTTCTTATTTGTTAAAGTTGTTTCGAGATTAAAGAGATCTCTTTCACTTTTAATCTCTGTTTTTATGATGATGGTGTCTAATTTATTTTTTGCATTGCATAGATTGGAAGTAGAGTGAGTTGGAGCAGGAATTATGCTGCCAAAGACATTAAGTTTGGAGTGGAGGCTCGGGCTTTGATGCTTAAGGGTGTTGAAGAGCTTGCCGAAGCTGTGAAAGTTACCATGGGACCTAAGGTAACTAAGCTGATAGTTTAATTTTTTCTTGCTTGATGGAGAAGAGATCGGTGATTAAAGTTGTAGGATAAAGGGGAAAGGATTGGAAATGAAACTTGATATTAAAAATATATGATTTATTTGGTTGGTTTTCTAAGGGGTGAGGACTCCTTTTGGATCTGTGAATGCAAGATGTCAATCCTAGTCCTGTCATTTTAATTAATTGTCAATGTTGAACTTCTGTTTTTAGGGACGTAATGTGGTGATTGAGCAAAGTTTTGGTGCACCTAAAGTGACGAAAGATGGAGTAACTGTAGCTAAGAGCATTGAATTCAAGGATAAGGTGAAAAATATTGGTGCTAGTCTTGTAAAGCAGGTTGCCAATGCTACCAATGATGTGGCTGGTGATGGTAAGTTGATATGTTCATTCAGTGGCATACATTATGGTTTAAACTTCAGCGTTGGCTGCTTTCTTATTGAGGAAATGTCATTAATGGGTGACCTATATAATTTGGCAGGAACCACATGCGCAACTGTTCTTACTAGAGCAATATTTGCGGAAGGGTGTAAATCAGTGGCAGCCGGAATGAATGCGATGGATCTGAGACGAGGTATAAATATGGCTGTTGATGCTGTGGTGACAAGTCTGAAAAGCAGAGCACGGATGATTAGCACTTCTGAGGAAATTGCCCAGGTTTGTGTATTTTCCTTTTTGTTTAGATCCACTACTGGCTAATTGCTGGAGATTGGAAACAAAAAGAAGGATTTTGAATTGCAAGTATCAGCAAAACTTTACAATTTATTAATTTTTGGTGATAGGTTGGGACAATATCTGCTAATGGGGAGAGGGAAATTGGTGAGTTAATCGCAAAAGCTATGGAGAAAGTTGGCAAGGAGGGTGTAATCACAATCTCAGTAAGTTTTTAGGTTCATCTTGTGAAAAATTTCTATTATTTGGGTTTTACAATTTTTTGTCAGACTGGGGAAGTTTCTTATTTTGCAAGTAATTTTTCTCCTACATATAATGTACAGTAGTTATCATTTCCCCTATTTCCCCTCATGATTTTAAATTCCATCTCAGCCATGTATTATCAAGCCTTTCCCTTTTCTATCCTTTATCCTTGCCCCTTCCAAACTTTGAAGGGGTATGGATTTTCAATTTTTATGTCTTTCTTGATATGCTGGTACCTAACTTTTATAAACTGTTTCAGGATGGCAAGACATTGTATAATGAGTTGGAAGTTGTTGAAGGAATGAAGCTTGACAGGGGATACATTTCTCCATATTTCATAACCAACCAGAAGAACCAGAAATGTGTATGTTCCTGTTTTACAGGAATCATATTTTAATATGTTTGTTCTTTCCAAAATTTACCTTGTCATCTCTTTGTGCCAACAGGAACTTGAAGATCCTCTAATTATAATTCATGAAAAGAAAATCTCAAGTATAAATGCTATAGTTAAAGTTTTAGAGTTAGCTTTGAAGGTGAGCAATGTGATTCACTTCAGTTTGAATTGTCTTTTAGTTTCTAAAATATTGGTATTGACTGACACTTGTTTATTACCAGAGACAAAGACCTTTGTTGATTGTTGCTGAGGATGTGGAAAGTGATGCCCTTGCAACTCTTATTCTAAATAAGCTTCGTGCAGGAATCAAGGTTTGCTTTGCCTATATCTAGCTTTACTTTTTAGTTCTCAGGTACATTAAATTTTGGATTGTTAATTTTGCTTATCTGGCGTGTATTTACTGCATTCCTTTAGGTATGTGCCATCAAAGCTCCTGGTTTTGGTGAAAATCGGAAATCTGGTCTTCAGGATCTTGCTGTTCTTACAGGAGCTCAAGTAAGTTTTCTGTTTGCTGAAGTTACTACAAAATTGAATCCCATTTTACAAACCTATGAATGACGCGTTTTCTATTTTCATCTAGCTTATCACTGAAGAGCTTGGCTTGAATCTTGAAAAAGTGGATCTGGACATGCTTGGTTCTTGCAAAAAGGTAAACTTATGGCATAGTTTGTTATAGCATTTGAATATGGGTGCAGGATTGAGTGTTCCTTTTTCTTCTTTAATGTTCATTTCATAATGTTGGTAGAGGATGCCAACTTTCCCCTTGGGGCAACTATCCGTGTTTAATCTTGAAATAAAGTTTCTCTGAATTTTCACCATTCTTAGCCTTAATGTACAAGCTTAAATGATTTAGACTACTAATAAGGTTATTAATGTTTCAGATAACAATTTCTAAAGATGACACTGTCATCCTTGATGGAGCTGGTGATAAGAAAGCAATTGAGGAAAGATGTGAGCAGGTCTGTTTGAATCTTCTATTAGATTTGATTCTACCAATGATGTATTATGTTTTCGTTTAGCTATAGGTCACATTGTTTATTGATGTGTTTCTTCTGACGAATCTTAACAAGCAGATCAGATCAGCCATTGAAAATAGCACTTCAGATTATGACAAGGAAAAATTACAAGAAAGATTAGCCAAGCTTTCTGGGGGTGTTGCGGTACTTAAGGTATGGTTATTTAAGTTTACCTTGCTTCCTATTAGGTTTTTACTTAGCAAATCCTAAGGTTTTGTAATGATAAAATTAACATATGAAATCTCAAATTTTCAGATTGGAGGAGCCAGTGAGGCTGAAGTTGGTGAGAAGAAGGATAGAGTGACAGATGCCTTAAATGCAACCAAGGCAGCTGTAGAGGAGGGCATAGTACCAGGTAGATTATTAGCACTTGCGGTTGTATGCTTACTGCTTATATTGTTCAATCAAATTTGATATGTTGTTTGGCTATTATGTCGTTGAATCAAATTTGATTTGTTGTTTTGCATTGCTTGCACAGGTGGTGGTGTTGCTCTTCTTTATGCATCAAGTGAATTGGATAAGCTTCAAACTGCAAACTTTGATCAAAAGATAGGTGTCCAAATTATCCAAAATGCTTTAAAGGTTAGTGTTTTCTTTTTGCTGATTTTCATTTTAGATCATCCATAGCATTGTTTCTGGTACGGTATTACTCAACAGATTGTTTTTTCTTTATTCTCCGTTATTTGTTTCAGGCCTCGTTCTGCAATATTTTTAGCTTAATTGCCTTTAAAATGTAGTATGGTTTTACTCACTCTTTTACTGCCTCTTCTGACAAACAATGCAGACTCCTGTGCACACAATTGCTTCAAATGCAGGAGTTGAGGGTGCTGTTGTTGTTGGCAAACTATTGGAACAGAATAATCCTGATCTTGGGTATGATGCAGCAAAAGGTCAGGGTTCTTTCTTTGCTTTTTCATGCTCCTGCTTTCACCCTAATCAACCTAGCTTCCTTTCATGATTTCATTGTTACTGATTCTGCTGTCAACTTGTTTTTCTGCTTTGTAAAGGTGAATATGTTGATATGGTGAAAGCTGGAATCATTGATCCATTGAAGGTGATTAGAACCGCCTTGGTTGATGCAGCCAGGTAGGATGTTAGGAAACTTGCCATTAGATATTTGTTGTATTTGGTTTGTTTTATGTAGCTTTGATTAATGCTTATATCTCTACCATTTTTCTTTTTGCAGTGTGTCATCTTTAATGACAACAACTGAAGCTGTTGTGTCTGAACTCCCAAAAGACGATAAAGATGTTCCTGCCATGGGTGGTGGCATGGGTGGCATGGATTATTAAGGGGATATTTTCCCTAATCAACCTAGCTTCCTTTCATTGGACTTAGATTGGAGTGGTGTTTCACCACTATTTTGCCTTTTTTAGCTTTTATTTGTTGACAGAAGGCATCCTTGTAATCATAGTGAGAAATCAAAGAGGTAGGGGGGGAAATTTGTGATTGTTGTTGCAATGAAATTAATAAACATCTGAAGCAATTTTCACTTTCCACATTATTGACATTGTTCAACTCTGAAATTGTCAATTAAAGTCGGTCCCTTAATAATTTCAAAAGGTTTGAGCCTGTTCCTTTTCTTGCAATTTGAACTTTTCACAATCGAGATACATAGAGATTATTTAGTTAACATTATTTGCAAGATTAACAATGAATAAAGATGTTTTAGATTATTGGTTTTTAAATTGAGTAATAAAATGTCCATTTGAAATGTGATTTAAAAGAAAAATTCAGTACAATTAAACGTTGTGTTTTTTGTTTTTCTTTAATTTCGACGAAAAATCCGCTCTGAAAAGAGCATTTTTTTTCAACCATTATCTGTGGTTGTCGGCAAAATTATTTAATTAGATATTAGTATGAACACATTCCGAATTTATGTGCTCTTTAATACAGGAAATGTTATTTGTGAACAAATGGTTGATAAGTTTAATACACGTCATAGTTAGGATATTTTACGCACAGCTTATTTATTAATCAAATGTTACGAGAAATAATTTCTCCCTTTACTTCCTTTCTATTTTCTCAAATTCAAAGTATCAGTTGAATACACTATCACACTTCAAAGGGAGGAACGTGAATAAGAATTTCACAGACAGTAGCTAAACATGATTTTTGAGATTACAATCTTCCCTTTCATTCTTAAAAAGGAAATTTACATTTACATACAGTAAAATTATACAACAAAGGGTTTGATGAAGTACACTAATTTTTCTTCCAATTTACACTCGATTCTATCTCATGGTTCATCCAAATTTAAAATATCTGTGCTTGGATTCTGACTTGCTGTCATGGTTCGAAGTCTCGCGGCTACAGAATTCCTTGGTTTGTTTGTATCTGGTAAAAAGCACTAGGTGATCCTCATACCACAGTACACAGTTAGATTGCAAGGTTTACATAGACCACGTTCGAAAGTTGTCTGTTCTCACAGCTTCAACCCAATGCAGTTGGAAATTTGTATAGGTGTAAGACTGTGCAACTGGCATGCTGTCACGTTGTCAAACTCATCCCGTTCTCAAGTTATTTAAACAATCAACTGAGTTTTGCATGGTTGATTAAGCGAGGAATAAGTTGAGCAGACGATATATCTAGTCATGATCATAATCATCTACTTCAAGCACACTTGAGAGTGTTGATATCCAAGCCTGCAAACCCTTGTTAGCATCCTTTTTCAATAAAGCTTCTAATTTGCCAACAACCTTTCTTGATACTCCATATCTCAGCAAAAGAATTCCAAGTGATCTAAAACTACAATCATTAACTTGAATGGAAGCTCTTACCATTTCCTTAAAAGTCAATATTGCTTCCTTGGGTCTCCCAGCAATAGCATACAAGTCAAGCACATTATTATAACTTAAATCTGTCAAGGGTCCCAATTTTCTTATCTGCTTTGCTATTGGAATGGCTTCATCATATCTCTCAATTTTCTTATACAAACACAGCATCATTGAAAGCGTGAACTCGTTTGCAGCTCCCCTGTTCTGTAAGGTCTCAAATATCTCTTTTGCTTGGTCAACCATAGATCGTTTAACATAAAGATCAATCATACAATTTGAAGAATATAAAGTAGGACCTTCCTTTGTTAATTGAAGCCACTTGTATGCTTCTTGTGCTTTTTCCAGGTTGTCAATTTTTGCATACAACTTGATCAAGGAATTATATATAACTGTATTCCCTGGCAAGCCAGCCTTCTGCATTTCATCAACACAACTGATGGCTTCTTTAACCTTTCCAGCATCACAAAAAGTATTGATCAATATGCCATAAACTAAAACATCAGGCTCCACACCATGCCTGATCATTTCCCTGTATGTATCTTCAGCCATTTCAAATTGGCCTAATTTTACAAAGCTGGAAATCACAGCACAGTATGGAATGCAATCACTTACTAATCCTGCCTCATGCATTTTCTTCAGATAAGGTTTGGCAATATGCGGCTGGTCAGCACTGGCCAAAATTTGTACAAGAGAAGTATAGCTGCATCTGTCAGCAACTATACCATGTTTCTCCATACCATCAAACAATTGATGTGCCTTCTCGTAACATTTCCCTATGCCATAAGCTTTAATCATAACATTGAACTCAAGGACACTGAGATCATTACGTTCGCGGCACCAAATGAAGACTTTCTCAGCTTCCAGTGTATGCCCGTGTTCTCCATATGCATCAATACTGGCAGCATAGCACTCAGATGTCATATTGCCAGCTACATGAAACCTCAGAAACCATAGCAAGGAGCGATCAAGCATTCCTGCTTCTATGTACATCCTAGTCAAAGCAGACTGGGTATACTGATCAATTTCAAGACCCCTCTCATCCATCTCTCTTACAAGCTCTTCTGCTTCACGAACCATTTTCCTTATCGAGTATGCATACAAGAGAGTACGGTAACTCACGAGGTCAGGCTCGAGCCGGGCCTCCTTCATTGTCTTGAAATACTTTGTTGCCATATCTATATCATTATGCTTAGCATAAAGAGATATAAGAATATTATATGTCCTTGTGTTAGGCGAGCAGCGAAGCTCTTCCATTTTCTGGACAAGCAAACTTACTTCCTCGAATCGTCCATGGTTTCCACAAATGTGAATCATCGTATTGAAAGTGACTGTGGTTGGCGCCACACCTTGTTTAAGCATCTCCATAAAAGTCTCAGATGCCTCTTTTAATTGACCAGCCTTTCCATACGTATCAATCAAGGTGTTATACGTATGTGAGCTCAGAGAAGCATTGGCACACGCCACCCTCTCATCCAATTCCGGATTAGCCATGGCATTATCATTTCTCCTCAAAGGTTTTTTTGTAAGAGGTTTACCTGATGACCATGTTCTGAAAAACTCCTCAGCTTTCTGAAACTCTCCTGCTTTCTTATACAACTGAACTACAATCACCATGGTGACCTCATCAGGCTCCACTCCTTGTCCCAACATCATGTCAAGCCAAGAAAGCGCATTATCTCTACGCCCTCCTTTGCTATAAACATCAATCAAAGTTCCATAAGTGGAACTGGTGGCAGCAACCCCTCTGGCATTCATCTCATTCCACAAACTCTCCACACGTCTCCACTGCCGCGCTCTTCCAAGGCTCCTGAGAACAATATTGTAATGAATCACATTCAATTCATGACCCTTCTCGTTGAACCACTCAAAAATTTCCAAAGCTCGGTCCCACCTCAACTGCTCTCTCAGAATAATGCTCCTCTCCTTGTTGCTAAGCCTCTCTTCCCACTGCCCAAGAGCCTTATCCACATCATTAACAGTTTCTAATGCTTCAAGAATCGCAGGAATGCACCCACCGTAAGTGGCGCCTTTCGTCGAACACTTGGTGTGCGACTTCTCTGTTCTGCTCTTTCTATGAACACCCTCTTGCAGATTCTTCTCGGGACGGCGTTTCCTGTAATGGGTCTCTGGCCTAACGGTGTTGGTTCCGTTGTGAAGAGGGAGCCTGTGTTTTCTGCTTGGTGGGGTGACCTGGTCGGGTTTCTCTGACAGAAGAACCGCGTTTGTGAGGAGGGGTGAGTGGGTGTACAAGACTTGAAGCTTCACAAACATTTCTACGAACTGAAAGAAGGAAACTTGGTTCAGTTTGGCTCAGCAAAACACTACATGAGATTTGGCAGTTAAAGTTTTTCAGTATCAAGGAACAAGACTGTGGAAGTGGAATTGGGGTGAAACCTTTGGATTGTTTTGTTTTCAATTGTTTCAGCAACCTTTAGATTTTTTTGTTGGTACACCCATGTACCATGTATCTTTATTTCATGGACCCATTTCTACATGTGTGGAGGAATAAAATTGAGTGGTAAAATTTTCTCTTACCAGTTCCATTTATCTTTAGCTTGAATTTGAAATTAATTAGGTTGTAAATTGTAATAATTTCATATCAATTCATCTACGTGCTTGGCTGTTAGAATTGTTTAGATTTAGGAATTTTTTAACTTAAAAATTGTTAAAAATTATAAAAATTTTATTTTTTCTAAATTGTACAAAATTTTAAAATAAAAATCAACATTTCATCGGCCTCCGCACTTACTCTTCTCATTTCCCAATCAATATATATATATATATATATAAACATTTGATAAATTATATTTTTAATAATTTTTTCAAAATATAATTTTAACCAATTCTACTTTTATATTATGTGGCATTATTTCATGACTTCCTATATCATATTTTGTATATTTTGTTGATGATACATTTTAATATAATATTGTATGTTAAAAGTAAGTACTATTATTAGACAAAAAGTTATAATTGTTAGTCAGGTACAACCTCTTTCTAGTTAGGTACCACGAGTCGACTATGACTTGACCTATCATGTCCACAGCGATGAGACAATTGATATATACCTATCGTATGTTAAAAGTAAGTGAAATGATGAAATCCTATGTAATATTAGAATTAAAAGGAAATTTTGTATAATTGATTTAATTAAAAAGAATATTGAATTCAATAGTTGTTGCATCGGTGTTTTCGATTATGATGCGACTAGAACGTTTTTGTGAGTTCTTTTGTAGAAGTATTTTCGTGTATTTTTTGACATACTAGGTCTCGTGGTTTTTGTTCCTTTTATGGGGGGTTTACATGTTAAAATTATTTGTGTTCTTCTTGCTCCTACGTTTTCATTCTTCTTACTCTCTGGAATTTTTATATTGTCGTATATTACATTCATTTTAGGTGGAAATATTTTATTTTACACGCATTCAGTTTTGTGTAAATCTTCTGCTGCATAACCTGTCTTTCCTAACAAGTGACATCAGAACTGATTTATTTTATTTTCTAGGGATTTACTTGACTGAATGATGGAATTCAATCACGATAAAATGATTAGTTTGAATGAGACTAATTATCATAAGTGGATAAACAAAATGGAGGATCTTTTATTTGTTAAAAAATTACATTTACCTGTATTTGCTACTCAGAAACTTGAAAATAAGTCTGATAAAGATTGGACCTTTAAGCGTAAGATGGTTTGTGGTTTTATTCACCAAAAGGTAAATGATAATATTTTGAATCATATTGCTAATGATTCACATGCCAAGACTTTGTGAGTCAAGCTTGAAACTTTGTATACTTCCAAAATAGGGAACAATAAATTATTTTTGTAGAAGCAAGCTATGAATGTAAGGTACAAAGAAGGTACATCTATTTTCTGATCACTAGAGTGAATTTCAAAGATGTTTTAATCAATTGCCAGGTGTATGTTAAATTTGAAAATAAAATTTTAGGACTTTGATTGCTTAATACTCTTCATGATTTATGAGAAAATTTGTGTTTCACTTTAACTAGTTTTGCTCTTGGTGGTGTTGTGACCATGAAATTTGTTAAATTTGAGGGAAGAAATCCAGCGACAAACTCATCATGTTTCTTCTTGGTTACGGTACTCATGTAATATAGTATTGTTAACAATGTAATCAACATCACATATTTGGAAATAAGAGCATGGAGAATTATTTTGCATATGTTTCAACCATTTTGAAAGTGTGGCATACGATTGATCCTAATCACAAAAAATAGTAGCTACTGTCTTTTGTTTTGCTAGCCATATTTTCCTATAAGATATGTTGTAATTGAATGTACCAATGATTCTTTCTTGAATCAATACAATCTTAATCAAAGGATCTTCTTGACCATTCCTACAAATAAAAATAGTTTGCACAATACATTAATTAAACTAATATTATTATAACATTATGAATAAATATATATTAATTCAATATTAAAAAAAATAATGTTTACCTAACACAACATTACAAAATTAAATTTGTATCCAGATTAATATGATCTTGTGCCAAACTTAGATTCGACACACATGTGTGGACCACCCCATATTTTGTCCCGGTACTTGGTCAATTCTTTTTGGACAATATTTGATACAAGCATTAGAATCCAATGCTTGAAAGATTGTCCCTATGTTTAATTCTTCAAAATCCTTTATAGAAATTCAAAGTAAGTCTCGATTCAATTGATTTAGAAGAAGAAAAACATAAAAGTGAATGAGATTAGAAGATGGAATAGGATGTCATGGCTATGCCAATAAGTCTTGAGGAATCACCACAATGGCATGGGAAACCATTGATAAGATCCAAGTTCCTCCAAAGAAAGAAGACAAAAGAACTCTTTCTCTTGAGAAAAGCAACAATGTTTCAAATTTTATTAATCCAAAAACTAATGATACATGGTTTGGTCAAGACCTTTGTTAGATCAAGATGATTAACTCATCAAAGGTTTTCATTTTTACAAGACAGACGAAACTTTCTCAGACGGAAGATCAGCAAGCAAGTCAGACGGAACAGACACAGACGAAAGATGACTCCTCAGACGGAAGTCATTCGTCTGTCTCAAGTTGAAGTCATCAGACGATAGGATAAGACGAAACCGCTTAAAAACTGAAGACATATATCGTCTGTCCAAAAAGTGAAGCAAAGTTTGAGTCACTCGCGCCAAGATTTCAAATCTAAAGAAGTACTCGTTAGAAGCATCCAAGATCAGTATAGGGATTCATGCTTACACATGCAACTCAAAAAGGTCTTCACCTTTTGTCAAAGTCTCTGTACAAGTCAGAAAAAAAGTACTGCACACGCAATCTAAATCCGCTGCATCCGCTGCACACTCCATCAATCAATCAAGTACTATCTGACACCTTTTGGAAAGCTTTCAAGAAACTTTTCAACGGCATTCATATGAGTCTAACGGTCATTTTGAAGAGGATGCCTATTTAAAGACTTCACTTCATCAGATTTTAGTTGGCGAAAACGCTTCTCTTATTCTATCTTCTGAATTTTCGCTCAAGACTTCTGAATACACTTAATTGTAAAACCCTCTCTGCGTAGAGGAATCCTTCTGTTTTGAAATATCTTTTTAAAATCCACTTGTGTGGTGTTAGCCTATGGAGGCTGGGTTCAAAGAATACCTTAGCTGTTTAGCCTGAGAAGGTTGTGTTCAAAGAATATCGGTGTATAGCCAGAAGTGGCTGAGTGCAAAGAATACTTGTAACCTTTTCACGGTTGGTAGTGAAAACTCAGTAGTTTCTGAGTAACTGGACGTAGTCTTGAAGAGACGAACCAGTATAAAAATATCCATGTTATATATCAATATTGTTGAACTAACGGGGATAACTTAAAACATAGTGTCTGTTCACTTCCCACTCATAGTAATCGACCATAGTGGAAACTTTTCCTACCGCGAATACCCTCGAAGTCCTAGGCCATTACATTGACCCGTTAGGGACCAACCGTTCTAGTTCCATTCATCCTCACTTTTCGAAAACATTTTTTGTTTCACTTAGTTTTCATGATAATCATCGTTATTTTCTAAAAACATCATGCCTCAAAGGCATGTTCCTGAGGGGCAACCTCACTGCTCCTTCATAGCAGTAGACATTCATCCCTCTCACTTTCAAACAATTATAATCGATTATCATGAACCTAAGAGATTTATTAATGCAACATGCCTCACAAAATTATTCTCTCAATCCCATCAATCTTTTTCCCATAAGAGCATATCTCACACCACAATTGAATTACAACAAAACAACCATACATAAAGTAAACACAACAACGGAGGATATAACATAGATCACTCAAACCAACAATGACAACATATAGCTTAATCCAAATTTTACATATCGAAGTATATATTAAACAAAATAATAATATTAAGCTAAATAAAATTTAGCACCACATACTTTATTAAGTAAATGAAATAACCAATATACACCCTTGCTAATTAAATAATTAAACATCATCTAATTGATTGTAAACTTAAGCTTAACAATAAATTTATAAATTTTACTTTTTATTTATATATTTATTTTATTCACTTATTTATTATTATCATTATTATGTTTTTTTTATAAACCTGAAAATAAGAGAGACCGTGAAATTGAAGTTTCATAGTAATTTCCTCTCAGATGGTCTCAAATAGTCTATCTACAGTTCCTTAAAAATTCAACTACTAATTCAACGACGCTCCAATTAAAAGGAATGAATGCCTAATGCTATTGATAATAGTTAATATTGATAAAATGGTATATAAGGTTTTCACGTTATATTTTCCTTGACAAGATTGTATTACAGGACAACCATTTAGATTACTATAATATTATATGCACATTCTTAGTTTCAAAGAGTAACAATATGGAGAGAGTTGAGTTATGTATACAATAACATAAAGAATGACTATAAAAATGATAATAATCAAACTCATAATTCTTTTAGTACTACCGTCAATATTCTTGCAACGACTAAAACCCCTTCCCCTTCCGCATCCAGCAAAACCAAATCCAAAATACTTACACCCAATCCAGCAACATCACACGGTATATAGAAGAGAAAAAAAATAGGAATCAACCAAGCCAAAAAGAACAACAACGAAATTGAAACAAGAGATCTCTCGTTGCGTGAAAGAAAACAAACCAATTCAAAATATTCAATTCACATTAAATAAACAAGGGAAGAGATGGGAATAACCCATTATTATTATTAAACAAGAACAACCCTAATTTGGATTAGCAGCAACTGCGTATGAGAGAGAAATTGAAATGAGTAGGGTTTCGACCTCCATTCTAGTCAGGAACTTTAATATATTTTTGGGGAAAATTTTGCAATAGAATACGCAAAAAGGAACGAGGAAAGGTATACCTGAGTGATGGGAAAAATAAAATAGGAAAATTTAAATGGATTTTCTAATGAGGAGAAATGGTCACTACTCACTCATCCATTTGCCCACTCACCTGAGACATAACCACTCACTAAAGATATTTTATTTTATTTATCTTTTATTTATTTTATTTTTATTTTATTTTCAAACAAAATTAGGCTGTTACAAATAGATACAATTAAGAATTCCAAATTAACAAATTCAAAGATTTTTCAAGGCTCAATGCCATAATATTTTAGTGTATGGTATGAAATATCATTCTTATTAAAAGTAAAAGGAGTAGTAATTGATAAGAAAATTTTCTCAAAAGGTAGTTCAAATTCTAAAGGTATTTCCTTCTCTTGAACATGTTTGTTCCAAGACTCCTTTATGCACAACTCTTTATTAGGAATTAAATCAAAAGGAAGTTTAGAAAGATGTCCACAAGCATCTTCAGAAAAAGCTTTAAGTTCATTCGTTTTTACATCTTCTGATGTGAACTAGGAAGCCTAGTCCATTATTTTCGTGTAGATTTGCATTTAATGTGTTTTAATGAGTTTTTAGTTTTCATAATTTTCGTGTAGAAATTCATAAAATTGAGGATAAACCTCCAAAATTATTTCTTTCCTACTTGAATATTATTGAGGCTAACACATTATGCATCTTTAGTGTTCATGGAATTCACAAAATTGTACAACTTGTATTTGATCGAGGAGGAAAGTGAACTAAGATTCAAGGACGAATCCTCTCAAAGAGAGAGGGTATGATGTGAATTGAGAAGCCTGGTCCACTATTTTCGTGCAGGCTTGCATTTAATGTGTTTTAACTGGTTTTTAATTTTCGTGCATATTTTTTTGCTAGATTTAATGTGTCTTTAATAGGTTCATATTACTCTATTATTCTCGTGAAGATTTGTAGGTTGGATTCAATGTATCTTGCATTTTATTCAACCTATAAATGAATACTTTTTGTATTTCGATAAAAAGAAATGTTGAATTTGAAATAAAATGAGTTTTTCTTTATTACGAGAGTATTTTAGTTCTTGAGAAAAGAATTAAATCTGATCTTATGAATCTTTGATTGTGTGACAATCATACCCATGACTTATCACTCATATTCTTATCCCTTCCCTAAATGTGGCGTCAATATCATTCCCTGTAATGAATGTAAAGTACAAAAACACAAGAAGGGGAGGTTGAATTGTATAGACTGTTTAAAAAACTTTTTTCTATAAGACGATGCGTTGCGTGTGTTGTTTTCAAAGCTTGATAAGACGTAAGATTGTTTTATTCTTAAGATTGATTTTATTATCAAAACTGTCCAAGTTATTATCTCCCAGTTAGTTAACAGATAAAATAATAGAGAAGACAATAATATTTTTATATTGGTTTGTCTGATCAAGACTAAATCCAGTTCCCCAGCAACACACTAAGGTTCCACTAAGAGTATTCTTTGAACCTAGCCACTCGTGGCTAAATACAAATATTATTTGGACACAACCTTCTCAGACTAAATTAGTATTCTTTGGACCCAGCCTCTGCAGGCTAAACAAGGTATTCTTTGAACACAGCCTCCACAGGCTAATACAAAGGTATTCTTTGAAACACAGCCTCCTCAGGCTAAGGGCACCACAATAGTGGATTTTGTAAGATGTTCTAAACAAAGATTATCCTCTAAGCAGAGAGGGATTTTATAATGAGTTCTAATCTAAGTTTGTGGTGAGCGAACTTTTACTTGAGAGCTTGAGCGAGAGTTGAATATAATTTCTTTGTTGTGCAGTTCACCAACTTCAACTCATTGTGATGAAGTCCTTTTATAGAGAGCTCCGTGAAGTATCTGTTAGACTGAAGATTTGAACATTAGTCCTTTGTCTTGGGGTCTTCAAAATGTGTGACAGAGATCAATTAGAATAATCAAAACAGTTGAGTCAGCACATGTTCAGGCTTTTTCTGACTTGATCAGAGACATCATCAAAAAGCAAGATTTGCTTTTTCAGGCTTTCATCTATGCTCATTAATGATCTGTCTGGTCATTCTTCCATATGCATTTGATGCCTCTTCGGTTGTATTCTGATGCTTCTTTAGTTTATTTTGTTTGCATCTGATGCTTCTTCAGTCTGTTCTGTTTGCATCTGATGTCTCTTCAATCTGTTCTGTTTGCATCTAATGCCTCTTCAGTCTGGTCATTCTGTAATTATCAAAATTAAGATGCTTAGTCATTTTGACTTAATAATGAAGAATCATGACAGTCCCTTTTCGTGAACTCATCACCAGAACTCGTTGTTGGCATTTGATTTGTCTTTCCCTCTCTGTTGCAGTTGCAACGATTGGCGGAGGTTTGAGTTCAAAGCTTGACGGTCGTGCAGGTGCTCGAATCAAAATTGTGGTTTTCCCTTCGATTTGCCTTTCTCTTTTTTTACTTTTGCTGGAATCAAAATCATGCGTAGTGGAATAGGCCGAGTAGCTATTAATAGGCTAAATAGCTAATAACTATTATTAAATTTAGGCTTGCAGGTGAAGTATGCAGCATAGTTGCAACATGCAGGAATAACTATTATTAAATAGTTGCCTAATAAATGAACTATTAAGTATTAAGGTTTATATTGTATACTTGATTAAACAACCTTTTTTTTTAATTTTTTTAACAATACTTTTATATTCTACACGATTATTCATTAATGGATGTTTTTTAAATTTGTTCATAGAAATTATTTCAAAAAGCTATCAATAGTTCTTTATGATCGCTTTTTAAATGTTGGCTCTTCATGTTGGATGAAGTGTTCAAATATTTTCCCTTTCTCTTCTCAGTTCTTGATTATTGTTCAATTTTTTGTGTTCATTATTGTGTTGTTATTGGTTGCTGGAAGTTGGAACATGTTGGTCAGTATTGTGTTACTGCTTGTGTGGTTGGAATTTTGGAAATGTCTGGAAGTGGAAGTGGGTCAAATTTAGTTGAACCTGAAACCTCATCTTTTCCATGTGTTGTTAAACCTAGAAGTAAAAATGTAGCAGGAACTAAGACAGACATTGGATGGAAACATGGTCAAGATGTTTCAGGAAATGGTAAAAAGGTTAAATGCAACTATTTCTCTAATATCTTTAATGTGTGCATTTTCAGATTGAAGCATCATCTTGATGGGACTAGATATGATTTTGAACCTTGTACTTTGGTGTCGGGTGAAGTTAAAATGTTAATACTGAAAGTTGTAATAGAAGTGTCAATGAACAGAAGAAAGTTGCATAACATTGAAGAAAATGATGATAAAGAAAGTGAAGGGATGAAAACAAACTTTTCAAATCAAGTAAGAAGAAGAGGTTCTTTCAAATCAAAACTGAAATTTACTATTAGTGGTAGCCATATGGTTCAATCTACTATGAATCTGTGTTACAAGAAAGGTGTTGTTAAAGAAGAAAATGATGCTCTAGTTGCTGAATATTTTTATACGAGTGTCATTCTTTTTAATGTTATTAAAAATCTCGTTTTTCCAAAATTATGTTAGAAGATTGTGATATATGAAATTGGATATAAATCTCCCATCTTATCATAATCTTAAAGAAAAGCTTTTGAAACAAGTAGTGGGAAAAACTAAGCAGATGCTCCAAGAGTTCAAGGATGAGTGGAAAAGAATGGGTTGCATGCTTATGTATGATGGATGGATAGACAAGAAAAATCCTCCAATTTGTAACTTTCTGGTGAATATCTTCAATTTCTCCTTTGTCAACTAAGTTCTTCATTCAACTGGACAGACCATGTCCTTGCAGAATTAAATTCTTAGCAAAAGGCAAAGAAAAGAAAATTTACTCTAAACCCAAGAAGTTCCTATGGGCACGCCATATACCAAAATTGCTATCTCAGTCTGAATATGATCATCTTCTCCAGCACGGTCCTTTTGATAGTAGGACCATTGCCAAGCTTGACGCTCATAAGGCCACATTGGCTAATTCTTCTAACAAGATGCTTGGAATGGAAGATGCTGTTGTCTGTGGAAGCGTCTATCCTGGAGATTGATTTGCATATGGAAATGGCGAATCTCTTCAGAATCTTCAAGTCTCTCTTATTCAGTGAGAGTTTAGTTGGAGATGGAATGAACCTTAGGCTATTACTGTCTGATAGTCACTGTCGAATGATTATCAAAAGCTAGATTTATCCCCAATTAGATTTGTAATATAGAGGAATCAACCTAGGTCATCTCTCAGAAGACATACATCTATTTAATTCAGATTTATTCACAGTTGAGAGGGGGAATTTTCATGAAGTAGTGCAGTAACTAAACTGAATTGAAATTACAAAATGAGATGAAGAACTAAAGGTAGAAGCAGAAATTGAAACAGAGCAGCGAAGTGTAAATTGAGCAACGGACGATAAATGCAGAAAATGAACAATGCACATGTAACATAAATCGTGAAGAAAATTAGGAATCGAAAGTAGAACGGCAAAATGTAAATTGAAACAACAACTAAGCTCAAGAGAAGAAACAGAATGGAAATAACATGCAAGAAGAATTAGAATTGGAAAACATAAAGTGTAATGGTGAAGTGAACAGTACGTAAATGCAGAAACGCAATAACGAGCAGTAGCACGAATCTTGAGATGAAAACCTAATCAATTATGAACAAAGAAATAGCGTGTGAAAGTAAATGGAACCAGAGATGAAGAGGAATCAAAATCAAAGAATTGGATTCAATTGTTGCAATAGCTACAGTTGCAAGTAGAGTTTGAGTACATGTAAATCAAGAATCATGAAGAAAAGAGAAAAGAGAAGAGAAGAGAGGAACGAGAGAAGAGAGTTGCACAATCGCACAACTCTGAGGTGTACAGAGGAAGCTAAAACAGTTGGGAAAAAAGAAAAATGAAGAAGCTCCCTCTCAATTTCGCGCCCTGGGTTATTTATAACTGATGAAATGCGCCCCCACTAGAGCAGAACGCGCTGCAGCGCGCCATGAAACAAGAGAAGCATCAGAGAGGCAAATCGCGCCACCCTTGGATTTTAGTTTGCGTCACAGTGCCATTTGAAGCAGCAGCAGCATGTGGAGCGCGCCCCTGAACGCGCTGCGGCGCGAATTGGCCGCACCTAACCCTCAACGCGCCCCCCCTTGGTTCTTAAAACGCGCCGCGGCGTGAATTCCGGCTGCTAGGGAGAGGCTTTGCACCATGGTTTACTCTGGTTCTTGAATTGGGTCCATCCTTGCTCTTCTCTTTTTGGTTTGAGTTTCCATTCAAGTATTTGGTCCATTCCTTGTTGCTTATCTCTTCTTCAATCCTCAGAGCTTTAGATGTACTGTACAAGAATCCATATAAAAGTATAAGAACTTGTGGAATTTTAACTATTATTTACTACTAGTACTACAATATGCTTCTATCACAAATCTAAGATAAACTATCAAGGTATGACACATATAAGAGCTAATTGAACCAAAAACAAGGTGAAGAACATGTATATAAAATGGATCATCACTGTCATTCTTCCATTTTTAACTATTCACTTTTTGGAGACTGAAGTTCCCACTGTTGAAGCCTTCAATTCTCTCAAGCAAAAGTGCTCTGCTCTTGAACAAGAAAATTTGGAATACAAGTCCACTCAGAATATTCTTGTTAGCAGAATTGAATCTTTAGAAGGATTGATAAAGGCCATTCTTGCTCAATAGCATCCAGGCGCATCGTCTTCATCTGGAACCAAATGATGATATCATTTTGATGTTTTGATGATTCCATCCCAAGGGGGAGAATAAAAGAAGATGTTGGAGTTGAAAAAGAGAGGTAAAATGAAGAAAAGAGAGGATCAGACGAAGAAAGGAAGAGGAGCAAAAGAATTGAAAAATAGTCATATCAAGCTCGGGGGGAGCTAAGAGAAAAATGTTAAGTCTGAGGGGGAGCCAGACGCAAAAGAAGAAGATGTTAAAGATAAAGAACAAGATCAGGCTCATGGGGAGCTATTTTATGTTTTTTTTTTATGTTTTTGCTAAGACTTAGAGCATGTGGCTCTATTCTATATCTTCTTTCTTGCTCTGACTATATAAAATTACATCTTTTTGATGTAATAATCTTTTGATGAAAGAAAAATGTCTATGAACATCATCTCGATGTATTTTATTTTTGCTTTGATATATCTTGTGTGTTTAAGTTAACATGTTTTATGCAGATTTTGATCTGTCATCTACACAATATATCAAGAATGATCTATCCTCTGAAGAACTCAAGATCAAGATGTTTCGTCTACTTCGCTCTGATATACTCATGAAGATCTCTTTTTGGAAGAAGAAGATGGACTTGCTCGTATGGTCTGTAATCATTAAAAAGGGGGAGATTGTTAAGTTAAAATGACTTAGCATCTTAATTTTGATAATTACAAGACAGACGGAAACATCTACAGACGCAAGACGAAAGATGCACCCTCAAAACATTAGAAGTTCCAGACACAAAGTTCAAGTCGTCATTTTCCAAGATTTTGTTATCAGACGAAGAACTTTGAAGATCAGACGAAGAACGCGTCTCAACTTCAAGTCATATGCTCAAATGTGGAGATTTAAAGACTAAGGTTGAAGACGAAGGATGAATACAGACGGATGAATTCAACATTCAACACATTAAAATTATTCATTCGTCTACTCCTTTTGAAGTTCAAGATTCTAAGTAACACGTGCATACATCTTTATTCAACCGTTACTCAGAATGTTCTAAAGGTGGAAAGGGATTTCAAAATAAACCTTTGCAACACGAAAAGCAGTTGTACGTTTTAGTGAAATCTCTGAGCGAATCAAGTCAAAGGCAGATCTTACGTTGACAACTGCTGACTTTCCTTTAAATGTTCTGATTGCTCACTCTGTCAGATGTGAAAGTACCCAAGTCAAGGACTAACGTTAACTTCTACAGTCTAACGATTACTTCACACAACCACCTATAAAAGGAGTTTATCTCTGCGTGTTCAAATTGGCGAACTATTCTGATCAAAGATATATTCATATTCGCTCAAGCTCTCAAGAAAACAAGTTTGCTCGCCACAAACTTAGAATAGAAACTTCATTGTAAAATCCCTCTCTGCGTAAAAGATATTTTCTATTTGAACTTATTGTAAGCCACTATTGTGGTGACATTGTAGTCTGAGGAGGCTAAGTGTTTAAAGAATACCTTGCATCAAGCCTGCGGAGGCTAGTAGTCCAAAGAATACCATGAGTCTAGCCTGTGGAGGCTGAAGTCCAAATAATACCTTCTTTAGCCTGAGAAGGCTAAGTGTTGAAAGAATACCTTGGTTAGCCTATGAAGGCTGTGTTCAAAGAATACCTGGGTTTAGCCTGTGGAGGTGGGGACAAAGAATACCACTTTAGCCTGAGAAGGATGTGTTCAAACAATATCTGTATTGTTAGCCAGGAATGGTTGGGTTCAAAGAATACTCTTAGTGGAACCTCAACAAGTTGCTGGGTAACTGGACGTAGTCTTTCATAAGACGAACCAGTATAATAATATTTTTATACTGCTTACTAACTGGGAATAATAACTTAAACAACAAATTTAATTAAAAGAAATCTTTGAAGAATAATTTTAAGTTTGCGTCTGATCAAAATTATTTTATACAGACGCAGAAACGCATCGTCTAAAAGAATTTTAATTGATAAACACAATTCAACCTCTCCTTCTTGTGTATTTGTATTTTACAAGGTGGTTACTGATAATGCTGCAAATTTTAAAGCTGCTGGAGAATTGTTGATACAAAAGCGGGAACATTTATATTGGACCCCATTTGCAGCCCATTGCATTGATCTAATATTTGAAGATTTTGAGAAAAAATTAAAGGTTCACAAGGTAAACCATATGAAAGGAAGAAGTGTCACTACCTACATTTATATTTGAACATTGTTGATTAGCATTATGAAAAAGTTCACAAATGGTAGAGACTTGATTAAGCCTGACAAGTCTAGATTTGCCACAACTTATTTGACATTAACTTGTCTCATGGGTTGAAAGCTTCATTGATGACCATGTTTGGTTCTGATGAGTGGAAAAGAAAAGAAAGTTTGGAACCACAAGAGATGGAAGAAAAATAAAGAGTATTGTTTTGGATATTCAATTTTGGAAGAATGTAACCACATGCGTGAAAGTTGCTGCTTCTCTCATGGTTGTCCTTCGATTGGATGATTCAGATGAAAAATTCGCCATGGGTTTCATATATGATGAGATGGAGAAAACAAAGGAGAGGATAGAATCTAACTTTAATGACGTCAAGAAAAGGTTAAATTAATTAACTTTTTCATATGATAAAGTTACTTATTTATTTGTTTAATTTGTTGTAATATAGAATATTTTGTATCTATGTAGCTATGAACTTGTTTGAAAAATTATTGATGAGAAGTGGGAACATCAACTTCATAGGCCTTTGCATGTAGCTGTATATTATCTTAATCCCCATCTTCACTATGAACCTACTTTTAGACATGATGACCCTCAAGTGAAAGAAGGTTGCACATATGTATGAGAAGATTGGTTATAGATATTGGACGGAGGAAAAAATTAATTTATAGCTTGTTGAGTTTCATTTTGCTAAAGAACTTTTCTCAATGGAAGATGCAAAATACTCTAGGAAGGTCATGCAACCTGAAGAATGGTATGATATGTTTGGGGATGACACTCTAGAGTTGAAAAGATTTACTATTCGTATCTTGAGCTTAACTTGTAGTTCTTCTCAGTGTGAGCATAATTGAAGTTCATTTGAGATGGTAAGTAAAGTTTATGAATTATGACTATAATTATATGATTAATTTTTAGTTATTATTTGGTTACATGACTAATGGTAATTAAAAATGTTATTATTAATTATAGGTTCATACAAAACGAAGAAATCGTTTACACCAAAAGAAAATGAATTACTTGGTTTATGTGATGTATAATGTGAAGTTGAAAAGTAAACAACAAAATAGAAAATGTATTATTCTTCCATTTGATGAAATTGAGTCTAATGATGAATAGATATGGCAGAAGTTGAGCATCCTGATGATGACAATTGTACTATTGAATTGGTGGGAAATGTTGGAGAAAGAGGTTCAAGTGATCCAATTGTAGATGATTTTAATTAGATAATATAGTTTTTGTTGAACATGAAGATAATGATAGTGTTCAATTTAGATAAAGATATTGATGATGTGGAAGATGATTGAAAACCATCCTAATTAAATTGAATGACTTAATACTTTATTTCTTTTCCGATTGTATACATATAAAAAAAGGTATGTAGAATATTTTCGGAAATATAACCTATAATCCAATTTGTATGAATAATGTTTCTAAGAGTGATGACGATCATTACATGGATGATACTAAATATAGTTGGAATAACAACATTAATAGTTGCATTGATAGTTATCTTTATTATCAAATCTGTATTGAGAGTTTTCGTTTAGGTGATAGTGACAAATATAATGACAGTTATTTTTATAGTTACATTTTTGGTAAGGGCAGAAATTCTAGTGAAAGCGCGAAATATTTGATAGTTTATTACCTATTTTATGTTTGTAAGTTGTAACTTGATGAATTTGATAAACTCGATGAAAGGTTTTGTTAATGTGTTGATGAATTTGATGTGTGTCTGGTTGAAAACCACAGTTATCACTGTCATTAATTCTTCGTCATCAATCCTAGTTAACTATGTCATCATTATTAAGTGATGCTTCTAGTTGAATTTTTCGATATTAGTTTAAAATTACAACAAAAAAAAGTTTTTATCATTTATGATAATCGATGGTCATCCTAAATCATATTATTACTATGTGTATGTTGTACTTTTTTTTTTTTTTTAAGAAAGAAAGATGCTATACTTATTGAGTTTGAATTTTTGTACTAATGTAGGTGGCTTGACCAAGTTGTAGGAGATACTCGAAAGAGCTCGTGAAAACAATAGTCTTGAGGAGATTTGTGGTGTCAGTGAGAATGTAAGAGTTTAGTGAGAGAATCCAACTAAGTCTAAAAAAGATTTTATAGATTGAGATATTTATAGATTGAGGTTAATGCTAAAACCTTCTAGAGGCGGATACCCTAAACTTAATTAGGTACTGTTGAGGTTATTTCTGTTAAACATCTAGTTTTGTCATTGAGGAATGTAGGTTAATTGCACAACTCTGCTATGCTTCAAACAATGATGAGGCATGTGAGCATTCAGTATTTACAGGTAGTGATTGGACACATGTCATACTCAAACTAATTGACTAGAGATTTGGTAGAACTGTTAGGTCAATGGTGTGATGTGACTCACTATCAAGCACAATGATAGTTTCTTTAACGTGACGAGAAGTTTCACATGTCAACATTTTTTTATTATTACACTTTTCTTTTAATTTACTCTATTTTAATTTTTAATTTAATTTTAATAATTATTTAAAAATTGTTATCACTTAGAAATAACCCTTTAGATTATTTATTATAAATAAAAATATAACTTACACACTGTAACACGCATGAAGAATGATTCAAAGATGATGAGATAATTGGTTAAACGTGATGGCCACGTGATAATATATACGGAAATAAAAAAATTACGTAAAAGCTCAAGTTAGAGGAAAGAGAGTGTTAAATTGCGCGACTAAGTGCAATGAAGAAAATGTGTGTGATATAATCATTTTCTCTCTGACCTGATATCTCTTTCCTCTCTACAGTCGTTTGTTCACAATCTTTTTATTTCAATATTATTTTTATTCCTTTGTTTCTTGTAATTCAAGTTTATTTCGCTTTTTCAATTAATAAAAAAATACTTTAAATTAATAAAAAAAATACTTTAAATCTTCTTTAATTGTTACGCACACTTGAAAAAATCTTAATACAAAAATAATAAATTTAACTTCCATTATCCAATAAGATATATTTTATCTCTTAAATGCATTTTTAATTATCACTTAAAATACATCAGCTATTAATATTATAATTATTTTAAATTATATATATAATTTTATTACAAAATTCTATTTTATTTAATATTTACATGTGGATATTAATTTTTATTATATTTATATCGATGGATATCTTTATATTAAGGTGAGATTTAATTATATAGATAAAATGACTAAAAAATTTAAATAAGAGATATGTGTTAAATTTATAAGTAGAAATTTTAAGTTAATTTTCATAATATTAAAAACTAATATATAGACGGTAAGAATGAATTTTCTTACGTATGATAGACAAAAATATAACATTATCAAAGTCCAGGAAAATTAATATTAGTTACATTATAAAATTTCATTAGTGAAAAAGAATTGACAGTAATAATATGAATCCATGTTATTTTCATTTTGCAGGGTTAAAGCTCAATGATCCATGATCACATTTCACTCGTGAAAAAAAAAAAAAAAAATAGTTCTGTAGAAAAACAGTGAACAAAACAACACCATGATATCATTCTCTTCTCCATAGCTTTACAATAATAATACATCATCTTCTCTTCACATTCTTCAGCCGTCCTTCTCTCTCCTCTCCTCGATTCTTCCAAAAAGTGTTTGATTCTCTTCTTCCTCTTCTTTGAATTCACAATGCAGAGTATACTTTACTTTCTTCCCCCAAACACCTCTCTCTTCAACTCCCTTTGTCTCTGCTTATGATTTCCGATTTCTTATTTTTTTTTAATTTTTAACTGTTTTAGATTAATCATCTAAGCTAGTTCGCAATCGGAATTTGTCGCGATGTCGTCGTCAGGGCAAGTGGTGAAGCGTGCAAAATACAAAACCACTGTCAAAGACCCTGGCACCGCTGGCGTTCTCAAATTGGTGCATTCGCATTCTCACTTTGTTTAATCTTTTGTGAATTCTCGTTCTTGTGTTGATTCGGTTATGAAATTTTATTTCTTCTCTTTGCAGACTCTGGATAAGTTCGTTTTTAGACCCAGTGATCCTACCTCCAACAACAAGCTCGATGTGGAGTTCAGATTGATTAAGAGTACTGTGTTTTCGTTTTCATTTTTTTTCTTCTTAAACTGATTATAAAGTTTAATATGTACTCAATAGTTGAATTGTCTGAAGATTATTGTATTGACCTCACAATCTTAGTCTTTTTTATTTTATTGATACCGCATATGCATACTTTTGATGATATTATTTATTATTACTATTGTTATTTATTTATTTATTTATTTATTTTCACTTTTTCTGCTTGGAAAAATTTAGGTCATAAACACACTAAAGAGGGATCAAATAAACCACCATGGCTTAACCTTACTCATGCACAGGTTTGAATCCTGCTGCTCTGGTCTACATTTGTCGTGTTATTTATGTTACCTTAATGTTGTGTTAGATCCATTTTTAATGTTTGGATACTTCTCATTTGAGTTATCAATACCTTTGGTTCACTTAGTAGTAACTACACTTAGTGTCACTTAGTAGTAACATGTTTGTGTCTCTTTCTATGTTCTTTTTTCTTTTTTTTTGGTGAATTGTCTCTGCCATTTTTATGAACTTTTATGATATTACGATGTGATGTTTCAGGGAAGTTACATCTTCGAGTTAGAAAGTTTTTCAGATCTTCATATTTGCCGGGAATTGGTGGGTAAGTTCCATTTTTTGGCTACTGCTGAATGAAATATGATTTTGTTGTTTCCATATGTTTAAAATTTTACCCTAAGGTCTTCTTTTAGTAGTTTTTGTCATTCTTGAGTTGTCACATACTGTAGCTTATCCTGAGGTGCTGCTATGCTGTTTTCTTGTTTGATCATGTGCTTAAGTTTCAGAGTAACAAAGTTAGAGTTTCTTTTGATAGGTTTTTATCAATTAAGAGTGTCAAATCAGTAAAAATTGTAATGAAAATAAGATTTCAGATGTGTTGCATTGTGCATTTATTTAGATCATTTATACATATGCCAGAGAAGAAAAATGATGCATAGCCAGATTACCTATTTTCTACAACTTTGCTGTGCTCCCCCAGTTCTCCTCAATGCAATTTTACTTTGGAATTGAAAAATAAAGTTAATATGAGAAGGAGGTTCAGGAGTATTGTGAAATTTCTTTTATCTCCTTTATGCTATTTTTAATCCTTTTATCTTCAGTTGCTTTGTATATGCTTTCCTCTTATACTGTGTGCTTTGTTTGAGCAGGTATTGCCCTTAGCAAGCACGGGGAAGCTACAAAAGTTATTTCCGAGGAACAGCTGAGTGCTGCCGAAATGACACTCAGGATAAAGCTGTTGCAGGAAGATAGGTATTTGGTTTATAATAATTCACTTTAATTCTCTTAAAAGAAAGGAGTAACGATTGATGTTTTGCTGGGATTTTTCACCCAGCATCCACTAATCACAAGTAGTTAATGTAAATATGGTTAATTTTGCTTCAAAGTGATTAAGAGTATATGAATGTGATTGTATACAATAATCTATTTGCACTTGTGGTAATAATGATTAAATATGCTTCATAAGTGGTTAATTTTGTCTTGAGTTTATTGAAATGCCTAATGGTGGTTTAATTTCCCCCACAAGAGATTAAGAGTAAACGAATGTGTGTATACAATAATCAATCTGAACTTGTGGAATTGATAGTAAAATATGACTCACAAATGGTTAACAGTGTCTAATGGTGGTTAACTTTGCCCCACAAGTGGTTAAGTGTACATGAATGTTTGGACAATTCCCACAAGTGGTAAGTGTACATTAATGGTTAAATATGCCTCACAAGTTGGTTAATGGCTGAACTCTGCATGGACAATTCCCAGCGGGCCGATTATAATTTTTCAAAAGAAAGTATTGTTTATAGTTGAAATGTGGGTTATAGGCCTAAATCAACTCTACAAAACCTGTTTGTAAGGTGAAGATTGCTCCCCACTTATATACATGCAACAGGCCATATCTCTAGGCAATGTGAGATTTCTAGCCCACCTCCCCATGCCGAGGACTTGACTTCTCGAGCGTGGAGACTATTCAAACGGGTGGTCCAATATCGGTCTGACAACGGGTAACCAACATCTACAAACAATATTAGGATAGACTCTGATACTAAGTTGAAATGTGGGTTATGGGCCTAACTCAATCTTACTAAACCGGCTTGTAAGGTGAGGATTGCTCCCCACTTATATGCATGCGACAGGTCATATCTCTAGGCGATGTGGGATTTCCAACATTTATAAATGATCTTGTTCTATCATGGTTCAATTTATGTTACAATTAAACCATCTTTTCATAGATTATTTAGACCAAGGTCTCTTTGGTATTGCTCTTTCAGTGATTTACTTAGGATGTCATTTTGCTCATATAATATTTTAATATTATGTTTTTTCTACTTCAATGTTATCTTAGTTTCAGATATTCCTCACTTCCCTCATGTTACTGATTTTGCTAAAGTTCAACTTTTGCAGCAAGTTGCAGAGGCTTCATAAGGAACTCGTGGCAAGTGGTAAGCTTACAGAATCAGAATTTTGGGCAACAAAGAAGGTAAATATAATCCAAGTATAATATAATTTTCTTAGTAGTTTGTTCTAGTTCACAAATGTCATGAATTTTAAACTCTATGGAGTCCATTATATGTTGCCAAATGCTGTGGATAGTTTTTTGGTTGATATTATGATGGTTTAGAGGATTTTTACCCATGAAAAGTACTGTGCAAAGTATTTTTGCAAGTTAAATAGTGTGAATGACATGTTCTTTTAAAGGGTTTTCCCTAATATATATTTAGAGGCATTAGACAGCTTTGCTCTATTAATGTTTTCTCTCTCTGTTTTTTCATATCATCTTAATGAATTTGTTCTTTTTATATTTATTATATTTTACAGAAATTGCTGGATCAAGACGATAGCAGAAAGTTAAAGCAACGGATAGGTTTTAAAAATTCTTTGATCTTTGATACAAAGCCCATGAGTGATGGACGGGTATAATGCTGATTCTCCTACTGCAATGGTGCTCTGTCTTTATGATTACTCTTTGACAAAGAACTTATATTAGAAGCAGAGTGGGTGTAAATATTCTGATTTATTTTTGAGATTTCTGTTAGTGAAATTTAATAATTATGGACTTGCATCCATAAAAGGAAATTGTTTCAAATTAAAAGTTGAAGAAACACGTAATAGCTGTTCTTGTTTACATTTTCAAAATCCCTTATTTAGTGTTCTTGATTCTAAAACTGAGAACAGAAATTTTTTACTTTTGGCTTTTAAGAGTTTAAAAATGTTTTGACAAATGGTAATCAAATGAGTCCTATATTTTTCTTGTATCTGTAAATTCAATTGGTTTTTGAACATTAAAAATTATAGCCAAACAAGCCCCATATCTTTTTCCATTTCTTTTGGTCATATATTATATATGCCAATGATTTTAGTAAAACTCAATAAGATCTTTTGATCTATGTACCCAATCAAGGCTTGTTTATGGTATAAGTTGTTATGTATAGTTTTAATCTTTTAACAGTTTATGGATTTCTTTTCTTGGCTTCAGATGCTTGCACATAATTTTAACTGAATTATTTTCCCTTATTCTTCTTTTTCAGATAAACCAGGTTAAATTTCAGTTGACACCAGAGATTAAATATCAGGCATGCTCCTACATCTAACTATGCCCGTTATTAGTTAACTAGATTTCAAGCTAAATCTTGAATTATTTGATTCTGTGCTTCAAGTGATTAAGCTAATATATAATGACAACAATCATTTAGACCAAAGCTTATGCATGGAATTTTAACATAATGACAACAATCATTTAGTGGGCTTGGGCTTGTAATACGGATACTAAACTACTACATGACCCAATTCTTAATATAAACTGGTGTTACTGTGTTAGTGCCTTGTATTTTATATCACAACAGATCAATCAAACTGTGTCTTTTCCTCTTTCCTATCTAAACCCACGTGTAAATTCAACAGTTTTTTTATCCTTCTGCTACTTGTCCCCAATGCCCACTTCTTTTTAATGTTATTTCCTTTTCTATTAAAAATGTCATTTGGGAATGTTGGTATCTAACCCGGAGTGATTTCTCTTGATACATTTTCTATTGTTTTTGAAATAATAAAGGGGTTAATATTTTAGGGAAATATACAGCACTTTAGTGCATTTGGTTGGAGTGGGGTGTCTATTTTAGGTTAGAATGGTGTGCAAGACCCCTTTTTGTGCGCAGTTCACGTTTGTTTCAGCAAAAGAGATTAGGAAGCTTTATAATATGTTTGAGCCAGTTTGGTTCATTGATATTTGTGTGTTATAGTTGGGAGTATTCCATATATTCACTTATATTTCATTCACTTTTTCCCATATTTATTTATTTTAATTTAGGAAAAGATTGAACATGTGACTTCATTATATTCTTACTTTCTTTGTATTGTTGTCTTTCCAGATTTTTGCTCTCAAACCTGCCGTCCACCAGGCATTCCTCAATTTTGTACCTAGTAAAGTATGTTGAAAAATCAAAGAAGTGTATATTCTAATCTTTGATAATAATTTGTATGAAATAATCTATCACTTTTCTTATGAAAATTATTTACTTTTCTCCCCATGGTCTCCCAATTTAAGATGAATGAGGTAGATTTCTGGAATAAATACTTCAAAGCTGAGTATCTCCACAGTACCAAAAATGCAGTTGCAGCAGCTGCGGAGGCTGCTGAAGATGAGGACCTTGCTGTTTTTTTAAAAGATGATGAGATATTAGAAATTGAATCTCGAAAGAAGGTCTTTGTCTTCTTTCTCTTTATTCTCATTGAAGATATTTTGGCTGCATTCTCTATTCCATTTATATTATTATGTCTGCTTTGCAGGTTCGACGAGTTGATCCAACTTTAGACATGGAAGCAGACCTAGGAGATGATTACACACATCTTCCTGTATGGTGAATGAAACAATTTCTCAATCTCATGGGATTAATTTAAGCACATAACTTATGTAACTCATTTCATACCATATATATATATATATATAATATATATATATATATATATATATTCATACCTTATGCTGTGGATTGTTTAGTATTTATGTTCTTGGTTCAGAATTGCTAGATTTGTGTTGAATTTCTGTATCTTAACCTTTTGCTCTATTTGATGAGAAGGATCATGGGATCTTCCGTGACGGTAGCAAGGATATATCCGAATCCCAAAATTCTCTGTATAAGAGAACATTGTTGCAAGATCTCAATAGACAAGGTGCAGTTGTTCTTGAAGGAAAAACATTAGGTAATTTCCTCTCTTGAATTTGATTTTTTCTGTGTATTTAGCAGATAATTTGGTTTCATCATCTCATTCTTAAATTTGTTCACGTATTGGTTATGTTTTGTCTTCCCATATTATAACATATGTTCCCTATATTTTATTTGGTCTAAAATGCATCTGTAGGCAGACAAAACATATTTGGTTGTAAATTCCTAAGATTGGTAAATACTTTATAATGCACATATCATAGTTAAATTATTACCGTGTGATTAATTTGCTTAACTCCTGTTGCCAATTGGAGTTGGCTTTTAATTATTTCTTCTCTGGAAAGTTCATATTCAAAGTGAAGGGAGAGAGACCTCCCTCACATACACATGCTTGTATCATCACTTCATACTAATAGAATAGATAGAACAGCAAATCTTTTGCCAGTGATTTAGATACATTCACTTCTCAGCAGGATAGTTTAGTGGTTGTGAAGATCTTGGTGTAAACTGGAAAAACTCCACTTTTAAGAATCTTAAGCTTGTCTTTGACTCTCATTTATGTTGAGAAATTTTATTGGTATTTAGTGTTTCCTTTGCCAAGGGTAATACACATTTTAAAGCATTTTCCCAAAATCAATCGAGACTTTTGACAGTAGAATGCATTCGAATCTTGATAGGTGCATCTTAACTATGCATGCTCATATGATCTAGTCTGATGAGTCAAATGTCAAAATATAATTGTAGATATGGAGATGGAACAACCAAGAACAGTAGCAGAAATTCTTGCTCGGAGGAAACAGGGTTAGTGTGGCTGGCTTTCTTTCTTGTCCTCCCTTCCATTCACTTGGAGCAAATTCTTATTTCATTTCAGCATTCCACTATACAGAAACTGATGGGGTTGTAGACGAGGAGAGACGAAACAGAATTTCTAAGATGACCCCGATTGAGGATCTCCAGGCACAAGATAATCATCCTTATGCACCACTTTGTATCAAGGTCCAACCTTTTCTCGGGAATTAAATGAACAATGTTTATTATAGCACTGATATATTTCTTGGGCACATGGTATGAAAGTATTAAATACACCTGAAAATATATTCTTTAACTTAAGAGAGCATCCATTGAATAACTTTTGGGCTTTTGATATAATAAATAGTTTTCAATAAAAAACTTCCTTCTTTCTGTTGCCCATGGGTGTAAATAGAAATAACCATATAAAATTTATTAATTAATAATTAATTGTCTTTTTTGGTAATATATCTATTAATGTCATGACTTTTATATTTGTTTTTTGATCAGGATCCTCGTGACTACTTTGATTCTCAACAAGTTAATGCAGTAAAAACTTTGGATGATTCCCAAGCTGGAATGGAGCAAATGAGATGCAGCATGGGTTCTGAGGAAGCCTATGGCTCTTTGAGGGCATCAATATCTAAAATCAAAGCTACAGGACTAAGGGATCCTCTTGTTAGTCCTGAGGTTGCTCTTAAGGTATTTGAATCATATAATTCTACATTTAAAAAAATACATCAAAATTTTTGAATGATTGACAAATAAATGTACATGGTTAAATGCTCAATATTTTGCTAAGATGACTTTCTTTTTTCTTTTGTTGCTTTCATAATAACAAATATTCTCTCCTATTGAAAATGAAAGCCATTTATTTTTTTTCCAGGTCCTTAATGGATTGACTAAAAGTATCTCAAGCACCAAAAATCATCTTGGGAAAAGTTCTCAAGAGAGTGTCCTTGATATATTGCCTAATACAACTAAGGAGAAACTACTAGATGTGAGTCATCCCCAATTGTTTGAGGTCATTTGAACCTCTATTTGTGTGTTCAGATATACCATTTGTTGCTTTAATTTTCAACTGTAGTTTGCTGTAGTCTGAATGCTTGTATTTATATTTTTGTCATACATGCTTCTTTCTTTCCAGAATTGGGTGTGCAGTCAGGAATTGTTGAGGCACTTTTGGTCTTCATATCCAGTTACAACACAAAACCTTATTAATAAGGTAAAGGTTGAACTTTTGTGATTTCAACAAGATCTTGCTATGTATGACCTTTCTAACATTGTACCACTAGAATAAGTTTGGGATGTGTATTTGCTTGCAATTAGTTTTTGAGCTCATCATATACTATTTGTTTTTATCACGGGGTCTTCAATTTTTTTCCACCCCTTTCTCTTCTAAAACTTTATCAATGACACTGAAATGATTAGCCAGATACATTAGTGGCAATTCGGTGAGTTGAGTGCCATTGGTGGCAATTGGATCATACATACATTATATCATTAGATATGTTGACAGTGATTCATTGAAAAGTCTTTCTGAATTGCATTTTATTATATCTAATGTTTTGTCCACCTGTCAATTAAATGCAGACCAAAAGACTGAAAGATTCCATATCACAAATATATTCTAAACTTGAGGTATGCGTTTAGCCAAAGCCTCTAGTAGTATTCGTCACTGCACTAACGTGTTTGCTTTTTCTTTCTGGTTGTTATTTTGTGGATACAAGCATTAGTGTTATTTGTATTAAATAGTAAATACTATAAATGTTTCTATTTTTATTGGACGATTTCTAGGAAATAAAAGTATCTGCACAGTCAGACCTGCGGCACCAGGTTTCCCTTATTGTCCATCCTATGCAGCAGGTGAGAACAACATACTAAACTGAAGTAATCCACCAACTGTCTCTACTCCATTCTTGTTTTTGGCAATATCATGGTTCTTTTGCGATTGCTGCCTCTGACTTTGATGTTCTTGTTCTGTTCAATTTAGTGGTGGATGGAGCCATGCCATTGTTGTTTATTGTCTCTGGTTTTTATCTTTTCATATCCTTGGTGTTCATTCCATCATATGGAGGATTAAGAGATAAGGACAATTTTTGGTGCAGGCTCTAGATGCTGCCTTGTTACATTATGATGCTGACACTAGGAAAAGAAATGCAAGAGGATCAAAGCCTAACGGTTATGTTTAGGAGAATGTTTTGCCTCTGCACTGTGAGGATCATACCATAACAATTTGGGAATGTATATTCCATCAATTTTGCCGTGACCTCAAAACCCATATGGCCATTTATCTCTATGCTATATATCGTGATGAAATGAAGTTCCATGAGAATTATAGTGCATGTTTAGGGTACCATTTGGACATTTTCAAAAGTACGTTGAGAGCAAAAGATACAAAGGAATTCTTTCTTCAAAAGTGCATCTGATACCCACAAACGGATTTCCAATATCTAAAAGATAGTTTTAGTCTGCAAAAAGTCTTACTAGATTGTTAACTTGTAACGTAGAATTACTTGTTAACGCCATTCCTAGGCAATAGCCCAAAGGACGAGTGAATTCACAAGTTTCCAGTTCCTCCTTCTCCCTCGGCCTAGTGCCTCCCTGTACTATACCTTACTGCTGCTTGATTTCAGCAGTACATACAACAAAGGTTAAGTGAATAACATGGTTTAATTAATTGCTTTGTGCATGCTCAAGATGAGAATAATTTTACTTTTTTGTGCTTAACTATACCATTTAGTATATTTATGGTATTGCATACTGTCATGTTGACAACTGTAAATCTGGAGAGGGTTCGAATATGAAAATTGTGCTAAATTTATAGGATGAAAATTAAAAACAATAGTATATGCAATTTCTTCTATTTCCCTGAACATTTACCCTATGTTTCCACCTAACATTTTGCATGAAGACCTTAACCGCTGATCTCAAACATTCTGATTGGTAAACTAAAAACAAATTCATCAGCAACGAGACAGCTCACAAGATGTAATAGTTAAATAAATTTGTTTTCTAAAAATAAAAATATTTGACATATTTTATATTTATAAAATTCTTATGCCGGTGATTTTTTATTTTTTCTAAATTAAAACTTAATATTGTATGAATGTCAATGCACGTGTTCGGAGTTGGTAGTGGTCCTTTATCGGGTTTACTCGGCTTGCTTGGTACTCTGAAAAGTAGACAAATATGCACTCTTCCGGGTCAGTAGTTTTTTTTTTTTTTTTTTTTTTGTATTTAAAGAAAAACAAAAACAAAGTCCCCACTCCTGGACAGTTTAATAACAAAGTAGAAATGCATTGAAATTGCAAAATGCATTGAAATTGCAAATTTGATTGATAATAAACTAAGTTACACCTGGAATTAGTCTGACATTTTCCCTTTATTTTTATTCTCGTGTTAAAATTGATCATATTGTATTTACAATAGTGTAGTTTAATTTGTGTATTTAGATGAGTATTGACAAAATCAATTTGAAACAAAATTAGTGTTACTATTTGTCTTGTGATGTAATTTATATGGAATGTTTCTATTATAAAACAACTTTATGAAAAATTCACTATAAAAGACATTAAATGTAAATATGTTTGAAATTAGGGAACTATACTTCCCAATTCATATCACTATCATATTTTGTTTGAAACTTTTCTAACTTATTGTGCCACCATTTAAAGTGAAAATATATCCAGATGGATTTACTATCATCTTTGTTCGATGTAAAGCTTATATCGGTATAACCTTTTAGTTTCAATTTAGAGTCTCAATAAATGAGGAATTGGTCTTTAAGTATCTAAGCATGGTCTTAATCACTTTCCAATATTCCTCACCAGGGTTTGCTTGATATCAACTAGTTACATCTAGAGCATAAGCAACATCAAGACATGTACAAGTCATGGCGTACATGATAACCTCATTGCACTAGCATATGATACTCTACTCATGCGTTCTCTTTCTTGGAGAGTTTTTGGATAATTCTCCCTTAGTAATTCCAATACCTATGGGCAAATAGCCTCGTTTGAAAAATTTCATGTTATACCTCTTCAAAATGGTATCAATGTACACAGATGGGGAGTCCAAGTAATCTTTCATATCTATTTTTATAAATCTTTATTCCTAAAGTATAGATTGTTTCTCCCAAATCCTTCATGGAGAACTGTTCTGAACAGTTAAATCTTTGTGCATTACAATGTTGATATATCATTTCCAATTAGTAATATGTCATCTATATATAACACTAAGAAAATGATTGCACTCCCACTTACCTTTTTGTAGACACATGGTTCCTCCTCACACTTAACAAAATCAAAATTTTCAATTTTTTTTGTTAAATTGAATGTTCCAACTTCTAGAAGCTTGTTTCAATCCATAAATTAATTGTTGTAACTTGCAAACTTTATTGCAATCGACCAATGATGTGAATCCTTCGAGTTGTGTCATGCACACTTCCTCTTTTAACTCACCATTAAGAAAAATTGTTTTCACATCCATTTGCCATATCTCATAATCATAGTATGTCACAATGGCAAGTAGAATCCGAATTGATTTGAGTATTGTCGGAGGAGAAAATATTTTGTTATAATCTATTCCTTCTTTTGACGATATCTTTTGGTAACAAGGCGAGCTTTATAAGTCTTGACTTTTCCGTCTATTCCAATCTTTTTCTTATAAACCCATTCACAACCAATTGATTTTGTATCCTTTGAAGCTTCAATTAAAGTCCATACTTTGTTGATCTTCATTGATTCTATTTCGGATTCCATGGCTTCTTGCCATTTGTCACAATCCAAGCTTCTCATGGCCTCTTCATAGCTCTTGGGGTCATCATCATCATGATAAACCTCATTTGACATGTCATCTTGTACTAATAAGTTTAATCTATTAGGTACACGATGCATTGGAATAGATCTTCTAAGAGGTTCTTGCATTGTGTTCAAAGGTTAGTGCAATTGTTCTACAATTGGTTCATTAACTTCTTCTTGAACAAAAACTTGTTCTTGAACAACAGTTTGTTCTTGAACAACATTTTGTTCTTTAACAACAGTTTGTTCTTGAACAATAGCAGGTTCCTGAGTCGCAATCGTTAAAGTTGAAGACCTTTGTCCTATTTTTAAAACATCAGAGAAAGGTCTCTTGATTTCCATCTCATGGTTATGAGTTACGTTATCATTGATCAATTGAGTCTCATAAAGTTCAATTTCTTCACCATAACTACCTTATGTAAGAAACTCTCTTTCCAAGAAGTTGCACCTCTTGCCATAAACACTTTATGGTCACAAGGTTGGTAGAAACAATATCCCATTATCTCTTTGGGATTACCAATGAATCTACATTTATCAAAGTTTACATGTTTGCAATTTTTTAACATGAGTAGGGTAACCCTAAATCTTGATGTGTTTAGGACTTGGTTATTATGACAATTTCAGATTAAAGGAAACTATTTAACTTTTTCTTGAGAATTTTCTATTGCAATTTATAATCAATTTTAACTATTAAAAAATTTCAATCGAGTCAGTTCAATAATCACATCTACACGAGAGACTCATTTACATATGTGAATTAATAAATGAGATCTATAGATATTTATCCAATATAAATACTATATATATATATATATATTAATCTATTTGAATTATTGATGTTTTATTTTCAATAATCCTATGATCAAAGAACGATTTAGATTGAAATTAAAACAAACTTATTTCTAATTCTCGTAATCTCTGTTATAATAACAAGTCTTTAATTTTAATCGAGGACATTATCAAATAAACTATTTAATCAAATGATAATAAAATAATATTTTATTATTAAAATTAGAATGGCTTACATGATGACTTGTATCACCCAACATTCATGTCTTAAAGAAATCCTTAAGTTTTAGTCTAAAAAACTAGATACAAAAATTATTTATACTTAAAAATACTTATGTTTTATAAGAATAATTTAATAGGACAAATGAATATAATGATTTATATTTATTTATTAATTTTTTTATCTAATGAAAGGAATTATTTTCTTTTTAAAAATATTTTTATTCAAGAAAATTTTTGTAAAATATCTTCAAATATTTTGTCTATTCAATCAAATGAAACTCTTATTTATTAAAATAATATTTTTAAAAAATTTTATTATTACAATTCCACCTTTTTATATATATATATATATATATATATATATATATATATATATATATATATATATATATAAGTCATTTTATGGTGGTCTTACATGAGCGTTGAGATAAGGAATCCAAAAATTTAAACAATAGATGCAACAAAATTGTCTTATCTCGAGTATTTCGTCCCACTAGTGAGTGAAAAATGAGAAAGAGAAATTACTAATTAACCTTTTAAATATCTCAAATATCTTATATGTATATATATTATTTTTATTGATTCTTTTTTTTTTTTTTTTTTTATGTGTAATTGGATGATTAAGAGTTTTTTATCAAAAAAATTTCATTTAAAAAACCTAACAAAGAGGAAAAAAAAATATGATAAAAATAAATAAATATATAACATTAAATCAAGTTATTGTAACATTGAATCTGATCATTTACTTTACAAGTTTAATTTATGTTGATTCGTCATGTTGTACGTCTCTAAATTTAGAAGGAGTTTTACGTGTTCCAATTAAAATTTTATTTTATTTTTTTCTAAAGATAAAGTTTTTCTATTAAAAGAAATATTTAAAATTAATAATTAAGATTTAAATTTTTTAAAGAAAAATATTTAACAAATAATTGAAATACATAAAATTACTAATTATAAAATTATAAAATATGAAGATAAAAACAAAGAAAATTAATAGAAAAAACAATATTATATTAGTAAATTGATTGATCAGAAAAGATAGAGAAAAAAAAATTAACAAAAAAAATATATATTTTATTAATAAGTGGATTGATTCTACGAATTGGACTTTATTGTAAAATAAAATTATTTAAAAAAAAAACATAAAATATACACGGTCAGCGTGTCAGCTCCTGCCTTTCATTCTTTTTACATTAAAAATCGTTATCACATGAGTGCTTGCGTAAGTGCTTACGTCATTTGATATACTGTACATTTTTTTTCTTAGTCAACATAAGAATGTTATAAGATTCAATAAAATTTGCATAATTAGTATGGATTATTATTATTATATTGAGTTTTACAACCCTCAAATGATTATAATTAAGATTTTACATGAGCTTTAATGATTTTATTATAAAAAAACCAATAAAATTGTCATATATTATAAATTATAATTAATTGATTTGGTAAGAATATATGATACTTTTTCTCTTTTATATTTGTCAATTAAGGAAGAAAAAAGAAAACATACCACCAAAGAAAGATAAAGAATGAAATGTGAGGTAACATTCTTTTAATTTGAGACAGTGTCATTTTAATTTTTAAAATAATTAAATCAATTATCAATTTTTTATATTTATTATTTAACCTAGCTTTTAAAGCAGTATAAATAACATTTATTAGTAATTATAAAATATTATCTAAATATTTTAATGACAAAATTGAGAAAAGGAGTGAAAGATACAAATTGACTTGGCTCTATGAATACATATCCAATTTTGCTTCTGAAATTTAGGCTTATCCAATCTTGTTTCTGAAATTTAGGCTTGTGGAACAAGACAATTCCATCAATCATTTTATATAAAATGGGGCTAGTGCTAGCTTATACGAAAACACAAACTAAAATGGCAGATTTGAAGTTACATGGTTTTTGGTATAGTCCCTTTACCTTGAGAGTGGTATGGACCTTAAAGTTGAAGGGTATAGCATATGAAAACATAGAAGAAGACCGTTTCAATAAGAGTCCTCAACTCCTTGAATACAATCCAGTGTACAAGAAGACTCCAGTGCTTGTTCATAATGGAAAACCCATTTGTGAGTCAATGATCATTGTTGAATACATTGATGAGATCTGGCCACATTATTCATTGCTTCCTGTTGATCCCCATGACAGAGCTCTGGCACGGTTTTGGATTAAATACGCTGATGAAACGGTACAAAATTTTTAGGAATCATATTAATATTCAACGTACAACATTTTTCTATAATGTTATCATTTTTGTTTTCTACCATTTCTTTTGTCTTATTACTTGTTTCTAATTATATCTATCTTGGATGATAAGTTTGGTGAATTTTACAGTAATTATCTTAAAACATTTTGGTTGATTGATAGTGTATATATATATATATATATCTTAATTTCCAACCTTTTTCATTATAGACCATGTTCTATTTATCTTTAAGTAATTAGTATAACTAATTTACTTTGTTTTTTGAATTACTTTCTTTGTTATAGAATTCCTGTATATGGTTCAAAGTGATGATAATATTGGTTTCAATTTTTAAAGGTTCCAGCTGCAATTGGGTCACTGATCGGTGGTACAACTAGTGAAGAGCAGGAGAAGGCCATAGAGAAGATATTGGAACATCTTAAAGTGGTTGAGGATCAATGCTTAAGTGATGATCAGAAGAAAATTTTTGGGGGAGACACTGTTAACATTGTGGAGATAGCTTTTGGGTCCCTATTCAAATTACTCGAGGTTTTAGAAGATATTCTTGAAGTGAAGATCCTGGAAGATGAGAAACTCCCTCACTTGCATTCATGGTACAATAATTTCAAGGATGTTCCAGTTATTAAAGAAAACCTCCCAGACCATGAGAAATCGGTGGCATTCCTTAAGTTTTTAAGAGAGAAAATGCTGGCATCTTCTTAAGAAAACAGTAACATGTGAAATTAAGTATTGAATAAATTTATATGGATCTAAATTTAGTTCCATGAATAAAACATATTTCTTTTTTATTAGTATTCATTGGTGTTTTTAAGTAAGAAGGATTTTGAATTGACGACTTTCTTCTTTTTCTTTTTTAATCCTTTTTTCACACTAGACCAACTTTATCAGTCTACTTCCTTTTTAAAATTATTAATATCTCTTAAGTGTGCATAGATTAATAAAATTATATAAGTAATTTTTAAGTATTAAAAATATATTAATTTATTTTGTATGTTATAACAGTGAAAGATTAATTTTCTTTTTTAAAAAAACAACGCAGGAAAATGCAAATAAGAGATAGTTGATGGTGATTTGAGCGAAGCACGATATGCTAGAATAAATTATGCACCTAATTGGTCAAATTTAATGTCTTTATTTTAGATAAAACTTGTCAACATTACTCTAATATATATTAATTGGTCAAATTTAATATCATTATTTAATATAAAACTTGTCAATATTACTCTAATATAAATATGTATACAAACATAAAATACAAATACGTATACACACATAAAGAATAGATAATTAAAAACATTTAGGCATGTAATTATATTTCTTATGAGTCACGCTATTTTCTAACATTTTACTTAATATGTTTTTAATAAGAAATCTATAATGAGTTTAAACATAATTTATAGTCGTTAACAATAACATAATTTTTCTTTTACGTTATAATTTGCATGTATATATATAAAATAAAAAAATATAGATTACAGAAATTTATATATAAATAAGTTTAGAGTGTCAAATAGTCATCAATAATAATAATAATCATTTAACATTCACTAGTAGACATAATGCTCACGGTAACCCTTTTGTTAAGGAGTCAACAATTATAAGGTTTGTGTTAATATATTCCATTGATACTTTTTGTTTGTAAACTTTCTCTCTCACGGAAAAGTACTTCAATTCTATATGCTTAACACTCTTAAAGTATTTGTCGTTCTTACAATACAAACAATTTTACAAAAAAAAAAAAAAAAACACTGTTACGAAGTTATCACAATATAATTTCAGCCGCCTAGCAATAGTGTTGACAATTTCAAGCCTTAAAACAAAGTTACGTAGCTAATTACTTGGATCGACCTCAAAGCATGCCACAAATTCAACATCCATAGCGCATGGAGTAATGACCGACTACTTCATACTTTTCCATGAAATCGTTCCATCGATTAAAAGATACAATATAACCAAATATAGACTTTCTTGTATACATACAACTAGCAAATTTTGAATCTGTATATCCAATCACTTCAAGATTATCAGATCTCCTATTGGTAAGCATGTGATTATTTGTCCCTTATAAGTATCTTAAGACTTTCTTTACAGTTTTCCAATGATCCAATCCTGATTACTCTGGTATCTACTAAGCATATCAACTACAAAGCTAATATTTGGCATGTTACATGTTTAAGTGTCATCAAACTCCCAACAGCAAATGCATAATAGATATTTTCTATCTATTTTCATTCCAAATCATTCTTTGGAGATATTGCATGAGACTAAATTTATCTTTTTTCTGTATTGGAATGAGAGATATTGAATATTTATCCATTCTAAATTTCTCTAAGGCTGTGTTTGGATGGGGAATTTCAAAATCTTCAAAAAAATTTAAATACCCAGCATTTCAATTGTCTTGATTTAAATTCCTTTCATTTTGTATTAATCTTGTTTGGATGAATCAATTCAATTTCTTACATTTTAATTTCTTTGTTTGGATAAAGTAATTTAATTTTCAAGAAATTTAAATTTTCATTTTTAAATATTTATTTAAAATTTAAATTTTAATACTGAATAAAAACAAATATTAATCATTTTTAAATACTTAAATATTCAAAATAATTTTAATATTACATGATGAATTTTAATGTTTCAAAATATTTAATAATTAATTTTTTAATATTAAATAATTAAAAACATAATAAATAATTAAATGTAACTTAATTAAAAATTTTGAATTGCGTAGTCTCGTAATAATTTTAAAAATTATTAGAAATAAATAATTACATAACTTGATAATCGTGAAATAATTTTAAATTATTAGAAAATGTGTGAGGAAATGAAGAGTTGAGAGAGAAAATCGTGAAATGACTCAAAAGGAATTGAAATGCCTCACTTTTACATGATATTTGAAATTCCCCAAATTTACTCATTTGAAATTCCTTCTCAAAATGACATCATTTTAAATTCTTCAAAATCTTTTATCCAAACAAGTCAATTGAATTGACAGTAATTCAATTCCTCATAACAAATGAATTGCTCCAATCAATTACCTCATCCAAACACAGGATAAAACTTTATTAATATATGATTCATGAGACAAACCTAACATTTCTTGTGATTTATCACAAAACATTTCTATTCCTATCACATAGTATGCCTCACCCATATCTTTCATCTCAAAGTTGTTAAAGAGAAACTTCTCATTCTCACTTAATAGACCAAGATTATTAGTTTCAAGTAAGATATTATCAGCATACAAAATAAGAAATATAAACTTCTACTGACCTTCAAATATATACATCAATCAACAATGTTTTCTTAAAATCCAAAGGAAATAATAGTATCACTGAACTTGAGATATCGTTTCCTGAAAGCCTATTTAAGTCCATATATTGATCTTAAGTTTACACACCATGTGTTCCTTTTCTTCTTCGATGAACCCCATTGATTAGTCCATGTAAACATCTTCTTCTATATTCTCGTACATAAAGGAAGTTTAAAATCCATTTGTTGCTACTCAAGATCATAATAAGCTACTAATGTCATGATAATTGTGAAGGAATCTTTCATAGAAATAGGCAAAAATATTTTCTTAAAGCCAATGTTATTCTTTTGAGTAAAACCTTTGATAACAAGTTGAGTCCTGAAACGTTTGATATTGCCATGAGAGTCACACTTAGTCTTAAAGACCCATTTACACTCAACTCTCTTGCATCCTTTTAACAATTCCACAAGGTCTCATATACCATTTTGTACCATTGATTTAAGCTCATCTTTTATGGCATCTAACCGCTTATCAAAATTATCACCATTAGTGGTTTTTGGAAATCAAACTAGATCATTATCAATGCCTAAGTCATTTTTTGACTCTTGTAGATAAACCGCGTAATCATTCGAAATAAAAAATTTCCCTTCTCTCTGGTATCTTCTTAATATTATTTCTTGTGGTTGTTTTACTACATATTCATTTTTAACCTCGAGATCATTAGTTTGTTGTTCCTCTTAACTATTGTGTGATTCAACAACGTGAAGAACAACAATTCTTGAAGTAGAGGTACTAGTTAAAGGAACTTGTACTCTAACTTCTTTAATGTCCACATTTCGTGAAGCTTCACTCCCACTAGTTTCACCATTCTCAATGAACCAAAAATTTCTTGTTTCAACAATTCTCGTACTATGGGTAGGATAGTAAAACATATACCCTTTTGACTTTGCTGGATAACTAATGAAATATCAACTGATTGTTCTTGCATCCAGTTTCTTTTCTTGTGGATTGCATATTCTAATTTCCGTCTAACAACCTTAAACATAAAGGTGTTTCAAATTGGGTTTCCTTCTTGTCCATAACTCAAGAGGTGTCTTTTGCACTGTCTTACTAGGAACCTTGTTGAACAAATATATGGCAGTTGTTAGATCAAGATGATTAACGTCTCAAGTTTTGATTAATTACAAGATAGACGGAACACATCAGACGGAAGCATTACAAGCCAACATCAGACGGAAGCATTGCAAGCCAAAGTCAGACTGAATAAGCACAGACGGAAGATGACTCCTCAAAGTTGAAGTCATTCGTCTGTCCCAAAACCAAGTCATCAGACGGAAGATAAGACGATACTCTTCAGACGAAGCATTCAAGGCAACTCTTAAGACTGAAGAAGTACATTGTCAAGAAAGTGAAGCTCAGACGGAGTAACTCGCGCCAAATTCAAATCCAAGTGTTACTCTAATTGTTTCCAAGATCAGTATGGGGATTCAAGATAACCTCTTCAACACGAAAAGGGAACATCCTTTTTGATGTGATCTCTGTACAAGTCAGAAAAAGGTTCTGAGCGCACCACCAAATCCGTTGCACAAGCTATCATTTCATTAATTGCACTCTAACACCTTTTGAAGACTTCACTTGGAAAGCTCAACGACATTCTTCATGTCTCTAACGGATCTTTGAAGACTTGCCTATAAAAGGACTTCACTTGCTCAAGTTCAAGTTGGCGAACACGCTACAATTCTTAAGACTTTGTGATTTCACTCACTGTTCTTTTTGAACTTCATTGTATACCCCTCTCTGCGAAAAGGAACTATTTTCTTAGAAAACTCTTTTAAATCCACTTGTGTGGTACCTTAGCTTGAGGAGGCTGTGTTTCAAAGAATATCGTTTGTATTAGCCTGGAGAGGCTGTGTTTCAAAGAATACTTAGTTGTTTAGCCTTGGAAGGTTGTGGCCAAAGAATATCTTGTATTAGCCAGAAGTGGCTGGGTTCAAACAATACTTATAACCTTTTCAGAGTTGGTAGTGAAAACTCAGTAGTTGCTGGGTAACTGGACGTAGTCTTGAATAAACAAACCAGTATAAAAATAATTGTGTTTCTTTTCATTAAGATTGTGACTAATGGGGATAATCAAAAGTGTAACGTCTGTCCTTAAAATCAATCTTTAAAGATAAACATTGATTTGTCTGACCTAGTTTAAACCAACAGACGAAAGGATTAAATTTTTTAATTAACACAATTCACACCCCCCTTCTTGTGTTTTATCTTTTACAGTTTGGTATCAGAGCTCAGCCTCTAAGGGTTGAGCGCTTAACAGCTGCTAGAGGAAAGATCCAAGATGGAGTCTCAAGGATCTTCGTTCTTGTCTGGTGGGTCATCCATGAACAAGCCTCCAGCTTTCTCTAAAGATGACTACCCCTACTGGGCTGACCGCATGGAGATATACATCAAATCTACCCAGTACAGACTCTGGAAATTTATCACTCAAGGAGATATCCCCATTGTCAAACCTGAAACTGAGTGGGGAAATGAAGAATACTCCCTCATGGAACTCAATAACAAAACCAGATACACTCTCACGTGTGCACTCTCCAGGACAGAATACAATAAATTTTGTGCCTATAAAACTGTCATAGAGCTCTGGGATGCTCTTAAGATCTCTTATGAAGGAACTGAAGATGTCAGAATGAGAAAAGCTGCAACCCTTCAAAGAGAATATGAGATGTTCTTCATGAAGAAAGGAGAATCTATTGATATGATGTTTGGAAGATTCCAAACCATATTAAATGGACTCACTTCATTGGGAATCACGTTCACCAGGGCCTTAAACAACATGAAGATTCTGGACAGTCTTCCTACTCCATGGGAAGCTATGTCTACTACCATCTTTGTTGGACGTGACGTGAAGACATTGACTCTTTATGAGTTAATAGGCACTTTGAGAGTACATGAGGTACTTCTCTGCAAAAGGGACAAAATAAAAGTCCATAGCTCTTCCGTCCGTGAATGAGGTCCTTAAGGAAGAATCCGCTAAGAAGGAGAAAAAGAAGAAGAATAAGGTCATTAATGCTGAAACCACTGAATCAAATTCTTCTGATGGATCGTTTGAGGATGAGATCTCTCTCATGGCTAGACATTTCAAGAAGATGATAATGAAGAAGGGAAGAGGTCAACGCTTCTTCAAGAAGAAGGAGAGGAAGTTTCTTGAGAAGCCTTCAAGTAAAGAGGAAGGCTCAGAGATCGTTTACTACGAATGCAGAAAGCTTGGGCACATGAGATCTAAATGCCCAAGGTTGAAGAAAAGGTGGAACCCTCGAAGAGACAAGGGTAAAAAGAGCTTGCTGACTTGGGAAGACCTTGATAGCGAGAACTTAGAAGAATGCACAAAAGAAGAAGAAACTGCAAATATTTCTCTCATGGCTGGAGACAATGTTTCGTCTGAGGTAAATGATTCTTCTCTCTCATCTTCTTCGTCTGAGTCTGAGTCAGAATCAGAAGAAATGTCATATGATACACTTTTAGCAAACTCACATTTTATTGCTGAGCAATATAAAGTATGCAAAGTCAAGTTGAAACAAACTTTGAAAGAAAATTCTACTTTAAGAACTGATAAAGAGTTGCTTTAAAAGAAAGTATCAGATGAAATATCATTTGAATCTGAAAAGAACATTTTTCTTCTTGAAATCAAAAGATTAAAGAAAGAAAATGAATCTTTACTCAAAATCTTAACAAAGTTCACTAAAGGATCCTCCATGCTTGAAAACATTTTAAAATATGGGAGGTCTCCATCTGACAAAAGTGGACTTGGTTACGTTGAGAAGACAGAAGAAAAGAAAACCAAATTTGTTTTGTCTACTCACAAGAAAAAGAACAAAAGCTACAATAAGGTTCCAAATGATTATAAGAAAAATACCAAAACCTTAAACAAAAAGAAACCTTCTTCACTAACAAAGGAGGACCCAAAAAGATTTGGGTACCAAAGTCACTCATTATTCCTGTTGCAAATATCCTTAATAGGAAGAGAGAAGACTTCACGCTGGTACCTGGACAGTGGGTGCTCACGACACATGACGGGAGACCTGTCTATGTTCCAAGATCTCAGACCAAGTAAAGGGTCTGTGTCATATGGTGCAAGGAAACCTTCTTCCACTAACAAAGGAGGGCCCAAAAAGATTTTGGTACCAAAGTCACTCATTATTCCTATTGCAAATATCCTTAATAGGAAGAGAGAAGACTTCAAGCTAGTACTTGGACAGTGGGTGCTCATGACACATGACGGGAGACCTGTCAATGTTCCAAGATCTCAGACCAAGTAAAGGGTCTGTGTCATATGGTGCAGGAAAAGGTAAAATCCTAGGGATTGAGACTGTTGGTAAGGCACCCAACCCTCTCATCCAAAATGTGTCTTATGATAAAGGCCTTAACTTCAATCTGCTTAGCATAAGTCAATTTTGTGATAGTGGATATGAAGTAGCTTTTAAAGCTGATGAATGTATAGTAAAAAATAATGACAAATCCATTCTGTTTATAGGGAAAAGAAAGAATAATATCTATAAGGTTTGTCTTTCTGACCTTAGTGATCAGAATGTAACATGTTTGATTTCAGCAGATGATGAACGAGATATTTGTCACAAAAAGCTTGGACATTTGAGTCTCAAGTATATTTCAAAAATTTTTAAAAAGGATCTTGTGAAAGGTTTGCCAAAAATATCTTGGAAATCCAATTGTTGTGTGAATCTTGTCAGAATAGGAAACAACTTAAAGCTTCTTTCAAATCTAAAAGTGTCGTTTCCACGACAAGACCCTTAGAATTGTTACATATTGATCTCTTTGGACCTACTCAGACAGAAAGTCTTAGAGGAAAAAGATATGGATTTGTAATTGTGGATGACTATACTAGATTCACATGGGTATACTTCCTAGCCCATAAACATGAGTCATTCAATGTCTTTGAAATATTCTACAAACGTGTTCAAAAAGAAAAAGGAATATGTATTGTGTCTGTTAGGAGTGATCATGGAACAGAGTTTAAAAACTCTGAGTTCAAAGCCTACTGTTTTGAAAATGGCATTTTTCACAATTTTTCATCTCCAAGAACTCCTCAACAAAATGGGGTTGTGGAAAGTAAAAATCATACCTTACAAGAAATGGCTAGAACTTTGTTGCATGAAAGTTCTCTTCAAAAATATTATTGGGCAGAAGCAATTAATACTTCTTGTTATATTCAAAACAGAATATTGATAAGACCAATATTGAATAAGACTCCATATGAACTATGGAAAGGAAGAAGACCCAACATTTCTTACTTTCATCCATTTGGATGTGAGTTATTCATCTTAAACACTAAAGATCAACTTGGAAAGTTTGATTCAAAGGTGGTTAAGGGATTTTTACTTGAATACTCTAATACATCTAAATCATATAGAGTATTTAACTCTAAGACGCAAGTTGTAGAGGAATCTATTCTTGTAAAATTTCAAGATAACTCAAAGGCTGATAAAGAAATATCAAACCTAGAAAATTTATTTAATAATTTGCAGATTAACCCCTTTGGTTAAGAAGCTGGTCCGTCTGTCCAACCTTGCACAGATGCAAGAACAGACGATAGAACATCTTACAGCACAGACGAACCCTCTTCGTCTGCTCCTCAACAACAAGTTGTTCAAGCTCCTGTCAGAACTTGGAGGTTCACCTCAAACCACACTGAGGATCTGATCATTGGAGATAGACATCAAGGAGTTCAAACAAGAGGACTACTCAGTTGAAGTCCTTCGTCTGTCCCAAGAGTGAACTTTTCAGATGATAAGATGAGACGAAACAACAACATCTGAAGACACATATCGTCTATCCAAAAGCTGAAGTCAAGTGGAGTCATTCGCGCCAAGTTTTCAAAATCTGAAGAAGGACTCATGAGAAGCATCCAAGATCAGTATAGGGATTTGAGCTTACACACCAAAGTCAAAAAGGTCTTCACCTTTTGCCGCATCTCTGTACAAGTCAGAAAAAGTATTGCGCACAATCTAGTCCGCTATATCCGCTGCGACTCTTCATCAATCAATCAAGTACAACTGACAAACTTTTGGAAAGCTCTCAAGAAGATTTCTCAACGACTCTCAACGGCATTCAAATGAGTCTAACGGCTCTTTGAAGAAGATGTCTATAAAAGGACTTCATAGTATCAAGAATCAGTTGGCGAATACGCTTCTCTTATCCCATCTTCTGAGAATTCGCTCAATTTTGTGCTAAGAACTTTATTGTAAAACCCTCTCTGCGAAAAGGAAAATCTTTGTTTTCAAACATCTTATTCAAAATCCACTTGTGTGGTACTTTAGCCTGAGGAGGCTGTGTTTCAAAGAATACCTTTTGTATTAGCCTGTGGAGGCTGGGGTCAAAGAATACCTTGGTTGTTTAGCCTGAGAAGGCTGGGAGCAAAGAATATCTTGTAATAGCCAGAAGTGGCTGGGTTCAAACAATACTTGTAAACCTTTTCACGGTTTGTAGTGAAAACTCAGTTGTTGCTAGGTAACTGGACGTAGTCTTAAATAGACAAACCAGTATAAAAACTCTTGTATTTACTTGTTTCGTCTGATTGACTAACTGGGGACAATCATAATCTAACGTTTGTTTATTAAAATCAATCTTTCAATATAAACGTTGTTTCGTCTGAACCGTTTTGAAACCCACAGACGAAAGGGATAAAATTTTTTAATTAACACAATTCAGCCCCCCTTCTTGTGTTTATCTTTTACAGTTTGTATCGAGCTCGGCCCTAAGGGTTGAGCTTAAACACCGCTAGAGGAAAAGATCTAACATGGACTCATAAGGACCATCTTTTCTATCCGGAGGAGCTTCAATGAACAAACCTCCAGCATTTCTCGGAGATGATTATCCATACTGCGCTGACAGGATGGAGATGTACATCAAGTCAACCCAATCCAGATTATGGAACATAATCACCACAGGAAACATCCCCATTGTAAAGCCTGAAGAAGAATGGGAAAACGAAGAATACTCTATAATGGAGCTGAACAACAAAGCAAGATATGCTCTTATGTGTGCTCTCTCCAGAACTGAGTACAACAGATTCTGTGCGTACAAAACTGCTAAAGAACTATGGGATGCTCTCAAAATCTCATATGAAGGCATTGAAGATGTCAGAATGAGGAAGGCCGCTACTCTTCAAAGAGAATATGAAATGTTCTCTATGAAGAAAGGAAAGTCAATCGATATAATGTTTGGAAGATTCCAAACAATATTGAATGGACTCACTGCTCTGGAAATCACCTTCACAAAGGCCCAGAACAACATGAAGATCTTGGACAGTCTCCCACCTCCTTAGGAAGCCATGTCCACAGCTATCTCTGTTGGAAGAGATATGAAGACATTAACTCTAGACGAGTTAATTGGAGCGCTAAGGGTACATGAGGTACTCTTATGTAAAAGGGAGAAGATCAAGGTTCAAGAACCTATAGCTCTTCCATCCGTCAATAACATCCCTAAAGAAGATTCTGTCAAGAAGGACAGTAAAAAGAAAATAAAGATTTTGAAGGCTGATTCAACCGAATCAGAGTCGTCTAATGGTTCGTCTGAAGACGAAGTCTCCCTCATGGCAAGACGATTCAAAAGAATGATGATGAAGAAAGGCAGAGGCCAACACTTCTTCAAGAAAAAGGAGAAGAAGCTCCCTGAGAAGTCATCAAAAAGAAGAAAGCACGAGAGGTTGTGTGCTATGAATGCAGAAAACCGGGACATATGAGGTCAGAATGTCCCAGACTAAAAAAGAGGTGGAGCTCTAGAAAAGATAAAGGAAAAAAGAGCTTACTGACTTAGGAAGACCTTGACAGCGAAAGCTCAGAGGAATCCTCTAAAGAAGAAGAAACAGCAAACATCTGCCTCATGGCTGGAGACCATGTCTCAACAGAGGTAAATTACAATGAAACTTCTTCATTCTCTTCTTCTGAGTCTGAGTCAGAATCAGAAGAAATGTCATATGATACACTTCTAGCTCACTCTCACTTTATTGCTCAGCAATACAAAACTTGCAAAACCAAGCTGAGACAAGCCTTGAAAGAAAATGCGGTTTTGAAATCTAAAATTGAGTTACTAGACAAGAAAGTATCAAATGATGTTTCGTCTGAGTCTGAAAAGGACATTTTCATTCTTGAAATTGAAAGATTAAAGAAAGAAAATGAGTCCTTACTCAATGACTTAACCAAGTTTACAAAGGGATCCTCCATTCTTGAAAATATTTTAAAGTATAGGAGATCACCTAATGATAAAAGTGGACTCGGTTATGTTAAGTAGATAGACGAAAAGCAAAACAAACCTGCTTCATCTGCTCAAAAGAAGAGGAATCACAAAAAGGTTCCTAATATCTACAAAAGGCTAAAAACAAAAAGAAGCCTTTTGTAACTAACAAGAAAGGACCCAAAAAGATTTGGGTACCAAAGTCACTTATTGTTCCTGTTGCAGATATCCTTAATGGGAAGAGACAAGACTTCAAGCTGGTACCTGGACAGTGGTTGCTCACGACACATGACGGGAGACCTGTCTATGTTCCAAGACCTCAGACCAAGTAAAGGGTCTGTCTCCTACGGATCTGGAAAAGGTAAAATTCTTGGCATTGGGACTGTTGGTAAGACACCCAATACACTTATCCAGAACGTATCATATGTTAAAGGCCTTAACTTCAAAGTACTTAGCATAAGTCAATTTTGTGATAGTGGATATGAAGTAGCTTTTAACTCTGATGAGTGTATAGTCAGAAACAAAGATAAAACCATTCTTTTTATTGGGAAAAGAAAGAATAACCTTTATGAGGTTTGTCTTTCTGACCTGAGTGATCAGAATGTAACATGTTTGATTTCAGCAGACGATGAACGAGATATTTGGCACAAAAAACTTGGACATTTAAGTCTCAAGTATATTTCAAAAATTTCTAAAAAGAATCTCGTAAAAGGTTTACCAAAAATATCTTGGAAAACCAATCATCTGTGTGAATCTTGTTAGCATGGGAAACAACTTAAAGCTTCTTTCAAATCAAAAAATGTTCTTTCCACGACAAGACCGCTAGAACTGTTACACATTGATCTCTTTGGACCTACTCAGACTGAAAGTCTTGGAGGGAAGAGATATGGACTTGTCATTGTAGATGACTATACTAGATTCACATGGGTATACTTCCTAGCCCATAAACATGAGTCATTCAAGGTTTTTGAAATATTCTGTAAACGTATTCAAAAAGAAAAAGGAATATGTATTGCGTCTGTAAGGAGTGATCATGGAACAGAATTTGAAAATTCTGAGTTCAAAGCCTTTTGTTTTGAAAATTGTATATTTCACAATTTTTCTTCTCCAAGAACTCCTTAACAAAATGGAGTTGTGGAAAGGAAAAATCGTACTTTACAAGAAATGGCTAGAACTATGTTGCATGAAAGCTCTCTCCCTAAATATTATTGGGCAGAAGCAGTTAATACTTCCTGTTATATTCAAAATAGAATATTAATAAGACCAATATTGAATAAGACTCCATATGAACTATGGAAAAGAAGAAGACCCAACATTTCTTATTTCCATCCTTTTAGATGCGAATGCTTTATCTTAAACACCAAAGATCAACTTGGCAAGTTTGATTCAAAGGTGGTAAAAGGAATCTTTCTTGGATATTCCAACACATCTAAGGCCTATAGTGTTTTTAACTCTAAGACGCAAGTTGTAGAGGAATCAATTCATGTAAAGTTCCAAGATAACTCAAAGGCTGATAAAGAAATATCAGACCTAGAAAACTTGTTTGATAATTTGCAGATTAACCCTTCTGGTCAAAATGATAAACAAGGGTCAGACGAAACAAGAGCAGACGATAGAAGCACAGACGAACCCTCTTAGTCTGATACTCATCAACAAAGAGATCAAGCCCCTGCAAGATCATGGAAGTTTGCGTCTAACCACACTGAAGATCTTATCATTGGAGATAGGAATCAAGGTGTTCTAACTAGATCAAAGCTAAAGGAATCGTCTGGATATGCTCTTGTATCAAACATAGAGCCAAAGAATGTTGAAGATGCTCTTCAAGATAACGATTGGATCTTGGCTATGGAAGAAGAACTTAATCAGTTCACAAGGAATGATGTATGGACCCTAGTTGAAAGACCAAAGAACAAAAGCATCATTGGGACCAGATGGATGTTCAGAAACAAGCTTGATGAAGCTGGAAAAGTGGTAAGAAACAAAGCGAGGTTAGTAGCACAAGGGTATAATCAACAAGAAGGTATTGATTTTACAGAAACTTTTGCACCTGTAGCTAGATTAGAAGCAATCAGAATACTACTTGCTTTTGCTGCTCACAAGAATATCGTCCTATATCAAATGGATGTAAAAAGTGTTTTTCTAAATGGTTTCATTGAAGAAGAAGTGTATGTAAAACAACCTCCTGGTTTTGAAAGTTTATCTCAACCTGATCATGTTTTCAAACTTAAGAAAGCACTGTATGGTCTTAAACAAGCTCCCATAGCTTGGTATGATAGACTCAGTTCTTTTCTTCTTAAAAATGATTTCTCAAGAGAAAAGGTTGATACAACTCTCTTCAAGAAAAGTGTTTCAAAAGACTTTATTATAGTTCAAATTTATGTAGACGATATAGTCTTTGGAGCTACTAATGATTCTCTGTGCAAGGATTTTTCAAAATTAATGCAGGATGAGTTTGAAATGAGCATGATGGGAGAATTGAAGTTTTTTCTAGGACTTCAAATCAAGCAGACGAAAGAAGGAATCTACATCCATCAACAGAAATACACAAAGGAACTTATCAAGAAGTTCAAGATGGAAAATACCAAGCCTATGAAGACCCCTATGCATTCGTCTAGAGCAAATCTCAACAAGGATGAGTCAGGTAAGTCCATTGATCAGACGGTATACAGAGGTATGATTGGCTCACTCCTTTATTTAAGCTGAGCGGACGACATTATGTTTAGTGTCTGTCTATGTGCTAGATTTCAATCTGACCCTAAAGAATCTCACTTACAAGCTGTAAAGAGAATTCTTAGATATCTTGTTGGAACAACTGATTTCTCTTTGTTTTATAAGAAAAATAGTGATTTCAGTTTAAGAGGTTTTTGTGATGCGGATTATGCTGGAGACAAAGTGGAGAGAAAAAGCACAAGTGGTGGATGCCAATTCCTTGGATCATCACTAATATCTTGGTCAAGCAAGAAACAAAACTCCATTGCACTCTCAACAACTGAAGCAGAGTATATTGCTGCGGCAGGGTATTGCTCACAATTACTGTGGATAAAACATCAACTTGAAGATTACTCCAGGTTTGAAAACCATATACCAATATTTTGTGATAACACTAGTGCAATTAATCTTAGCAAAAATCCTATTCAACATTCGAAAGCTAAACATATTGAAATTCGTTTTCATTTTATAAGAGATTATGTACAAAAAGGTATTTTCGATATACAGTTTGTACAAACTGATTTTCAATGGGTAGATATATTTACCAAAGCATTAGACGAAACACGGTTCAAGTTCATTAAAGAAAATCTTGGAATTATTTCTTTGAAAGATTGAAACTTGTTCCGTCTGAGCTAGTTATATTTTTTTTGTTCCGTCTGTACATTATTTCGTATTAAGACGAAACATTGCGTCTGATCAAGTTAAATAGTTATTGTGGTAAAATTCAACAGACGCAACTGTTACTATTTAACAAGTTTATCTCAAGTGTGCAGGGACAAATTAAAAGAAGCAATAAATGTGTCTGTCATTTATTGCACTATTCTAGGACATTGATAGGCACGTGCCGTGAATTGCTGAGGTCAAATCAATCATTGAAAAGGCAATGATGTGGACACGTCAAATCAGGGGCGGTTTTTGAAATCTCTTTTCGTCGATGAATCACAACCGTTTTTATCTATGCCTATAAATACTCTTGAAAGTTCACTCTTTTACTCTTTACAGCAATTTGCAATCCTTTGAACTTTCCAAACCTAATACTCACTAAGTTCTTATTCTCTCTTTTTCAAATATTAACAATGGCCGCCAAGAACACCAAAGCTACCAAAACTGCTGAAGCCACCTTCTTCGCTCAAGTCCTGTTCTTGCCTAGCAAGTTGATTTCTAGAGAAACTGTGGAGAGCATCTCTAACAGAGTTACTAAGATCTTGGACCACAATGGCTGGATGGGGTTTGCTGAGTTAAGAGGGGAATGGCTAATGGAGGCTTACGCCGAATTCTGGAGCGACGCAAAAGAGTTCGAAGATGGTATCGTTGGTACCATTGATAACAAGGAATACATCATCATAGCGGACGCCATTGTTGAGGCTGGTAACTGCAAAGCCGAAGGACGCTTCTATAGTGTCGATTAGATAAATATTGAATCCGAGGAGCACGTGGACAAAATCATCTACGCAAAAATCCGTAACACTGAAGACCCCAAATTCTTCAGATCAAGGAATCTCTGCCCCACCGAAAGAATCATCCACAACTTGCTCTACAACATCTTCACGCCGAGGACTGGTTCTCGTGACAATGTGAGTACTCGAGACAGATTTTATATCTTCTACTGTCTGAGGAAAGCAAGGATGAGCCTTCCGCACATTATCCTTGATCACTGGATAAGTGCGCTGAAAAACAGAAACATTCGTAGGAAGAGCAGCATTCCCTACGCCACCCTCTTCACCAAGATCATCATCAACCAGGGCTTTGATGTCACCGGAGTAGTGTGGCACAAAAAAGGGAAGGAAGTCAAAGGTAGCACCTTTGCGAAGATGCACCTGGCACCTAGCTTCCTCCTTCATTCACCAAGGGAAGAAGAACCACTTTCACCAATAACCAAGGACCCCCCACACAGAGCCCGCATCAAGCGTGCTAAAGCCTAAACACAAACCGAAACACAACCCCAAACACAAACCGAAACACCATCCCAAACAACATCCCAAACACTAAACCAACCCCAACCTCTTCCTCCCATGATTATTTCTGAGGTTCCTTTTGAGGACGTTCTTGAAGAACCTCTCAAGAAGAAGAAAAGGACCATCAGAATTAAGCACATTGGTGTCAAGCCAAAGGGTCAGACGATATCCCCTAGTGAAGATGAAGGGGTCAACATATCGTCTGAAGGTGTTCCGTCTGTGAAGATTCTCACAGACGAAGAAAAGCAGAAGAAAGTAGTAGAGGAAAAAGCAAGAGCCAGAAAGATTGCTCTTGAAAAGGCTGCAAAAGGCAAGGAGAAGATGAAGCAAAAACTTGCGTCTGTCGTAGTTGGTGAGACAGACAAAGAAAGAGCGCTGAAAGAGGCCAAAAGGGTCTCCATATTGCTTCATGCTGAGAGAGAAAGGATCTTTCTCGATAGCGTTCGTGGCATTGGATCGTCTGAGGCTGCATCTGCTCCAGCAACCTCAGAGGGCATGAACAGTGAAGAAACGGCCCATATCCTGAAGGATAATGCCCAGCTTGCGGAGGAGTTGGAAACTATGTTGAACGAAGAAGTCTCCACAATGGAGGTCTCTCCATCACTCCAAGACGAACATAGGGCTACCCCTATTGTTGCGTCTCCGCTGAACGCATTCCATGCACAGACGCTACCTGCTGCGTCTGAGAAAGCATCCCACCACCAGATGAAGGAGATTCCGTCTGAAGACTATGTGCTTATTGAAGAGGTTAGTTCTTCGTCTGATGAAGAACAACTTGAAGTTATAAAGGTGGATGCTACATGGGGGATATCACATGCTGAGGTGATCAATCCAGAAGACTTACCCCCAAAGCACAAGGTGGACTATTCGTTTCTAAACGAATTAGTCATGAGGAGCTTCGCTGAGAGCACCTGTGCTGAGAAACCGGTCAAACCTGACTGGATCTTTGGAGAGAAGATTGAAGAATTCTCCACTAAAGCTGAATCGTCTGAGTCTGCTACAAAAGACATCTTAGCAGACGATGAAGACCTGTACATAAGGGATACTCCTTACATAGAGTTGAAGAACCCATACCAATACAGAGGGAAGAAAGGTTTTCAACTAGGGAGATTTGTAAATCCCATTCTATACAATAAACCCTTGAAGCCGGTGGACTTCAATGAAGACACCATCTACACCCTAGAGGAGCAACGCAATTGGCTGAAGCGTCTGCCCTGGGACACACTGGCCAACCTAGACATCAAGGGCTTAGAAAACATTGAAGCATACAAGGATCATCTTGCTGCGTCTGTGATTGAAGGACCAGCACTTGGCTATGAACCTCACATCACACACACAGAAAACACAAAGTGGAAGGTTCGGTATGAGGTAAATGCGCCTGTATTCCATCATTGTAGATATGGAGACGCAAACTCTACCAACTATGAGCCGAAAGATTGCACACATTGGCATCTCGACGCCATAGATCGCCATGATCCAATGCCTTTCACAATTCCACTCAATAAAACAGAGTATGTCGGTCTAGGACACTCTCTAGGAATTGTGCTCCCATGGACGAGACCCCACTGCTCCGGGATCAACCCTCGCTACTCCATCCTCCTCAACGAATATAAAGATCCTGAGAAGTTCGCTCACGCCCTACCGGAAGACTACAACTTGACCTTCAAGTTGATAGCTGGTGCCTATAGAAGGGAAGTCAAGGAAAGAGAAGTTTCCTTCTATCACATTGATCGTCAAGCTAAGAAGGATAAGAGATAATGCCCCTTCATGGTGGGTTCACAGTTCTCTTCGCTGGTGTCAGACGAAACTAAGTACACAATCGTCTTAGACCGAAAACGACCATGCTTGGTCAAGTTTTTGGCTAAGGGTAAAGAGAAGAAAGTACCGTCTGTCCCCAGAACCTTCAAATTTGCAAGGCACATCCCCAAGCTTCTTCCGTCTGTTGCTTATGCGCACCTCAAGGCAATACAAGCTCAAGCCTCAAGCCCTATCAATCCAAAGATACAAAGGATGATAGAAGATCATGAAGCCACATCCAAGTTTTGTTCTGGAACCTCTTTTGATGAGGATTCCTCCGTCTGTGGCAGGGTGTTTCCTGGTGGAGCTTTCGCTTACACACATCCTTCTGAGGAACATCCGGATCTTGAAGTCTCTGTTCCAACAAAGAACTACACATGGCAATGGGAACGGAACTTTCTTCCACTGTTCACACTACCTCTTTCTTCCACTACACACAGCTTACCTCTTTCTTCCATTGTTCACACTACGTCTGAAGAAGACTCCATCAGTTCTCATTATTGATGACACTAGACCTATTGTGGAAGAGCCTCAAACACCACAAGTGCAAGTTGATGATTTGGTGGAGGTTGCTGAGACAGTTGAGGCTGATATTCAAGAAGCTGAGGAGTATAAGACTCTGAAGCGAAAGTATGATGCCTTGGAAGAGGATTGCGTGCACTTGAAGGAAAAGAACAGAGAACTTGAAGAAAATCAAGCTTCTTTATCGTCTAAAGTGCAACAATTGAAGGACATTGTGATGACCCTGCTTAACAAGAAGCCAAAGCCTTCTTCTTGATCATCTTTTGATGATTTATAGCCCAAGGGGGAGAAAAGAAGATAGCCCAAGGGAAAGAAGAAAGGTACAAGGGGAAAGCACTGTCTGAGGGGGAGTGAACAAGAAAGTTTCATCTGAGGGTGAGCGAGCAAGCAAGGAGCATCGTCTAAGGGGGAGTCTTAAACAATAAGGGAGTCATGTATTATACTTGTATCAATGTATTTTTTATTTATTTATTCTTTTTAGTATAGAAAATACATTGTAATTCTTTATTGGTTATTCTTTATTGGTTTTCTGTCTATACCAGTGTAATAATGTACAAAGATTATAAAGAGGTATTTTTCAGAAATCATCGTCTTGATGTAACAATCTTTTATAAAGAGGTATTTTTCAGAAAACATCGTCTTGATGTCAATCTGGCTTTTTGAGATTGTTTGTTTCTGTCTAACCATATCTTGTGCAGATTTTCTTGGTATGGTCTGTAATCATCAAAAAGGGGGAGATTGTTAGATCAAGGATGATTAACGTCTCAAGATTTTGATTAATTACAAGACAGACGAAACCAAGCTACCCAAGACTTTCTAAGACGAAACCAGCACAGACGAAACATGACCCTTCAAAGGTGAAATTTTGCGTCTGTCCAAAAGTCAAGCCATCAGATGATACATGCACAGACTGAAGAGGACTACTCAGTTGAAGTCCTTCGTCTGTCCCAAGAGTGAAGTTTTCAGACGATAGGATGAGACGAAACAACAACATCTGAAGACACATATCGTCTATCCTAAAGCTGAAGTCAAGTGGAGTCATTCGCGCCAAGTTTTTAAAATCTGAAGAAGGACTCATGAGAATCATCCAAGATCAGTATAGGGATTCAAGCTTACACACCAAAGTCAAAAAGGTCTTCACCTTTTGTCACATCTTTGTACAAGTCAGAAAAAGTACTACGCACAATCTAGTCCGCTATATCCGTTGCGACTCTTCATCAATCAATCAAGTACAACTGACAAACTTTTGGAAAGCTCTCAAGAAGATTTCTCAACGACTCTCAACGGCATTCAAATTAGTCTAACGGTTATTTGAAGAAGATGCCTATAAAAGGACTTCACAGCATCAAGAATCAGTTGGCGAATACGCTTCTCTTATCCCATCTTCTGAGAATTCGCTCAATTCTGTGCTAAGAACTTTATTGTAAAACCCTCTCTACGAAGAGGAAAATCTTTATTTTCAAACATCTTCTTCAAAATCCACTTGTGTGGTACTTTAGCCTGTGGAGGCTGTGTTTCAAAGAGTACCTTTTGTATTAGCCTGTGGAGGCTGGGGTCAAAGAATACCTTGGTTGTTTAGCCTGAGAATGCTGGGAGCAAAGAATATCTTGTAATAGCCAGAAGTGGCTGGGTTCAAACAATATTTGTAAACCATTTCACGGTTTGTAGTGAAAACTTAGTTGTTGCTGGGTAACTGGACGTAGTCTTAAATAGACGAACCAGTATAAAAACTCTTGTATTTACTTGTTTCGTCTGATTGACAAACTGGAGACAATCATAATCTAACGTTTGTTTATTAAAATCAATCTTTCAATATAAATGTTGTTTCGTCTGAACCGTTTTGAAACCCACAGACGAAAGGGATAAAATTTTTTAATTAACACAATTCAACCCCCCTTCTTGTGTTTATCTTTTACACAAATCAAACAGACGAAACAAGGAATCTACATCCATCAACAGAAGTATACTAAGGAGCTTCTCAAAAAGTTCAAGATGAAGAATGCAAAGCCCATGAAGACACCAATGCATTCGTCTGGTGCTAGTCTCAACAAAGATGAGTCAGGTAAGACTGTTGATCAGACGGTATACCGAGGTATAATTGGTTCTCTTCTTTACCTCACTGCAAGCAGACTGTTGGACTTAAAGCTTGAAGGTGCTTTGGTGTCTCTCTTGGTGTTTTCTTTTTTATGCTATGTAATTTTGGTTTTCTTAGATGAAATGTAATTAGGAGTTTCCTATGTATTGATTGTTTAGTTTAGGCATGTATGTGGTTGTTCTTTGTTTGAATGCCCTGGAGAGCTTGGCAATCTTGTGTGATTTCTCATGTGTCAAATGTTTGATTTCCCTCTCTAAAATATTTTGAAAATGTCTTTGGTAACCAACTGAGGTAATAGATTACCAACAGAAGGTAGTTAACTACCAACAGCAGGTAATCAACTACCAACAGTAGGTAACAGAGTGTGGGAATGCATTTGCCACTGGAGTAATCGATTACCCCCTCGGGTTAATCGATTACCATGGGCCAAAATCACCTAGGAAATCCTTGCTCACTGGTTTAATCGATTACCAGCTTCTGGCAGTCGATTACCCATATCAGAAAGTCATTAAGTTGCCTAAATTCAGTTTTTAATTGAACCTATAAATACTCTTATTTCGAAAATCAATAACACTTCTTGGAATACAAGTTTTAGAAAAGTTCATACACTTTCGTATCCTCTCTAAACTGAGTTCATCATCTTCTCCAAGAAACTCATAAAGAACTTCAAGAGTTCATCAACAAGTTTTCATAAAAAGGCAAACTTGATTCTTATTTCTGACTGGGTGGCATTCATAGAGTTGTTATTTATGATCAGATCTACACTCCAGGTGTTCTCTAAACTGATCTTTTGTTTACCCTTTTTGATTTCTGGGTTATTACTCTAGGAGAGAGGTCTCTCTGGATAGAGTAAGGTTTTTTTTAGAAGTGTTTTCTCAAAGGTTTGATCTTGGGTGTGCCAAGGTCAGGGAAGAATTGTTCCTTGGGTCAAAGGACAGGTTTTTGGGTGTTTTGATTTCATTTTTGTGTTGCTTGTTGCAGAGTGAATATAAAAGAACAAAAAAGGGATCATTTGATAGTGGAAGACCGATCGCAACAGTTGTTGGGTTGGGACTGGATGTAGGCAGTGGACCGAACCAGTATAAATCACTGTGCACTCTTCTTCTTCCTTATACTCTTTACCATTTACCTTACATTACTGTTATCACTGTTTAATTTCTGCAATTTGTTCGGTAATTAACTCGGTTGTTGACTTTAAAATATACGTGTGTCAATCTTTCGGCAGTGTACCGGTCGTCAAAAGTTTAGAAATAGTGAGAAAGGGATGTTGAACCACAGAGACTGATTGTGAAGTATCAAATGCTCAACGTGTGTTGCTATTAGAACGAATCATTGAAGTAAACATTGATGGAGAAAACTAAGTAATTATGCACGACTGAAGTAATCTACTATAAAGCAAGTAATGAAATGCAGTAAATGTTTAAGTTTCAGAAATGATAAAATGAGTTAGGGAATAGGTTCATTCAATTCCTTTCTTCATGTAGCCAACTCCTATATCAATTCAATGGAAATCAATTAATTGGAGACTAGAATTTGTGATACCTTAGACTAAGTCTATTCTTAGGTCTTTAGTCACTTTGAATGACTTCTATAATCTCTAATCCCTTAGGTGAAAATAGAAATGCATTCAAGAAGCGAAACAGATAAATTCACAATGTCTCATAACATGCAAGTTCTATCCCTAGACTCATGCACTGCTATAATGATGCAATTCCTCTCCTAATTCAATTATCAATCTTCCGAAGGCATAATTGAAATGAGAAACAAAAACTCAAGGTATAGCTCAATCAATTTCAAACAGTTAATATTCCTATCACTATTTGAACTACTTGAATCAAACCTCAAGAAATTGCAATTAAGTAGGAAAAGCTCAATTAATTAATTTGAAATTACAATTGAATTCACATAGAAGTCATTACAAGAATTTTAGAATTGAAATCCCCTTCCCTAACCTAAAACCTAGCCTAACATGGAAAGATGAAAAGAAAGAACGGAAAAGAAAATCAAAACCGAGAGAAGCTCCATGAATCCCTAGCTCTTGCTTCCACAAGCTCCAGAACTTCAAGAATCTTCAAGGTTTTGATGGAGGAAGATGAGAATCGAAGGTGGAGAAAAGAGAAAATTAGAAGCGTGTACGAGAAGCTAACAAGAATAACAGATTTATGAGGTCTCCCTATCAATTCGCTCCCAAACAGCCATATATAGCAGTAGAAACGCGCCACCACTTAAGAGGAACGCGCCCTGGCGCATTTTGAACAAGGAAGGGGCATGAGCGCTCCCATGTGCGTGCCCTGGCGCGTTTTCGCCGCAAGCAAGGCTGAATGCGCCACCCTGGCGCGCCCTGGCGCGTTTTGGAGTGAAATGGGGGGTTTGAGCTCGCCCCTGTGCGCGCCCTGGCGCGTTTTCGCCGCAAGCAAGGCTGAATGCGCCACCCTAGCGCGTGGTGCGTTAATGGAGTGCGCCCTGGCGCGTTTTGACAGCCTTGTATGCTCAACTTGGCTTGCTTTGATCTTGATTTGGGCTTCCATTCTTGTTCTTTTTGATGGCATCTTCATCTTATGATCATGGCTTTCATTCCAAACTTCTGTCTCCTCTTCAATCAACCTACAATTAACAAGAAAGAGGATAAAATGACTTAAAAACACAAGAAACACTTATAAAACTAACAAAACACTACATCAAGAACTAACACTAAACACACATGGTATTTTCAATGTTTTCTTGTCTAAACTACAACTAAACCTATTGAAAATGGATGAAAATGGACTGAAAACACCTAGGAAAACATGTATAATCTAGCACTTATCAGTAATTGACTCGGTAATCAACTAAAACTGAAACAGTTAGATACTGACATTGATTACACTGTATATTGATTACTAACGTGTTTCTGATTATTCCTTTTGGTATTTCCGCTGTGTATCTTTGATATTTCCTGTTTATCTGTCTCATCTATTGATAGGTAATCAAGAATAGTTTTGTTTGAATTAAAAGGAATTAGAAACTTGCAAAATTGGGCTATAGTGGAACTAGAATCTATTCACCCCCTCTAGATTCATCCGTAGGGACCATCACAGACCTAACATTATGTTTAGTGTATGCCTCTATGCTCGCTTTCAATCTGATCCTAGAGAATCAAATCTTCAAGCTGTAAAATGCATTCTTAGATATCTTATTGGAACCACTAATCTTTCTTTGTTTTATAAGAAAAATAGTGATTTCAGTCTAAGTGGTTATTGTGATGATGATTATGATAGAGATAAAGTGGAGAGGAAAAGCACAAGTGGTGGATGTCAATTCTTAGGCACATCACTTATCTCTTGGTCAAGCAATAAGCAAAACTTCATAGCACTCTCAACCACTGAAGCGAAGTACATCGCTGCAGCTGGTTGTTGTTCACAACTGATTTGGGTAAAACATCAACTTGAGGATTACTCCAGGTTTGAAACCCAGATTTCAGTCTAAGTGGTTATTGTGATGATGATTATGCTAGAGATAAAGTGGAGAGGAAAAGCACAAGTGGTGGATGTCAATTCTTAGGCACATCACTTATCTCTTGGTCAAGCAATAAGCAAAACTTCATAGCACTCTCAACTACTGAAGCGAAGTACATCGCTGCAGCTGGTTGTTGCTCACAACTTCTTTAGGTAAAACATCAACTTGAGGATTACTCCAGGTTTGAAACCCAAATACCAGTATTTTGTGATAATACAACTGTAATTAGTCTCAGCAAAAACCTTATTCAGCATTCAAAAGCTAAACATATTTAAATCAAGTTTCATTTTATAAGTGATTATGTTCAAAAAGGTATTTTTGATATACAGTCTGTTTAAACTGATTTTCAATGTGCAGATATCTTTACAAAGGCTTTAGACGAAACACATTTTAATTTTATTAAAGAAAATTTGGGAATTTTTTCTTTAATTGATTAAGTTACTTCGTCTGTACCTTTCATCTGTACATTTCGTCTGATTAATTTTGCGTTAAGACGAAACATTGCGTCTGATCAAGTTGAATTAGTCTGGAGTAAAATTCAACGACGCAACGTTATTATTTAAGTTGAGTGTGCAGGGACAAAATAAATGCAGCATTAAATGTGTCTGTCATTTATTACACTATTCTAGGACTTCGAAAAGCACGCGCAGTAAAAAAAATCAGAAGTCAAATCAATCATCAAAAGGACAATCATGAGATAACGACAAAATAGGAACAGTTTTCATTTTTTCGTCTGATAAATTATAACTGTTTCACCTTTGACTATAAATACTGCAATGTTACCATTTTTATTCTTTACAGTATTCAATACTCTCAAACTCTACTTCTCTCTCTAAAAACTCTCATCTTCGTAATCTCTCTTTTTCAAAACTCAGAAATGGCCGCCAAGAAATCCAAGATTACCGAGGAGACTTTCTTTGCTCAAGACTTGTTCTTGCCAAGCAAGTGGATTTCCAAATCCACTCTTGAAGGAGTTTCAAACCGTGTTGTGAGGATGCTCACCCACACTTGGTGGATGGACTTCGCTGAAAGGAGAGGTCCATGGTTGATGGAAGCATACGCCGAGTTCTGGAGCGATGCTAAAGAAGTTGAAGATGATATTGTTGGTACCATTGACAGCAAACAATACCCCATCTTTGTCGACGTCATTGCTAGAACTGGGAAGTGCAAGGCAGAAGGGCGTTTCTACAAGCCTAACTGGAATGAAAGTGAGAATGAGGAACACATTGACAAGATATTGTACACTAAGGTTCGTAATGAAGACGCTATCATTTCATTGATTGCGCTCTGGCACCTTTTGAAGACTTCACTTGGAATGCTCAACGACATTTTTCATGTCTCTAACAGATCTTTGAAGACTTCCCTATAAAAGGACTTCACTTGCTCAAGTTCAAGTTGGCGAACACGCTACAATTCTTAAGACTCTGTGATTTCGCTCACTGTTCTTTTTGAACTTCATTGTATACCCCTCTTTGCGAAGAATAACTCTTTTCTTAGAAAACTCTTTTAAATTCACTTGTGTGGTACCTTAGCCTAAGAAGGTTATGTTTCAAAGAATATCATTTGTATTAGCCTGGAGAGGCTATGTTTCAAAGAATACTTAGTTGTTTAGCCTGGGAAGGCTGTGGCCAAAGAATATCTTGTATTAGCCAGTAGTGGCTGGGTTCAAACAATACTTGTAACCATTTCACGGTTGGTAGTGAAAACTCAGTAGTTGCTGGGTAACTAGACATAGTCTTGAATAGACAAATCAGTATAAAAATAACCGTATTTCTTTTCATTAAGATTGTGACTAACGGGGATAATCAAAAGTGTAACGTCTATCCTTAAAATCAATCTTTAAAGATAAACACTAATTCGTCTGACCCAGTTTAAACCAACAGACAAAAGGATTAAATTTTTTAATTAACACAATTCAACCCCTCCTTCTTGTGTTTTATCTTTTACAACCTTGTTGAACAAATATATGACAATTGTTTTCAAAGCATACATCCACAGTGATATAGGTAAAGATGAATTACTTAATATGTTCCTTACCATATCCATTAAGGTTCGATTGCACCTTTGTGACACACTATTTGGTTGTGGTGTACCTAACATTGTGTATTGAACACAAATACCATGTTTCTCAAGGAACTTAGTAAATGCACTAAGGTGTTGGTCATTTTTATCGTATTTTTTATAATATTCACCACCTCTATCTGACTTGACAAATTTTTATCTTTTTGTCTAGTTGTCTTTTACTTCATTTACATAAATTTCCAAGGCATTCAGTGCTTGTGATTTCTCATGTAATAAATAGACATACCCATAATGTGAGAAATCATCAATAAAGGTGATAAAATACCTTTCTTTATTGAAATAACTTGCATAAAAGGTCCACATATATCAATGTGTATAATTTCAAGAAGTTAAGTGTTTCTTGTGGTTCATTTCTTTGTGTGTTTTGTTTGTTTGTCTTTAATACAATTCACACATACATTCATATTAGTAATATCTAAATTTAGAAGGATTTCATTCTTTGCTAACCTTTGCATCCTTTCTTTGAAAATGTGTCCCAAACGCTTATACCACACGTAAGTAGAGCGTTGATTCACTAAACTACGTTTAGTGTCAGCATTATAATGTGAGGTCATAAAAATTTCAGCATATAAATTATCAAAATTCAATTTATATAAGCCATCATAAAGTGTACTAGATCCAATCATGCAAGTGTGCTTATACAAACTAAAACAACCATTCCCAAACCTTAAAGATTATCCAACAACATCAAGTTTAAACAAAGAAATTAAACTCCTAAAAATACTAGGCACATAAAAGGTATCAAACAAGCTTGAATGAAGTCCAATGTCAAGATTAAACGATAAGTCTGGACAACTTCCACTGGAACTTTCACTTTATTTTCCATGTGGACAAACTTCTCATTTGGGTTTATAGTTCGAGTTGAAAGAAATCCATGCATCATCTCATTTTCATTTTTCAATTTTTGAAAATAGTTGTCTAATGAAAACTATGAAAATGGAACCACAATGTTTTCTTATTTTCACCCAATTTTAAAGTATTTTCATGAAAACATTTTCAAAAAAATCAACCAAACACATCTTCACATCTATTTTCTAATTTCAGTGGAAATGGAAATAGAAAATACTTAAATCAAACACCACCTTAGTCATTCAATATTTATTATCTCAATGACCTATTCATGCATAATACGGGGACCATCAAACTTCATGGTAATTAAAATACTCATCAATGTCTCAGAAAAAGACTTATCAACAGTTTGATAGCGCTCTTTCATAAATTTTATAAATTCTTTCGCACACTCAATTTGGGAAGAGTAAATTTAATGTTACTTTCTATGCTTATTGTTATTAACATAAAGTTAAGTTTGTTTGACTTTTCTCAAGCCTTATAATAGGATTTCTATTCATTGCTATTAGCGTCAGTAATAACAACAGTAGGTTTCTCAACTTGAAAAGTCAAATCAAGATCCAACACATTTAAGTGAAATTAGGCTTTTTTGCTCCAATAAAAAAGATTCAACCCATTAAGGACTAGAACAGACATAACATGCAAATGTAAATATACAAAACAGATATTGTAATTGATTGACGCGTTCGCGGAAGGAGACTGCCTTGATTTTTTTTTAATGGGGAAGGATATTGATGTCACACTCAAGAAAGAGATGAAAAAATGAGTGATAAGTCATGGTTTGATCGTCACACAATCAAAGATTGATGAGATTCATGAGTTTGATCGTCACACAATCAAAAAATTGATAAGATTAGATTCAGTTCTTCTGACAAGAACTAAAAAACTCAGATCGTCGCACAATCAAAAGATTGATAAGATCATATTAAGTTCTTCTCACAAGAACTAAAAAACTCATTATAGAGAAAAACTCATTTTATTCTAATTGACTCCCCCTCAAAGTACAAATAGTATTCGTTTATAGGCGGAATGAAATACAGATACATTGAACTTAACCTACAAGTCTTCACGAAAATAATAGAATAACAGAGTAATAATACTCTATTAAAGACACATTAATTAACCTATTAAAACAAATTAATTGTAGCATAAAGAATCTGCACGAAATGACGAAGTAGGATTCCCGGTTCACATCATACTTTATCTCTCTCTTCGAGGAGATTTGTCTTCAAATCTTAGTTCATTCTTCCACTACATCTTCGCACACATTCATGACCACTTATTCCACTCATATGTAAATCAAGAGTCGAAACTCTGATATTAAATGACGCTTTCACGGAAGGAGACTGACTTAATTTTTTTTTTCAATTTTTGTGGGGAAGGATATAGACGTCACACTTAAGAAATGGATGAGAAGGTGAGTGATAAGTCATGATTTGATCGCCACACAATCTAAGATTAATAAGATCCATGAGTTTGATCACTACAAAATCAAAAAATTGATAAGATCATATTCAGTTCTTCTCACAAGAACTAAAAAACTCAGATTGCCGCAAAATCGAAAGATTGATAAGATTATGTTCAGTTTTTCTCACAAGAGCTAAAAAAACTCATTATAAAGAAAAACTCATTTTATTCAAATTGACTCTCACTCTCAAAGTACAAAGAATATTTGTTTATAGGCTGAATGTAATACAGATACATTGAACTTAACTTACAAATTTTCACGAAAATAATAAAATTATAGAGTAATAAAACTCTATTAAAGACACACCTATTAAAATAAATTAATTATAACCTAGAATAGGATTTCCAGTTCACACCATTAACACATGCTTAAACTTGATACTATGAGTCATAAAATTAAACAAATAATACATATTAAACAATAAACAAACGTATTATGCATATTAATATTCTTATTTGGATAATACATTAATACATAAAATACAGGCATAATAATAAAATTTCAACATTAAGTAATAATTAAAATGCACCAATTTAAATTACCTATTGCCTTTGAGTATACCGATAAAATAATGGTACAGAAAAATAACCTATCATTATATTCAATAATTATAAGAACAATTAATCAACTTTTCATTGATTCATAATGTCTTGTAACAATAACTTAATTTAACGTCCATTATTTTAGGGTAATTGAAGAAAAATGTCGTTAATTTGGAACTAAGTCAATTTAAAGATTTGATATTTTGGTGATTTACAAATCTATCATACACCTAATTTTAAAATAAATTATAACTATTCTAAAAAGAAATTTAAATAAAATAATTATTTCCTATAAAGCCTTTCAATCAAAACCTTAACCCACGTGCAGGCATCAAAACAATAAATCTACACAAAATATATAATTACATATAAGGATTCAGAAGAGAAAAGACATCATTATCACATTGAAACATAGTCATTTATTATAACTCTGTTTTATTAGATAAATAATATATATATATATATATATATATATATATATATATGATAATTCAATACTTTGATTTTAGAGAATGAATGATTCACGTATAAGGATGCACAGTATTTGACAGCAAAACATCATAATCCATAGGCATACAATTGAAATATGCTATCAAAATAATAAATGTAATTCATAACAGAAATTAAATTAAAATCCCTAAATCTATTATTAGTGTTTATACATAATTGAGAGAAAAGAAATTATTCATAGAAAATCATAAATTTAACAATTACATGTTGTGATATTACACGTAAGTGTTATTGGTTTTTCATAATTAACAATTATAAAAACTCTATGGGATTTTGAAATTTATGATTCTCAGACAAACATTAAGTTGCAAGACATACCTTTGTCCATAATAAGAAGGGATAAATAAGTTAAGGTTTCACTCAATACTTTTCTTTTTGTTATTTTTTTTAGATTCGTAATCATTAAGACATGAGAGAACGCTGTTACATCAAGAAGAGAATTTTGTTCATCATTCGTGCGAATTAAACCCTTTCAAACTAATATTTCTATCAAATTAAAGTTATATATATATAGACGACTCCAATTAACTTAATTATCATTTAATCCTTAATTATTAATTATTTATTTATTAATCTTTGAATAAGTTGCATATTTTACATATGACACATTAATTTTATACACTAACATCAAAAGATTATCTAATATTAATACGTTAGGCCAAACTTTAATTTTATAAAATAGATCACATTAATTTTATTTTTCTTTTTTTTCATTTTTATTTTTATTTTTTTTTATTTTTTTTATTTTTTAATAAATTTTCATTTTCTATTATTATATTATATTTTTCTCTTTATTATTTGTTTAAAGATATTTAATAAGATCGTCCAATTTTTATAGAATTTATCACTCCTATTTTTTCTAATAGTTGTGTGAAAAATAATATTAGATTATTATAAGAAACATTGTATTTTTTATAAAAAAAAATTGTTATTATATTTTATTTTATTTTCTAAAATCATAAAAGATCTTATTTCTATTATTTATTGATTAATTAAATACTAAAGATCAAAATTACACGAAAATTACACTTAAAATAAAATCAAACCTTCTCGTCCTTTTAAAAAATAAACAATTTAAAATTAATATTTATTATTATTATAATTATTAAAATTTATTATTACTATAATTATTAAATCTTTATTATAATTATATATATATATATATATATCGAACACGTATCGCCGCCCCTGAATTCACACCTGATTGTACAAACTGTAATTTGGTTTGAACTATTCTTATATTAAGTTATGATTAATATTTTCTTAAAATGCATCTAATATTGAATTTCTTAACTTAATTCTTCTAAAATCACTAGTATAAGCTGATAGATATTTATAGATTTAGCTAACTTATATCACTTTATTTTTTAAAAAATAAATTAGTTATGTTTTTTAATAATATATCCAAAATATAATTTATTAACTCATTCATCCTAAAAAATAAAATTTAATTAATAATTTTTTAAAACATATATACATTACATTTTAAAAAAAAAAAAAAAAAAAAAAAAAAAAAGGGGACAGGGGACCATGACCCCTCTACACTTATATAAATCCACCCGGATTAAAAAGTTGAAATTTTGATAGAGTGAACTATTGTAAGTTCTTGAAAGTTTTTTACTCAAAATTCTTAAAGAAGATGCTTATTAAAAAGATTGACACACTTTTAAATTTCTTTGTTTATATTTAGGTTTTAATTTAAAGAGTATATGTCTTAAAAAAAATTCTTTAGATTTTAATATAAAAGTTAAGTATAAAGAATACATGTATTACTGCATCCAAAAATATTTATATAGATATTTTAATTTATATCATGATAAATTAGTATAATAATATGTGTCTATTTATTAATTTTTATCTAATAAAAAAGATTATCTTTCTTTTAGAAAAAATTTAGCAAACATCTTTAAAAAAAATTATTTAAAACTTATTTATAAAATATCTTTAAATATATTATCTGTTGAATCAGACAACTTCTATTATTACAATAATATTTTTTGAATTTTTATTATTACCGATTCCACTTTTTTCTTATATGATCTCACGTGAAAGTAGAAATAAAGAATTCCAAAAATTTGAATAATACATGCAGCAAAATTATCTTATCCTGAAGCACGTGTTCGAGCATAAATGCATATTCCGGAACTCTCTTAGTTGAAAAAACGTACAAACAAAACTATGTGCTAAGTATGAATAATGAGAAAGAAAAATAAATATGTAGCACTGAATCTGGTCATTGACTTTAGAGGCTCAATTGACCTCTAGATTTAACTAGAAAGGAGTTTTACATCTTCAAATGAAGATTTTATTTTATTTTATTTTTCAGTAAAAAGAGAGCGTTTCTCAGTTAACAGAAATGTTTAAAAATTGGTAATAAAGATTTAAGTTTTCTAAACACAAAAACATGAAAACATGCACAGTCAGTGCGTCACCTTTTACCTTTCATTTCTTTTTACATAAAAATCGTTATTACATAAGTGCTTGCGTCATTCGATATACTGTGCCTATTTTTTTTTTCATAAACAACACACGAATGTTATAAGATTCAATATATTGAGTTTTACATCCCTTAAATAATTATAATTTAAGATTTTATGAGTTTTAATAATTTTATTATAAAAAATAATAAAATTATCATATATTATAAATTATAATCAATTGATCAGGTAAGAATATATGTTACTTTTTCTCTTTTATATTTATCCATAAAAGAAAGAAAAAGGAAAACATACCACCAAGGAAAAATAAGGATGAAAGAAATGTGAGGTAACATTCTAATTTTCTTTGAGACAGTGTTTTATATTTGAATTTTTAATTCTTAAAATGATTAAATAAATTATCAATTTTTATAGTTATTATTTAATCTAGCTTTGAAAGTAGTATAAATAATATTTATTAGTAATTATAAAATATTTTCTAAATATTTCAATAACAAAATTGAGAAAAAGTGTGAAAGATACAAATTGACTTACTCTTTGACTCTATGAATACTTATCCAATCTTGTTTCTGAAATTTAGGCTTGTGGAACAAGACAATTCGACCAATCATTTTATATAAAATGGGGCTAGTGCTAGCTTATACGAAAACACAAACTAAAATGGCAGATTTGAAGTTACATGGTTTTTGGTATAGTCCCTTTACCTTGAGAGTGGTATGGACCTTAAAGTTGAAGGGTATAGCATATGAAAACATAGAAGAAGACCGTTTCAATAAGAGTCCTCAACTCCTTGAATACAATCCAGTGTACAAGAAGACTCCAGTGCTTGTTCATAATGGAAAACCCATTTGTGAGTCAATGATCATTGTTGAATACATTGATGAGATCTGGCCACATCATTCATTGCTTCCTGTTGATCCCCATGACAGAGCTCTGGCACGGTTTTGGGCTAAATATGCTGATGAAACGGTACAAAATTTTTAGGAGTTATATTAATATTCAACATACAACAATTTTCTATAACGTTATTATTTTTGTTTTCTACCATTTCTTTTACATTATATTTTTTGGGTAAGTAAAGGAGGGGATTCGGGATCGAGGAGGATTAATAGACATAATTCTCCATATTGATAAGATTTGTCTATTAAAGTCTAAATTTTCAATGTTTTACTTTTGAGGCTTCCTTCAAAGAGGCTTTTTACCAATAATATTATATATATGTTTATAAATGTATATATTATCTTTTTGTTTTTTCGGTGTGTGGTTTTAATTGTATCCAACAATATCTTTGATCTAATTATTTATTTCTAATAATATTTATCTTAGATAATAAATTTTTAAATTTTACAGTAATTACCTTAAAATATTTTGGTTAATTGACAATATAATATATATATATATATATATATCATTTTTTTTTATCTTATGTATTTTAATTTCTAATCTGTCTATCGTAGGCAATGTTCTATTTACTTTTAAATTTACCTTTAAGTAATTAATATAACTAGTTCACTTTATTTTGTTTCATTACCTTTCCTTTTTAAGAATTCCTATATATTGTTCAAAGTGATGATAATATTGGTTTTCAATTTTTTTAAAAGTTTCCTGCAATTAGGTCACTGGCCCGTTGTACCAATAGTGAAGAGCAGGAGAAGGCCATAGAGAAGGTATTGGAGCATCTGAAAGTGGTTGAGGACCAATGCTTAAGTGATGATCAGAAGAAAATTTTGGGGGGAGACACTATTAACATTGTGGACATAGCTTTTGGGTCCATAGTCAAATTTCTTGTGGTTTTAGAAGATATTCTAGAAGTGAAGATCCTGGAAGATGAGAAATTCCCTCACTTGCGTTCATGGTACAATAGTTTCAAGGATGTTCCAGTTATTAAAGAAAACCTCCCAGACCATGAGAAAATGGTGGCATTCCTTAAGCTTAAGTTTTTAAGAGAGAAACTATCGGCATCTTCTTAAGAAATAGTAACATGTGAGATCTCTCTTGAGTTATTTTTAGATTAATAAAATTATATAATTAATTGTTAAGAACAAAAAATTTATCAATTCATTTTGTATGTTATAACAGTGAAATATTAATTTTAAAAATAATCAATTCAGGATAACTTATATAAAATAAGTTAAGCAGGGATATTTTCAGAATCATAGTAATTTAATGGGTGTAGAAGGAGAATTAATGGGTGCAACAAGAAGAAAAGTTACGTTGTGTGGGCCGGACAAATGCAAACTCTTAGAAACGAGATTTTTATATGTTGGAATGGATTTCTAAATCTATAGCATGATATAGATTTAGAAATCACATCCCGAATACATTATATAGGATAAATGAGTCAGACTTAGTTTGTGTCTAGGATATTAAAGACATAACATATGTATATTTAAATTAAAATAATTAATCATAAAAAAATATTAGGTCAGTCTAAATTTTTAAATAAGTCATATTAGATCAAAAAAAATAATATATAAATTATAAGAAGGAGTTTGAATTGTATTAATTTAAAATAATTTTTCAGACAATATAAATTTATGTTTATATCTTTTTTAAAGCCAGGTTAGACGTAAATAATTTTCTGTCTAAAAGTTGATTTTAATAAAGATTTAGTTAAATTTTTATCTCTTTGTTTATTTAAAATAATAATAAATAAGATGATAATAATTTTATACTCGTTTCATCTAGAAATCTTATATTCAGTTATTTAACAATTTGTTAAATTTTTATTATCAACAACACTATCGGAGTCACGTTTACGGGACAGGATATGTCCATACAAATATTTTTATTTTTATTTCATATATATATATATATATAATAATTATTTTAGATAAATTATAATTTTAGTTTTATAATTTTAAATAAATAATTATAATTATAATATTCTTAAAATAATTAATTTAAATAATACTTATATATATATTATAATTTATAATATATATTATATATTATATATAATAATAATAAATTTTAATTTTTGGTAATTTTCTGTTTTTGATTTTAATTTTATATTAATTTTGAAAACATACAAGTTTAAGACTCCTATTTAAATGATTTTTAATTTTAAAATTTTTAATATCCATCTTTAGTTTTAAAATCTCATCTAAACGATTTTTAGTTTTGAAATTTTTAATATTCATTTTTAGTTTTAAAATTTTACTTTCATATTATATATCTATTTAAGAAATTCTTCATCATAACAACAATTTTAACCAATAACGAGGTATTTTTTATTACTTTACCCAAAAATTATAACTAAAACTTTTAATATTCATTTTAGTTTTAAAATTTTACTATTATATTATGTATTTATTTAAGAAATTCTTGATCATAACAATAATTTTTAACTATTGATAATGTAGTTTTTATTACTTTATCCGAAAATTATAATTAAATAAGTTAAAATAACTTTAACTTAATTTTCACAAGCGCATTATATCATTTTAAATAACTTAAATAAAAAATATATAAAATAATAAATTAAATGAAAAAAGTGAAATGAAAAAATATAATAATAAAAAAATTAAATTTAAAATATAAAAAAAATTCGGCCCCTCCCATCTCAAATTTCTGGCTTCGCCCCTAATCAACAGTGAATAACCTTACCAGTATTATTTGAACCCAACCACTTTTGATTATATATATATTCTTTGAATCTAACATTCTCAAGCTAAACCACGGTATTCTTTGGAACGCAGTCTCCGTAGGCTAAACTAGGCATTCTTTGAACACACAACCTCCTCAGGCTAAAACACCACAACAATGAATTTTTACATGGGTTTGAAAGAAAAAGATTATCCTTTACACAGAGAGGAATTTACTATAAAGGTTCAGAGCAAAAGAATGGAGTTCAAAGCTTGTGAGCAAAATTTTGATTAATAGTTTTTCTAGCGTAAGTTCGTCAACTTGAACTCGTGGAGGTGAAGTCCTTTTATAGGCAAACTCCTTGAAGTAGCCATTAGACAGATGCATTTGAACATTGTCCCTTTTCTTGGGCATTTCAAAGATGGCAGAGTGAGTAATCAGAACATTCAATGTTTGAACAACGGATGTAAGCGTGAGATCTGGCTTTGACTGATATGTTCAGAAATTTCACCGAAAAGTATTGTTTACTTTTCTTGTTGCAGTGGTTTAGACCGAATTTCTTTTCACCTTTAGAAGCTTCTGAGTAACAACTTGATTTGAGTAGATGCACGTGTTACTCTTCGTCTGAAACTTTGACTTCACTAGATGAATAAACTTAGCTTAGTTCATATCCTGGCATTTGTTTGTCTTCTTCTTCTTTATCTTAACTTAGAGTTTTCAAGCTGAAGCTTGCATCTGATCTTCATAAACAAAGTTGAGTTTGCACTTTATATCTTCGTCTTGAATCTTCAATGATGGTTCTTCATCTGGTTGAAAGTGTTTTCAAGCTTGATGATTTTAGATCATTTCATCTTGTATCATTGATGCTAGTGTGTTTGTGTTCATTGGTCTGCATCATTCTTCGTCTTTGCTTGCTTGTACCTTGTCTGTCATATATTCCATTTGTATTGTAATTCTCAAAATTTAAGATATTAAGTCATCTTAACTTAATATAGTCAATTACAGATTATAGATCAAACTTAAACTTACAAAACAGGTCTAACTTGTTAAGCATTTGGTCTAACCTAACATATTTCCACCTTCAAATAAGATAGATTTAGAAATAAGCTTTACATATTAAAATCAAGATCTTTCTTTTTGTTTCTTTTTTCTTTTCTTCATAAAAGAGAAATTTTTAATTAATGTATTTCAAAAGTTTAAATATTAATTTTTAAAACTAATTTTAATTTTCCAAATTTAAAATTAATGTTTCTAATCTTTTAAATTTTGAGAAAAAATTGTAATTTTAATCCTTTGATACTCGTGTTTGTGCCCAAGTTATCATTTTTTTAATGTTATTCAAATATTAATTTACATAAATATTTTCTTAAATATAATCTTATAATTTCTATCAAGTTAAGTTGATTAAGCTATATAATCGACGTGTTTAACTAAAATACTCTTTTTAAGTATTTGATTAAAAATACATTAATAAAAAGGTTTAAATAAAAAGAAGATTGATAATATTTGTTATTTTAAAAATATTGTTAATGCTCCTCACCTTTTTCTATAAGATAAACATGTTTTTAAATAATAAAAAACCTGCATAACTATAAAGACTCATAATTGAAATGAAAAAGAATTTTCACTGAAATATCTCTTTCTTTATTAAAATTTTCATTATGAGAAAATTTTATTCCTTTAATTTTTAATAAGTTCCTAATTTTTTAAAATAATAAAAAAGTCACTCTAACATTAATTCATTTGGAGCAAAGCTATATGGCCCCCAATTTTTTATATATATATTAATTTTGTTTTGGGGACGACACTCTCTTGACTCATAGCTGTGATCCCGAGATCGGGCTTTTAAATTGGGCACAACATATTTTTCTGTGCGTTTTTGTTCGGCCTGTACGAAGTGGTGTAGTTGGCCCGAGCGGATGAGGCCTTTAATGAGGTCACGTATTTGACGACATTCTTCTGTGGTGTGTTTCTGGTTTTGATGGTAAGCACATCTTTTGGTGGGGTCGGCTTGTCGTAGTGACTGAGTTGGTGCTGGATAGCTTATCAAATCTAGTGTGTAGGCTTCCTGGAGGATTTTTTCTCTAGACGTGGTCAGGGGGTGTATGAATCGTATCAACCTAGTCGTCATGGTTTATTCTGGTCGAGTCGGTTGGAAGGTGTGTCCTTGGGGCATGGAGGATTAATCTGTTCTTGCTCACGGCATCGTGCTTCGGCATTCTCTTCAATTCCCATGAAACGGGCAGCGCGAGATAAGAGTTCATTCATGTTACTCGAGGGTTCTGAAAATAAGGAGTCCGAGAACGGACCAGGGCGAAGTCCGACTTGGATAGTGTGTAGGGCAATCGCTAGGTGGAGGTTTGGGTTAGTTCGGCATGCATCCGCAAATTGCCCCATGTATTGCCTGAGTGGCTCTCTGTCGCCCTGGACTATGTGGTGTAAGGATACCGAGGTGGTTGGGATCGACCTGGAATCGGCGAACCGAGCCTGGAAATGCTCGCACAGGGTGTCGAGCGAGTCCACGGATAGAGGAGGCAACGAGTAGTACCATTGCAAGGCCACCCCTTTCAAAGTGGTGGGAAATAAACGACACAAAACGTTGTCGTCATCGGATACGAGGGCGGCTTGTGTCAGGTAGGCTTGGATGTGGACGGTGGGATCCGTAGTGCCCTCATATTTATCGAGTGTCGGCCACTTCTATGACTCAGGGAGCCTCGCTTGCATGATAGCTGGAGTGAAAGGGTGTAAAGAGGACACCTTATGTTGTCCCGTGGTCCTCGGTGGGGGTCGAGGGTGATAAAAGGTTGTTCTTGAGAAAGGGTGTGTCTTGCGACCGAGGAAGTAACATGTTTGTCTTTGCTGGCCGTAGGGTGGTAGGTGGGGTCGCGCGATGTTCGCAAGTTAGAGTTGGCTTCTTCGTCATGTCGCGTAGAGGGGTCCCTCTCGTTGTGCTCGACAGCGATTTTGCCGGCTACAATCTGGATTCGCTATCGCAACATTTGTAACTCCAGGTCGTGGGCCTGGGCTTCCACCTCTCATTGACGTTGTAATGCAATTCTGTCTGGGTATTTCTAAGTTAAGCACGGTGTTGTGCCTGCAATGTTTCCATCTACTTGTCCATCTAAGCTCGTGCTTTCGCGACCACCGCGTCCACATGTGCCTTGATTGCTTCGATCACAACGGAGTCCATAGTTGTAGTGGATTGGCTACGTGGGTAAACCATTAAACCTTGAAGAAGTAATTATCTTGCCCCACGATGGACGGCAAAATGTTCTTATATGAATTGGACAGAACCAGACTCTGTTCGGTCCTGAGAATTTTGATGATGTGAGGGGTTGATTCCCTCGTTGAATTTGTAGTGTGTTAAAGGTGATTTTTTCTGTAGTCTTGATTGAGGCTTATTGTTCTCTTTTATTTCCAAATGTTCGTGAATTTCGCAAAGGAAATCATGCAAACTCACATATTCCGTTCTTTGTGGACGGTTATTACAAACCGATATATATAGTCTAGTACAAAATAAATATATATATATATATATATATATATATATATATATATATATATATTTAGACTTGCGTCTATCCTTATGTTTCTAAAAGTAAAATTGAAATTAAAAAAAAAAATTGTCCCGTCCTGTCTTTCTTACTCTGACTCCGCCACTTCCGCCACTTATAGTATAAATAACGATTAATAAATTTTATTTATATCACTTTAAGGAATAGATTTAACAATAAATATAAATACAATTTTTTATTTTACATTTCTAAAATTCATAAACTAAAATGATATTATTTTTCAAAATTTAAACTTTATTCTTAAATTTAGGAAATAATATTTCCCAAATATGTTCTAAAAGTTCTTTAAAATTACATTTTTTAAATCTGGTAAACTAAAATCCTTTTTAAAAAAAATGAGAGATTCAAATATTTATTTTATTTATTTTGGGGGCGTAAAAATCAACTTTACCCTAAATTTATGAGAGTAAAATTTAAAAATTGATCACAAAGATTTGATTTTATCTTTTAAAAAAAAATACAGCGTGATTTTTCCTTTCGTTGGTACTTTTACATTAAAAATTTGTTATCACATAAGTATTTATCCAGCAGTCATGAATGGTATGCTAGGATACTATTCGCGCCTCTGGAACTATAATATATGTTTATCTTATTAGATTGAATAATAAACATACGATGTTGTAAACATTCACATCGAAGAATATGATTCTTCCTTTTTGAATAAAACTTCTGATAGAATATACCATAAGGAGTTTAACGTAAAATAATTATCCAATTACTTATTACCATTGTATAACTTTTAATAAAATTTTATAAAAAAAAAATAAAAACTTTTTAATATATAATGATTTTTAATTAAATATTAAATTAGAAAATTAACATCAAGGAGGTGTGAACGAAAAGTTGCGTGGAAGGACCGGCACTGAAGAGCAAAGAAGGATGAAGGAAACTTCGTATGACTATAACTCACATTGACTATATTGACTATGTTAGAATATATATCTAATTTTTTTTAAGTTGACTTGTCAAACAAGATAATTCCATGAATCACTGTATATAAAATAGGGTATTGCTGGCATATAGGAAAACACAAACAAAAATGGAAGAGGTGAAGCTACATGGATTTTGGTATAGTCCCTTCACTGTGAGAGTGAAATTAACCTTAAAGTTGAAGGGTATATCATATGAGAATATAGAGGAAGATAGTTCCAACATGAGTCCTCAAGTTTTGGAATACAATCCAGTGTACAAGAAGGTTCCAGTGCTTGTTCATAATGGAAAACCTTTATGTGAGTCGATGCTTATTGTTGAATACATTGATGACATATGGCCTCAAAATCCAGTACTTCCTTCTCATCCCTACGACAAAGCTCTCACACGCTTTTGGGTTAAATATTCTGATGACTTGGTACAATTTTATTTTTTTTTTAAGTTATTTTATCATTAATATTGATCATACAACAATTTTCCACAGCACTGTTATTTTTGTTTCCTATATATTTTTCATCATTATTAATACATCTATTTCCTTTGTAATAAACATATTTTAAATTATTTTATATTATTATTTCACTGAAATTGTCTTATTGATTTTTACAATAAATACTTTAATAATTAAGGCATAAACAATGTTAGAGAGTGTTCTGTATGTAAATTTGTAAATTTTTATTATAACTTGTTCATACTTAAGCGTATGCATAAAATTAAATTACTACTATATTTTTGGCAAAATTAGCTTAGAAGTTTGCTAGAAAATTAAAAACTAATTGAAAGTTGAAGAAATAGCTGGTAGTTGAAAGCTGACAAAATTAGTTTTGTTCAATTAATTGTAAAATCATCAATTAATATAGCTGATAAAGGAAAAATGATAGAAATAGACATATTTAATTTTTACATAAATTCATTTTTACATAACGTAACTATAACTAATTTAATGTATATTTTTTTCTCATTACTTTCTATGTTCTAGGATTCCAATAAATTGTTCAAAGTAACGATAAGATATGCGTTTCTATTTTAAAGGTTTCTGCACTTGGGTCACTAGCCCTTAGCAGTAATGATGAAGAGCAGGAGAAGGCCATAGAGAAGATATTGCAACATCTTAGAGTGGTTGAGGATCAATGCCTAAGTGATAATCAGACGAAATTGTTTGGGGGAGACACTATTAACATTTTGGACATAGTTTTTGGGTCCATAGTCAAATTTCTTGAGGTTTTAGAAGATACTTTTAAAGTGAAGGTCCTGGAAGATGAGAAATTCCCTCACTTGCATTCATGGTACAATAATTTCAAGGATGTTCCAGTTGTTGAAGAAAACCTCCCAGACTACGAGAAATTATTGGCTTTCGTTAAGTTTTCTAGAGAGAAACTTTTGAATTCTTCCTAAGAAAATAGTAGTATTATATATATATATATACATATATAGACACACATATATGAGATCAAGTCTGAATTATTTTGTTTCCGTCTGAATTCAGTTATTTGTGTTGTTTTAGGAATCAACTATCATATTCATCATTTTTAGAGCTATTAATTCATAAATAATATCTCTATGTTAATGTTGTAACATTAAAATATTGAATAATTAATTTAAAGGATTTACTAATACTCGAGAGAGTACTTATGTTAATTGAGTGGGGGTATTTTGGGAATCATATAGGAATGTAGTGGGTATAGAAGAAAAATTCATGAGTGCAGCAAAAAATGCTGTTATATTTTGTGGGCCTGGTTAGGGTGATTTGGATGAACAGTGGTATGCTAGAATAAAGGATAAGAGACTTTCAATCTTAGTGTAGTTAATCCCTCTTGATTGTGTGTTTGTTATAGTGGAATCACCAAGTGTTCATGGAGAGTTTTGAATAACAAAGTACCTTTGAAATTCATATTTTAGAACCTTAAATATACTCAAATTATGTTCTAGTCCCGTAAATTCAAAAAGTTTTTGTTTTTTATCCTATTATGAAATATTAAGTTTACTTTAGTTTCATTAAATTATATTTGTTATTAACGTGGTGTTTTATTGATGTTTCATATCAAACATGTTACTAACGTAACAATTTCGTTACACTTAATAATTAATCATAATAGCATAAACTAAATAAGTAAAATAAAACATTGGAAAAACTAAAATCATAAAAAAAATTATAGGGATAAAAAGCAGTAAATAAATATATTATAGGGACTAAAACCTTGAGTTCATGGATTATATTACAGGGACTAATGGAGTTTAATTACTTGAACGGTTGCACACCTCTAACTTACATGGTAAGATGGATTTAGAAATGAGTTTTACATCTTGGAACCGAAGATCTTCTTCTCTTCTTTTTCTTTTGTTTTTTTTTTAAAAAAAAAAACAAAGGAGTACTTTTTAATTAATAGATATATTTTAAAAGGTTTAAATATATTTTTAATTTCTTAAAGATTAAATTTGGTTTTAGTCTTCAAAATTTATAAATAATGTTTTTAGTCGCATAATTTTTTTAACAAAGTGGTTTTAGTCTCCTCAATTTTTTTTTTAAATATGACTTAGTCTCTCAAAGTGGTTTACATTGTATTTGAGGGACTACCACTACATGCTTTAAATTTGAAGGATTAAAAAAATTTATGTTAAATTTAAGAAAAAAAATTCATCCTAATTTAGGGATTAAAAATATAGTCCAACTTATTTAATAATTAATAACAAAGATTTAACTTAAAAAAAAATGCAAACATACAGCGACATTTTTCTTTCATTCATTCTACAATATAAATAAGAAATTTTAACTTAATTACTTGATTAAATAATAATATAAATAATGTTTTAGTCACTGAGTTTTGAAAGTAATGACAAATCAGTTCATGAATTTTAATTTTATTATTCAATTTTCTTTTACAAAATACTTTATATAAGATTTATGTGTAATTATAAAATGTTATCACAATCACTTTTAAAATTAAATTAAACAACGAATGTGAAAAAAAATTATTTAATTATTTTTAAAAATCAGAAATTGAAATACACGCTTTTTAAGAGTCAACGGAACATTATAATTGAAGTTAGACTCTTCTCTTTCAATAAAAATTTTTAGCTTAATTATTTAATTGGCTCCATATTTTATTTTATTTTATTCAACCTCATCTCACTGTTAATACTTATATCACTTATTAATTTAGTTTTTAATTTTTAAAATTATTTTAATGTAATTAAAATTCTAATTTTGATGGTTGAAATTCGTTAAAATTTATATCTGTAAAGGTTTTATGCCATTTTTTTAATATTTTTTCATTAAAAATTGTGTTTAAAAAAATCTAGATCCGTACGTAATTTCGATGACAAACTTTAACGTGTTTGCTTCAGTTAAAAGGGACAGATAATATTAAACCAATTTTATAATTTAAGACTTAACTAAAGTGTAAATAGAAAAATAAAAATAAAATAAATAAATAATAACACTAAATAAATATTTAACTAGAAACACAGCAAGGACACATATAACAATAATGAATAAGTTGCGTGTTAGGGACCGTCGCCAAAGAGCAAAGAAGGATGAAGGAAACTTCATATACATATAAAATTTGATTCACTTTGACTATGATTATGTTACTATTATATATCTAATTTTGTTTTAAAAACTTGGTTTGTTGAACAAGCCAATTCCACTTATGACTGTAAATAAAATAGGCAAGTGTTAGGTTAGGAACACACAAACTAAAATGGAAGACCTGAAACTACATGGTTTTTGGTATAGTCCCTTTACTTTGAGGGTGAAATGGACCTTAAAGCTGAAGGGTATTCCGTATGAGAACATAGAGGAAGATCGCTATAATATGAGTGCTCAACTTGTTGAATACAATCCAGTGTACAAGAGGACTCCAGTGATTGTTCATAATGTGAGTCAATGATCATTGTTGAATACATTCATCACATTTGGCCACACAATCCATTGCTTTCAATTTTTAAAGGTTTCTGTAATCTGGCCACTTGCCCTTATCACCAATGACGAAGAGAAGAAGAAAGGCATAAAGAAGATATGGGAGCAATTTAGAGTAGTTGAGGATCAGAAGAAATATTTTGGGGGAGACAATATTAACATTGTGGACATAGCTTTTGGGTCCATAGTTAAATTCCTTGAGGTTATAGAAGATGCTCTTCAATTGAAGTGCCTGGAAGAAGAGAAATTCCCCCGCTTGCATTCATGGTATAAAAATTTCAAGAATGATCCAGTTATTAACGAGAACCTCCCAGACCAGCAGAAAATGGTGTCTTTTCTTAATGTTTTTAGAGAGAAACTTTTGGCATCTTCCTAGAGAAAGTGTAGCAATTTATATGAGATGAATTCAATTATCAATTTGGTGTATAATTAGTACTCACTTTTAAATAATCCTATGTAAGTAATTTTTAAAGTAATGAAAAATTATTTATTTAGTTCTTACATTATAATATCAAATAATTAATTTAAATAAATTTTTAATATTTAAATATTATATAGTATGATATTTAATATTTTAGATATTATTTACATTATTTTGTTACTCTTTAAAGACTATTAAAGAGAGAATAATAGTTTAGGACTAAATTTATGGTTTGTTAGTTTCAATTATTTTGCTGTAGCTAGGGAAAAAATGTTATATATTAAGAGTAATTTTTATCATATTTTTTCGATGATAATACATAATTAATATAACTTTTAAAATAATTTTATGATAAATATTGGTATGTGATACTTGTAATTCTTTAGTTTCCATTTCTCAACTTGTAATAGCGGGGGATATTTGAGAGTTTGTTTTTATGCGCTTTTCCATTATTTCCATGCACCCGATTTTTATATAGGATGGCAAAAATATTATCTATACATCTTTCGAGAGATAAAATCTAAAAGCATTCTAATTTGTAAACTCAGAATATTTCCATGCATCCTTTTGTAAATCTCAAACATGTCAAATTTGGTTTTTTCTTCTTCCTCCTTTTTTCCAATTCTTTTTCTTCTTCTCTTCTCTTCCCTTCACACTCACACCCTAACTTCATTGCCTCCACTACCACCTCATTCCTTTCTTCTTCTTCTCCCCTTCCACCCCTAAGCTTACCATTATCATTATCACCCTTTCATCATCACAAAACCTCCATTACCTCTACCTTCAAGAGCTTCCAAGAAGATTCACAAGTTTTCAAAGAAATCATCTTTAAGAAAAATAATATAGAAGAAGAAAGGAACGATGTGGTGGTATCGAGGGAAAAAAAAAAGAAAAAGAAGTGATAAAGAAAAAAAAACTTTAGGGATACAAATTTATAAATTCAAATGTTTTCATACTTTATTTTTCAAAAAGTACATGACGGACATTTATGTCATTTTATACTAAAATAGGATGTACGGAAACAAATGGAAAGTTGCAGGAAAAGAGAAACTAGGCCTTTGATTCATTAAGCCCGTAATCCGTTTGTGATAGCTAAGTCTTCGATTTTTATCTAATTTGGGCTTGGGCCCGTTAGTCATGTAGTTTAGGATTTTTATCTGATCCAGATTATATGACAGACCTGAAACTACATGGATTTTGGAACAGTCCTTTCGTGGCTAGTGAGTATAGAGAAAGAAAATATCAAGGAAATGGAAATAGGGTGATGAGAAATAATGAGATTAAAAGAATAAATTATGCTCCCACCTATTATATAATACTATACTACTATTATATTTTTTAAAAAAAAATTTAGAATATTATAATTATCTAATAAATATAAATATTATGATATCATTATCTTGTATGAAAATATATACTTCTTCTTTAAAATATATTGACTAATAGAAGAAAACTTATATTTTAACAAGGAAAAAAGACATAGTAATATTTTATTTATTAATAATTTTAGTATAAAAATATTTTTATCATACTTTTTTTTTAATAAAAGTTCAATAGAAAATAAATAAAAATTAGTAAAATGTCAGGTATACTAAAATATTTTATGAGAGGATAGAAATGTACATTTTATCAGCTATCAGGATAGTATAATATGTATAACTTTGACGAGAATAGAATGAAATTTATTCAAAATAAATATATAAGAAATATAATAAAAATAATTATTCTTTGGTTTAAGAGAAACAAAGTAAAAAAAAATAAAAAATTAAAGAGTTCGTCGTTTGGTTTGAAAAAAAATAAAAAAGGAAAAAATTTGATAAATATGAAAAATATAATTTTACTCTATATTGACACTATTTATTTTTTAAGGCTATAATTATTCTTGGGGAACTGTTTTGTTAAACACATAGTCAATTAATATAGTACACATGATTGATTATGTTTCAAGGTAATCACTTATATTCTACACATAATCGATTGTGTATATATGAAACAAGCTGAACGGAGTATTATACGAGTGAAACCACAATCAAAAGAGGAAGAAGACAACACAAACACGATCATCATCAAAAATACTAATCAAAAGTTAAAAGAAGAGAAGAAAAATTTGATGTCGATCACTATTATTATATTATCAGAATTTATAAAATACTTTTTATAAACTGATATAGTCAATATTCAAATAAAAAGTTGTCATAATATAAATTCTTATATGCCAGTATAGCTTGTGATGTAAGCAATTACGATGCCCCATAGACAAGTCTCTGGGTACATCACCCATGCACAAGTCGATCGATGATTATATTATATAAAGAGGCTAGTTCAATGGATTTTACAAAAAGACATAAGCAATTAAAGATGGAAGAGGTGATCAAGCATCATGGATTTTGGTATAGTCCTTTTACTTTGAGGGTGGTATGGACCTTAAAGTTAAAGGATATACCCTATCAAAACATAGAGGAAGATCGTTACAATAAGAGTCCTCAACTTGTTGAATACAATCCAGTATACAAAAGAACTCCAGTGATTGTTCATAATGGAAAACCCATATGTGAGTCAATGATTATTGTTGAATACATTGATGAGATTTGGCCACATAATTCATTGCTTCCTGCTGATCCCTATGAGAGAGCTCTGGCACGGTTTTGGGTCAAATATGCTGATGAATATTTGGTAATTTTTAAAAACTTACTCATGTACTTCAAAATTTCTAGCACTTCATTTCATCACATGATTTTGAGGTGCCTTGCATTTATACCATAAATATTTGTAGTTAGATTTCAATTTATTATTTATGTGTTGTAAGATTTCATAACTATTTTTTTTTTTTACCTCTACGCAAAATTCTTTAATTATTTTAAAAAATTTACATTAACACCCTTTTACCTATCAACTCATTTTTTAAAAAAACATTATATTAACACCTCTGTGAGATATTAAAATAATGTTGAAAAATACAAAAATTTCGAATATAATTTTGAGAAATACAATTTATTCTGATTTTTTTTTTGTCTAAGTAAGATTTTGTGTATATTATCCAAAATTAATATGGACCTCAATATTCATTCTCATACATTAAATATTGAATTTACCTTAATTTTTTTTGGGCAATAATTAATTATTTAATGTACCATGTTACAATTCTCGTTTAATTATTTTTTATGCTCTAACACGTACCTATTTGGGGTGAATGTTTGAAGTTTCCTGCAGTTGTGGCATTGTACCGTAGCAAGAATGGTGAAGAGAGGGAGAAGGGCGTAGAGAAGATATGGGAGCATCTCAGGGTTCTTGAGAATCAGTATTTTGGTGATCAGAAGAAATATTTTGATGGAGACACTATTAGCATTGTGGACATAGCTCTTGGGTCCATGCTCCAATTTCTTGTGTTTGTGGAAAATATTCTTGAAGTGAAGGTCCTGCAAGATGAGAAATTCCCTCACTTGCATTTATGGTTCAATAATTTCAAGGATGGTCCAATTATTAAAGAAAATCTCCCAGACTATGACAAAACGTTGGCTTTTCTCAAGTCTCATAGAGAAAAACTTCTAGCATCTTCCTAAGAGAGAAACCTAGGCCATATCTATATGAGATCAAGTATGAATCATTTTGTTTTGGTTTTCACTCTTTGTTAGGATTTGTCTTAACATAGCTGTGAAAAGTAATAAAAGTTTAAGATGATATTGTATTTGTCTATTTGCTTTAAATTTGACAATAAATCAAAGTAATTCCAATTATCAGATATTCGATGTTTCTTGCAAATGAATTAAGTAGTTGACTGAGTCTTATTTACACCACTAATCTACTATCACTAATGTTTTCACCTTTGAAGTAAAGCAAAAGAAAAATCTAATTTAAGAAACTAAATATATATTATGAAATGTAACATGGACACAGAAAACAGATGGAGCTAGTGCACCACCATTTATAAATAGTCTACAATGGATTAATTACAATTATAATGATTTTTGGTTTAATGTCAATCTTACAATATAATTATAGCAGCAACGGTAATTAATTATGGGCAAGCAGAGGCTTCCCCCAACCCCTTCTTCCTAAATCCTTAGTATATTCAATGAAAAAAAATTAAAAAAGAAAATAAATAATTTTCTTTAAACGGTAATTTTTAATTTTTAATTTTACATATAAATGGTAAATTATATATATTGAATAACTATTTATTAAAAATTAAAAATTAAATATTTTAATAATATTTATTAAAAACCTTTAACCACTTGAATTGATTTTAATCTGTCCCTAGACCATGGTATGAAAGGGAGAGTTCAGGGACATGAAATTAAGGCTGAGGAAATGTGGTGAATTGGAGGGGAGTGCTCTATAATTTATAATATTAATTGTCAGGTTGAGATCTCTATGTCATAGATTTAAGCTAATTAAGTTTTTTATATTTAATTAAACTAAAGATCTCACTTAAAATAAACAAATCACTGTGAATTAAAAATAATTTAAAGAACCTGTAACCTAGAATATAAAATATTCATGAATTGTGAAACTTAATTACCATTGGTTTTGACACGAGGTCCACTCATCATGTCTATAAAATAATAAATGGTAAGAAATGCATGTACATGGGACACCGGTTCACGTGATTGTATCATATATTCTAAGGATTTAACTTAAACTAAAAGTCGTTGGACTGATTCAAATTCAATTTCTTCTTTTTATATAGAATCGAAACATCGAAGATCTAATCTAAGATTTTATACATGTTATTATCTCAACTCCTCACCAACTCTGGTTGTTCAAGATTTAACTCTTTCAAGATATAGCAAAAGATGAAATAAGTAGTTAGTAATAGGTGAAAAAATTAATAATTGATATTTTAGCACTCAAAATATATTATGCTTTGGTAGAGAATATTGATTGTTAATTTTTAATAACTATACTCAGATACTCTCTCTCTCTTTACATATATGACAAAGATAATGAAATTTCAACCTAGAATTGAATCTTATCCAAAGTACTGCAAACTTCCTACACAATATATCAATTCAAGTGGATTTCATCATTTCAATATTAAAAGGAGCTTCTATACATGACGAGAACTACTCGTGGTTTTTAAATAAACCAAATATTCTTACAGCAAGGAAAATTTTTAATTGCTTTTAAAAAATTAAACATGCACCATAAACATTTTTTAATTCAATCATTGCTACGAGTCAAGGTAAAAAGTATTGTTCATACCAATTATTTTTATTTTTATGTCTGGGGATGACTATATAAAATGGGGCTAGTGCTAGCTTATACGAAAACACAAACTAAAATGGCAGATTTGAAGTTACATGGTTTTTGGTATAGTCCCTTTACCTTGAGAGTGGTATGGACCTTAAAGTTGAAGGGTATAGCATATGAAAACATAGAAGAAGACCGTTTCAATAAGAGTCCTCAACTCCTTGAATACAATCCAGTGTACAAGAAGACTCCAGTGCTTGTTCATAATGGAAAACCCATTTGTGAGTCAATGATCATTGTTGAATACATTGATGAGATCTGGCCACATCATTCATTGCTTCCTGTTGATCCCCATGACAGAGCTCTGGCACGGTTTTGGGCTAAATATGCTGATGACTTGGTATTTTTTTAAAAATTTAATCATCTACTTAAATTTCTGGACTTTATACCGTTAATTTACCTAAATTTTAGTATTATTTAGTGTATCATGTTATATTTTTCCCATTAATTACTTTCTATGATCTATCATAACATTCCTATCTTGATCAAAGTGACAATAATACTTGGGGTCAACTTTTAAAGTTTTCTGCAGTTATGACATTCTACCGGAGTATTAGTGATGAAGAGAAGGAAAAGAATAAAGAGAAAATGTTGGAGCATCTTAAGGTTGTTGAGAATCAGTGTTTTGGTGATCAGAAGAATTTTTTTGGGGTAGACGCTATTAACATTGTGGACATAGCTTTTGGGTCCTCACTCAAATTTCTACTTATTGTAGAAGATATTCTTCAAGTGAAGATCCTTGAAGATGACAAATTCCCTCACTTGCTTTCATGGTATAATAATTTCAAGGATGTTCCAGTTATTAAAGAAAACCTCCCAGAACACGAGAAAATGGTGGCTTTTATAAAGTTTGCAAGAGAAAAACGTTTGGCATCTTCTTAAGAAAATAGTTACCTATATGAGATAAAGTATGAATCATTTTCTTATGCGTGTTTCTTTTAGTTTCCATTGTATGTTTGGATTTGTCTCAACATATGTAGCTGTGAAAGTAATAAAATTATAAGATGATTGTATTTGCTTTGATGTTAGATGAAACTTCCAATGGTGAAATAGGTTGCTGCCTGCGATTGGATTAGTTGACTGGCTCGTATTTGCACACCACTATAAACTTCCCCGCCAGGACCTACCCCCCAATCTAGATTAGCTAGATGGGGAAATATTTGCACCTTTAAATTAAAGAGAAAAATAAGCAAAATCTAATTTAAAAATTGTTATAAAATGTAGGATGGACATATACAATAATCAATAGTTAGGCATCCAAGCACGTACGAGAACGATTCACGTAATGGTCCATCACCTTATGGATTTTAAACATAACTGAAACTAAAACTTCTGCACAAGGACAGATAGGATTGCAGTACTATATAATGTATGTATAGAAATTAGAAAATCTTATTCTAAAAAATTATGGTACATTATATATACAATAGGCATGATATTTGAATAGCTTTTGAAATTTCATTAACTTTATTATAAACCAAATACAGTCATGTTTGCAAAGACCGTATTACCTTAATGTTTGTAATAAAAAAAAAATTGAATGTTTTTAATAATTTACTATCAGTCTTTAAACAAATAAAAAAAATTCGCTCAGAAAGACAAAATATCCCTTAAAGAGTTAAGTATATACCGTGACCATTTTTTTATTTGCATTAAAGAATCATTATCCAGATATGATTTCTGCTAAAATTTTCACTCTGCTCATACTAGTGTAAATGCTTGGATTCGGCGTGCTATAAACCAGAGGCACAGAAAAAGGAATATGCGTACGACTAATTTATATATATTATTTTCACGAACAATACAAATGATAATTCTCCACATCTGTCACTCATATAAACACATCATTCAGTTTTTTCTTGTGTTTTCCCCTCCAATGCTCAACGTGCAAAAAATGTAGAAGATTGAAAGCGTGAAGAATCATTTACCTTTTGCTTCTATGCATGGAGATAGAAATTATGAAACACAAAAATGTTGTGTAAATACGTGGTTTTGATAAAAACTGGCACATTCCGGTATTGACATTTCCTTTTATACAGTTACGCATAAAATACTAATTCCTCGGCATATCAAATCAAGCTTCCTCTGAAACTACGCACTCGATCCTTAAACAAAATAGGTTGCTCCTCACTATTGAATTTAATTTACTGACTTTGGGATACTTTTAATAACGCTGATGTCATATCACATTATTTATGTTATGTTTCACATTCTCTTCTTTTTGGTAAATTTTATGATACCATTGTAATTTCGACTGGATCACGCAATTATGGTATAAATAAGTATATAATTGTCCTTGATTTTTTTTAAAATATTTCATGTTTTAAAAGAAATATCTTAAAATACTAAAAAAAAATTGAAGGGAGTATACCCTTCAATAATAAAGACACCCAATCCTTTCCCTTTTAATTTTTAAGGTAAAGAGAGTTGAGAGGTAAAAAGACCAGAAAATGGATGCGTCTCAACATCTTTTTATATCGTTATCTAATTGACATTGGAATTTTACAATAGTAATGTGTAACAAAAATAATTTCATTAAATTTCGCTGCAGTCTGATTGGAGCACACAAGCAGTAGTTATAGACCTACAATTATACAAAATGAAAAAGGAAAAGGAGGAAATTTTCTTGACAATGACAGATTTTGTACTTGAATGCTACGTAATGCCAAATGGCTATAATACAAGATAGAAAAGGGGCAAGGAGAAATTAAATTTTCAGAAGATACTCTGAAATACGCAACATACATGAATGAATAATCAACCTCGTGAAATACTCTGAATAGAAGACGAACATACCTCACCGCTCCCAGCCAATTCCTCAAAGTGCGTAATTACGTCTTCTAGTTTAGAAAACTGAGTCAAATATTTTATATGCAGTTCGCTGGAATCAAAATGATTAAGCTGCCACTGGGAAAGGCCGTCGCCAATAATCTTCAAACCACTTTTCAGCAATTCCACCCCTCTGCCAATTCCATCAGGAAGCTTCCTTTTCTTGTTTGATTGGTTGATGTGATCAACTTCCATCATGTCACATATATCTCTCTCTTTAGCAATAACTGAAATCTTTTGGACCATTTGTTTCAACACAAGACCTTCCCTCCCTAGCAGCTCAAGCTGTTCAGGGCTTGGTGCAGTTGTAAGAAGAGCTATTTCCTTTTTAAGAAATTTTCCAAACTCAGCCATAAATGTGTCCTTATTTGCCTCCACTCCTGAAACTATATCATATGAAAGTGCTGCATCCTCTGGAACAAATTTCCATAGATAATTGCATTTAGTACTTGCAGCAAAATATGCAAATGCGGTTATTGCCAAGTGAATGAGTGCCCAGTGCCGCCCTTTCAAGAGCAAGTGATATAATCCCCACGCAGCAGAGCTCTTTGGATCATCATCACTTTCTGAAATTTCCATGTCTACAAGTCCTGCCAGAAATTGAGCCAGATGTGGTTTGCATTTGTACAGGTGGGCTGGAGGCTCAGACAAAAACATATTTTCAATCCCCGTGATGGCTTGTTCAATATCATTTGATGTATACAAATGTTTTAAATATGAGATGATCCCTAAAGTTTCACTGAAAAGCTGAAGAAAATGGTCCTTGATTACTTTGTCTACAGTACTTTTGTAATTAGAAGAAATTGCAACCAAAAACTTCAAGGTCCTTGCATGAGTTTTATCAATATCAGATAGTCCCTTCTGGCTGCAGGAAAATAGGAAGACATATTCTTAAAAGGAATTTGGATGAAATGAAGGAAAATCAACAAAAACAGTTAAACACTCAGACCAGATTGAAACATTCATGTTGAGAAATCAAACAGAAATCTGATTTTTGCTTCCAAGATTTATGGAGTATTTGATATAAAGAAAGAAACAGAATGAATTATCCAGAACTAGTCAAAATCCTTGTGAGCATGTTCGTATGTGCTGTATGCAGACTATACAATTAACAATGACAGAGGAATAACTCAAATTAATAGCAAAAAGTGATATGCTTGCTATATTTGTTAATGAAGGTTATACTTCATATATATTATTTTGACTTATAATATTCCAAGAAAGCAGAGAATGTTACAGGACCAAAATACTTACAGTGATGGCAAAGAAGCAGAAAGAATAAAAACTGGAATACCAAACAAACCAGAGGAGCATGCCACCAATGATGCTTCACCAAAGTTGTCTATGAAGTCAAAATAATCAGAAGTAATTCTTTGAATGGAAGTTTTTTTCAATTCATCGGTCAGTAAATCAAGTGGAAAACCTTCCATGAACAGAGCCAAACAAACTATTGATGACAATTGTGATCTTCCATCACCAACAAGAGACATATACACCTCACTAACCATTGATTGTGCACCATTGGTTAAAAGCATGCATATTGATTTGGCCAACTTTCGGAAGGACGAATAAGGCTGGAAAACTGAGTCTGAGCATGCCAGCAGCTTAAGTAATGAACATAGTTTGCTAAGGATGTTGTTTGCCATTTGTGTCTCTGCATGTCGCAGCATAAAGCACCAGCATTCCATCACAATCTCCCAGCACAGAAAGTGAGGATGAAGAAAATTCTCTAGTAAGAAAGACTCCAACGCCTCCCAAGCTGTACTTGAAGAGATCACAATCATGAAGGTTTTGAATGCTTGCATGAGGGAAGTAAACATAGGCTGCCACACCAGTTCTGCTGTTTTTCCAGATCCATACGATAAAGGAAATTGCAAAACAAGTATATGGGAATAGACATCTTCCTCAACTAAAATATTCAAAAACCAGTGAAGCTTCTGTGTTATTGCTACCTTCACATCTTCATCAAGCCCAAGAGAATATCTGAGGAAATTAATAAACAATACAACTCGACCAAGTATTAGTATTTTTGCTCTGCTCATACTTTCGCAATTATTGCAAAAGATATCATTAACCCATGCAAGGTTACAATCAGTTAAGGTTGGACAATCTTGGCCAGAATGAGAATCCTCATAATTAGCGAACAACCATTCCAGCACTTCAAGCTTCTGTTCCAGTTTCAGTTTATGAGAATTTAGCCAAGAGAATAGCAGATCCAATGCTGTTTCCTCCAATAGTTCAGTAGTTACCACAGACGCACATTTCAGAAGATTTTCATTGCTTACAAAAATCCAAAAACATGTGATCTTAAGAACACACAGTGAAATTTCCTTGTACACTGTATAGGCCTGATGAGGATACAGTGCGCATATTTTAACAGCATTAATTAGATAAAATTTAACAGGCACAAGGACCCTTTTAGCTTCAGTTATAGAAATGGCTTCGTTCAGTGATGAAGACCAAGCCTGGGCAGCAAATTTTAGAGGCTCCGTTATCAATGCAACCAAAGTTAACACTATATTTGCCACATTCACTTCTGCAAAATGTACACCACCAATTTGAAGCATAGAAACAACACCTTTCCAGGATACATTAAGAATATTGACAGAATTGCCACCATCATTTGCAGCAAGAACACCAATCTGAGACAGCTTTTCTATTGCACATTTTGCTATGTTGATAACATGGTCAACAGTAGTAGGCTTGTCAAACCTCAACCATTTTTCATCACCCCCCTCCCAGCTTACTAATTCAAAACATGCTTTGCATAGTTTTACCACCGCATCAATGACCATGTGTGCAACCTTCAATATTTCTGATCTAAATGATTGAATTTTCTGCTTAGAAGCAGAAAAGAACTATGCTTAGAAACAGATACAAATTTTGCAGAGAAAAAAGAATTGGAGAAATTTCATCTCAGCAACATTGTTTTGTACTCTTACTGGCACTTTACAGCCCAACATTCACTACCATAGATCATCACTGGAATAGGAATATAGAAATCATATATTTAACCATTCAAAGACTTCATTGAAAATTAGCATGTCTCATGAGGATCAAAAGTTCAGAGGCATGTCAAAGGACTGGTAAACTATTATGTTCAACTTTGATCAACAATCAGAGTGAGGTTTTTCTACACTACCGCTTGATAGAGTATTTCAGAGTTTGAGAGAAAGTAGACATGGTTGAGGAAGAGAGAAAAATATATTATTGATATTGATTAACCCAACAGAAAAATAAGTACAATAAGGTTTATATACAACGGAAGCAAAGGTTGCACAACAAGCTTTGGCAGATAACTAACAATAAACTAATCTAACAGCAAAGTAACTGTAGTTAGGCTATTAACTGACAATAAATCAAAACTAAATCCCAAATCATTTAATAAAAATGAGAAAAAAAATCATATGAACTGTTCCCAAATTGTCAAGTTTTGTATACAAAGTGAAACATATTACCTTAGTGTCTGATATAGAATCCTTAGTCAGATTTAGTGCTTCTAAAATGAAGATTTCAACATTGTGCAGCACTTCCTTGTCACCAAAATCAGTGAATTTCACCAAGGTTGAAAATGTCGATGCAGAAAACCTAAGGATCTGCACAAGAAGCTGCACAACATAAAATAAATAAAAGTTGATGTGTTAGAAAATTATTGAATGAAAGTTTCAAGAAGGCTGAAAAACCAAGCAATAATAAAAGGAGCTTTTCAAATCAAAAAAATGGTGCATAAACTAAGTGTTTCCAATTTTTAGCATTTGGGATAAAATTAAGTGTTTCACTGCTATTTGCTCCATTTCTGTTTCTTTTTTTTTCTTAGCCTATACATGTTTGACATTCCAATTTTTAGCATAAACTAAACCAAATAAGAAACCTATTCAAGGATTATTTGAGAGTTCAGTCTATGAAAAAGAACTACCTGGTAAAATATATTGCTATGTTCCTCTTCTTCAGATTCTTCTGTTGACAAAAGGCTCATCTTTAGATGCTTGCCACACCAGACACTGGCCTAATAATGAGATTGTGTTATAAGAAAGGACATTTTTTTCCCAGAAAACTTAATAAATGTGAAAGTGTTAATATATATAAAGAGGAAGCTAAAAAAAGAGACAAGTAAAGAGATACCTTGATTCCAAGCGTGAGAATTTGTGGTAGGCAACTAGATAGGTTAAAATCTATATAGCTCAAAGCCACTTGCATAATGCTTCTATTTAGCATGCACTGGGTCACATCCAAGCACGTGAAGTTCTCCCAAAATGTCTACCTTGCAGTTAAGGTGGAAGCAAAGAAGCGAACAAGTAATAGAGTTCCAAATAGCATACAAGTAGCTAAGGTCCTATTTGGATAAACTTCTTCACAAGTACTTTTAGGAAAAGAAAATAAGAAGGTAAAATGAATTAAGCTTCTTCCTAGTCAAAATCAACTAATGCACCTCAATTTCTGAAGATTTTAGAAGAGATGAGAAAACTTTTTATAAAAGTTAAGTGCATAAGTTGATTTTAACTTATGGAAGAAGTTTAATTCAATTTAACTCCTTATTTTCTTCTCCTGTAAGTGCTTACAAAGAAATTTATGCAAACAAGACTTAAGGGCATGAAGTTTCCCATAAATACTAGTAGGAAAAAACAATAAGTAGGTAAAATTAATTTAGTTTCTTTTCTTCAATAAGCTAAAATCAACTCATTCACCTCAAGTTTTGAAGAAATTAGATGAGATGAGATGAGATGAGAGAGTTTTTAAATAAAAGGTAAGTGCATAAGTTTGATTTTAAGTTACAACAAGAGTTTATTTCATTTTACCTAGTTATTTTCTTCTTCTATGAGAAGCTTGTAGGGAAATTTATGCAAACAGAACCTAAGGTCACGAAGTTTCATCATCAAGTAACCCAACTCTTACTCATCCATAATTTAACAAAAAAAAATACAACCTAAGGTTTATATATCGCTTGAATTTACATGAACCTTATAATTTCAAGCACGAGCACTAATGAACCCATAAGAAAAAACCAATAATAACGTATCTAACTAGTAATGTTGTCACAAGTGATTGAAGTTTGCACGAGTTCTGAATCAACAGGCATGAACAAGGTGATTAATTGGAAAGAAAGCAAAAAAGGATACTAAAAGACAGTTAATGACGGAAGCATAATCGGAATCGGAAATGTCCTTCAATTCAATGCGTCCAAGATCGATAAACAACTGAACGCGATCCTCGACAACCTGTACATAAAACCCTATAATCTGAGACCACAGTGACAGAGTGTAGTTCACAAATAAAAACAGAGATAAGAAGAAGAAGAAGAAGAAGAAGCTTGCCTCCGAAGATTTAATGGCTGCGAGTATTCTCTGGATATTGGTGCCTTCCGCCATTTTACAATTTCTCTCACTCCTCTCTCTTCTCTATTCTCTCATTTCTCATTTCTCATTTCTCATTTCTAATTTTCGGTTTTGCATATTTATATCCATTTTCGACTCTGTGTGAACAGTGTGGTATTTTGGCCACTGGTTTTCCCGCCAATGACAAACTAATGCGAGCGATTATTTTTTAGTTTTCCATTTCTGCCCTTGCTCCGGGTCCTTTAACGATGTCTGTCCATAAAAATAATCCTGGACATTTAAAAACAAAATATAAACTTTACATAAATTATCTCATTTAAGATTTTTTAAAGAAATATATTCATCCAATTAAAGAGTTTCTTTAACGAATTATAAGTTTTTATAATAATAGATGAAGCAATTTTGACTCTCCAAATATTCAATATAAATTTAAATATGAGTTTAATTGTTGCAGTGTTAATGTAAATATTTCTAGTTAGTCAGCTTATTAGAATTTACTCTGAATATATTTTTTATATTATTTATAAATTAATAAATATATTATAAACGGGGATTAATGATTTGATAGTTGCGTGACTTGAAAAATCAATATAATTTAATATTATTTCATTCATTCATTCTTGTATACATGATACTATATTTATAGTATTATAAACAATGACTAGATAATAAAAAGATAAAGAAAAAGATAGAATCTTACCTAATCAGGTAATCTCCCTGTAACTATATCTTTATACGATATTCTCTATATCTTGACTAATTAAATAATATCTATAATCTTAACTAATAAGATAATTTCCTTTTTTAACACTCTCCCTCGAGTTGATAAATGGATGTAATTCATTCCCAATTTGTCTAATAGTTTCCCAAAAATCTGACTTGTAACAGCCTTGGTAATAATAATTGTTAGTTGATCTTCAACTTCCACATGTTTTATACGATCATGTTGGATGGAGAAGTAGTCGTCTAAGTCATATACACAGAGTCCTCTAAGTCATATACACAAAGTCCAAGAACCATTCCTCTGAGTTCAACTTCAGCGTTGGAACGAGCTATAACATTCTACTTTTTGTTTCTCCATGTGACGAGATTATCTCCACACTAAGAACATAAGCTAAATCTGGTCTGGTGTATGCGAGATACATCAATCTCCCTACAAGTCTCTGATATCTAACTTTGTTGGCCGGAGTTTGATCTTCTTCAATCTTCTTCAATACACAATTTCAATTATTGTAATTTTTGAACGGAAAAATTACAACCCTTCCTTACATATAATTTTTTCTGGAAAAAAATTATAAATCCTTACACGTGCAATTTTTTCTGGCAAAAAATTACAAACATTTCAATGTGTAATTTTTTGGAAAAATTACAAACCCATATGAAGTAATTTTTATGGAAAAAAAATTACAAACCCTTCAATATGTTGTAATTTTTCTGGCAAAAATTACAAACTTTTCAATGTGTAATTTTTCTGAAAAAATTACAAACCCTTCCATATGAAGTAATTTTTATGGCAAAAATTACAAACCATTCGATATGATGTAATTTTTTTTGGAAAAAATTACAAACCCTTCAATATGATGTAATTTTTGTGGAAAAAATTACAAACCCTTCCATATGATGTAATTTTTGTGAAAAAATTACAAACCTTTCATTATGATGTAATTTCTCTAGAAAAATTACAAATCTTTTATTATGATGTAATTTTTCTGGAAAAAATTACAAACCTTTCATTATGATGTAATTTTTCTGGAAAAAATTACAAACCATTCTTATATATAATTTTCCTGGTAAAAATTATAAACCTTCCTCATAATGTTTGACAAACACTACCTAAAATCTAAAACATCCATTATAGATTTAAGGATGTGGTGCTAGTGAAAAATAAAAAATAAAATAAAATAAAATAAAGAAAAAATTCAAAAATAAAAAATAAAATAATAATAAAAAAAATAAAAAAATAAAGAAAAATAAGAAAAAAAAAAGAAAATGAAAAAAAAACAAAAATAAAAACAAATAAAGAAAAAAAGAAAAAAAAAATAAAGAAAAAAAATAAATAAAAAAAAAATAAAAAAAAAAAAAAAAAAAAAAAAAAAAAGTGAAAAATCTATCACTATACAAGTCATCCACCCCTCTCTTTTTCTATACTTTTTGTAATGTGTGACTTTAAATTAAACACAACAAATCTCCCTTTAATTCAAAGTCCTACTTCAATGATCCTTACTTACATTAAAAACTAGCAAAACTCTTCTGGAGCGATCTTCTTTTGCAGCAACAAAATCTTTTAACTTTTGGAACACTTCTTACTTACAGCAGAATTTCTTGATGGGCAAAATTCTTCTCCTCCTTCAAGCCTTGCGATGGGCAAAATTCTTCTCCTCCTTCAAGCCTTGCATGGTTCTTGTAATATGGGACTTTGATTGCATCCCAAAAATCCTTCCTTCAAATAAAAGACCATTATATTTTCTCTCTCCCTGCAGCAGAAGACTTTCGACAGAGTGAATCATCACAAGATAGGTCCACCTGATCTTCATGGATTCATTTCTCACCAAGTTGAACCATCAACTCGGAATGAAATGCGGAAGCAAAGTCTCCCAAGATCGAGAGCTTTGATACCAACTTGAAAAACCAATATAATTTATTACTATTTCATTCATTCATTCTTGTATATATGATACTATATTTATAGTATTATAAATCAAGGACTAGATAATAAAAAGATAAGGGAAAAATAGAATCTTACCTAATCAGATAATCTCCCTCTGCCTTATGCGATATTCTCTATATCTTGACTAATCAGATAATATCTATAATCTTAACTAATAAGATAATCTCCTTTTTCAACAGTGTGTAATTCTTTAAAAAAGAAAAACATAATATAAATTTAAAAAAAGTTCACGATAATACAAGACAAAAAAAAAGATAAATATGTTCACAATTTTATTCATCTTAAAATAAAGCTAATTTTTCATCATCACCATTGTTTGATTTCCAATAAAATCCTAAAAATTTTGTTTGCCGGATAACCCACCTATCTTCTTCACGAAAGAAAATGTTGACTCCTAAAAAATAGTTAAAAATTAATTACATAAAATTATTTACAATTTAAGTTTGTATGATCTTTTAGGTTGATCGGTGTTAATACCCTCACGTATATAACTAGTGTAACATCTCTCAATGTTGATATGAATATATTGTTCTACGTTATTTTTACATTGAGCAAAAGATAAAATAATTCTTTGCATCCCATCAAAATTTTCATAGCAACATACAATCAAAGATAAAATAAATGTGTATAGGTGTGAGATCAATTTTTCTCAAAGTTGCTGGAATGTTGTTTGATGGAAAACCTTCTAGTATTTGAATGGTTACTTTTAGATAAATTATTTATAATATAATATAATTCAATGTATTAATAATGTAAAATAATTTTACACTCTTGTTTAATTATAAATTAAATTATTTGAAAATTTTGATTAAAATTAATAAATTTATTAATTGTTTTTTATCATTTAAGCCAGATCAGGCTGAGTAACACTTTGGCTTGTAAACCAAGATGGTGAATGTGTTTTTGGAGATGAAAGTTGGCATAGTTAGCTCCTCATTTTTATGATGCACACTGTCCATAATCCAAATCCTTACAGCGCCATTTTAAGCAATCGTGGTTGGAAACTCCGACCCTCATGGAACGTTTGTTTTCCTCTTCCCCTCTCTCTCTCTCTCACACATTCATTCTCCTTCTCTCTCCTCACAAACTAACTTTCAACTTTCTCTCCCCTCTCAACAACATAAACCAAACCTCAACTCCATTTTTTCTCTTTTGGGTCCCTCTACCCCTGCCCCCAAACCCTTCCATTCCCATTTCAACATTCCTCAAACCTCATTTTCCACTTCATGGTCACGCATCCAGGTACCCTTTTTCTTACAAAAAACCGTTGCTTTTATCTTCAGTTTTATGCCCAAAGCTTCAGCTTTGATTGTGATTATGCAACATGTAACATTTTTGTTTCTTGTGGTCTAATGTTTTAAAAAATGGGTTCCTTGCTGAATGGGTTTCCTTTGATTTCTCTTTGGTTTGTTCACATTGTATTTGTTTGTTTTGTGGCTATTTTTGCAGGGTTGAAATTGTTAAGTTCCTTTATGGAACTAGGGTGCAGGTTTCTTTTCAGGACTGTATATACATGAATTATTATGTAATCATGGTGATATCAGTGGTGGTGGTGAACATTCCTGTTCCTCTTGATTTTTAATAGAGAGATTGTGTAGAATTCCCAGGATATTTGTGGGTTCTCCATCATAATTATATGAGTTTCTTTGCTGAATTTAATTGTTTTGAGGGATTTTGTGATTATACCACCTTTCTGAATATGGTAATTATAAATAAGACAGGGTTAGATTATATATGAGAAATTGTACACCGTTTAAGGTTTGGAAGAGGTGGAAAATTGGCTTTGATTTGAAAGGATAGAGGATTCATCTGTTTGACTTTGTGTCTCAAATAGGAGAAAACACACCAGTGGTTAAACCTGGTTAGATGTCGATAATTCAATGCTCTGGTGTAAAAAGTGTCTATACAAAGCTAGCTATATGATCATCCACGATGAGCAATGAGGATCCCGGCATTTCTGGCAGGAAATATATTAAGGCGGTAAATGTTGGTAGTGACAGAATCTCTTCTGATGATGCTGAAGACAACATATGTCTACAGACTGGTGAAGAATTTTCGACCGATTTCTTACGTGATCGGGTTGCCTTAAGGAGATTTCCTGTCATAACTGATGTAGACCCGCGACTGCCAAACAGGTTGGATGTTAATATTAAAGATAATAATTATGATCTGGTCTATGAGGACCTAAAGCATGTTCTTGGGCTAAGGAGAACAGATTCTGATGCTAACTCAGAATTGTCAGAGGTTTCTTTAGCAAGAGGATATGTTGCTGAAGTTGACAACAGGGTTTATCCTAACAATTTGAACAGATACCAGTGTGAACACGGTGGTTTTAGACAAGCATCAGATACATTTTCCAGACAATTATCAGCAAAATTTTCTGACGGAAGTGGTTGTGATCAAGTTAGTTCAGGACCAAATGCTCAATCTATTTACATGGTTGAGTCTCCTCATTCATGCCACCCTGATGGATCAGTATCCTCAGAAGGTTCTTTCTATAAGAAGATAAAGTTTCTGTGTAGTGTTGGAGGTAGAATACTACCAAGGCCAAATGACGGGAAGCTGAGATATGTAGGTGGAGAGACGCGGATAATATCAATCTGGAAGAACATTACATGGGAGGAACTAATGAGGAAGACTTCTGCTATTTGCAGTCAAAATCACATCATCAAATACCAGCTTCCTGGAGAGGATCTTGATGCTCTCATATCTGTTTGTTCCAATGAGGATCTTCATCATCTGATCGAGGAATATGAAGAGCTTGAAAGAGCTGGAGGCTCTCAGCGGCTGAGGATTTTTCTCATATCTTCAAATGAGTGTGAGAGTCCAAGTTCCAATGAAGCAAGAGTCAATCAGCCCAGTGATGCTGATTATGATTATGTTGTTGCTGTTAATGGTATGCTGGATCCAAGTCTACAAAAGAACTCCATTGGTGTGAGTATGGCAAGCCATACTAGCCAGTTTGCAAATTCCTCTGATTACAGCAGTCCACATATCCATAGAGACTTGCTCACAACTGCATTTTCTTCAGAGATGAAGGAATGCACCCGATCCTCTCCAAATTTGGCAGCCATGCTCTCAAAACCTGGTTCTCAGCTTTTAACACCCATGAAGGTAGCAGGCAAGTCTCCTTTGTCTCCCACTTGTACACAGCCTAAAGATCCCAAGAGTTCTAATGTACAGCTATTTATAGATAAACAATATAATGCTATTAATGAAAGCATTTCTCCCTTTGCTATGGAAAAAGTTCCACGTGATAACTCTTTGTATGTAGACAATACCAATTATGTTAATACAAAAGCATACTGTAACAATCTTGCTCAAGGTCCTACCTGTGTGAATTTCCATCCTATTAATCAATATATACTGGAGTCTGACCAGATCAGGAAGCCAAGTGAGAATCTTCATCTTCACAGACGGAACATTAGTAATGAGTTTGTCTCTTCTGCAGTACATAGTCTAGGTGATATGAGTTTTGAGAGACCTTTAGTTACCAATGAAGCTTCGTATCATTTTAACAGGATTAACTCTCATCCTCATGGACCAACGAGTTTATTCTCAGAGTCTGATGGTAGAGAGGGATCTCAGTACAGAATGTTGCATGCACGTTCTGAGTCAACACTTAAGGAGAGTGATGAAAATTATAAAGTTCACTTGCAATTTCCCCTTAGAGTAGAGAGAGACGATTTGCCATCACTAATAAATTCAAGTTCTTTAGAAAAATGCTCAATACAAGCTGGAGAGATGATTGATAAGAAAGAACACCGGTATAAGTATCAACATTTGCCCATTTTTGGAATGACTGATAGTTATAAGAATGTGTCAGAAATTGGTAAAGAGAACTTGCAACGTTCAGATAAAAGCAATGATTTCTTTAACGAACATGTTGGAGCTCTGTCACGAGACAATGCCATAGATTTAAAACATTTGCAGTACATCTACTCCCCACATGGTGTTTCCTCATCTTCACCAGATTTACAAAGCTGTGAATCCAATGCACCTACTTCATCGTTTATGTCTTTAGAATCCCCAAGAAACCTGAAGGGGCAACCACATGGTCTACCATTAGACAGAACAATTTCAGAGTTTCCCAGGAGGAGCCAAAATTCACCAATGCATAATCAATATGTTAGGTCGGTAACAAAAGACAGTCAACAACTTTTCCCTGCCTCCTTTGAGTTGCAACCTATTGGGTCCCAATCTGACACAGAGTCTATACCACCTATCTCAGTAAGTTTATCTCTTTTAAATTTATCAAATCAACTGCAAGATTTCATATAATAATCATAGTATCTGCATGTTGCATTTCAGTATATGGACATGGGTTTTTCTTCATTGGGAGAGGTTGATATCCCTTTTGAAGATCCAGCATACTACCTGTACCAAAAGGAAGAAGACACTGTAATTAAGCATCAGTCTTCTGAATGTATCAATGGAAATTGTCTTAACAAGCCAGTCCCAAAATCAGTTTCTGTTGCCAAGGGACCAATGGATTATATTTCTTCAGGTATCCAGCCGTGCTTAAAAGTTGTCTCAAATATAGATGAAGTGACTGCATTTCCTGAAACTGAAGGGATAAAATGTGATAATCCAGAATCAAAAAGTAAGGTGAGAATCTGCGCATGAAGTTGCTGTTTATGGTTTTGTATAACTAATTATATAATTGACATGAGATTCTTGTCTACAATAATAGCATGCAGATTCTGATTGTGGAAACTTCAATAAGCCTATTGGTGAGAGAGAAACTACTGAAACAGAGGCTGAAATTTATGGTTTACAGGTGAACCTCTGCAGTTTGGTATATAAATGAACATTACAATTTCTCTCTTTCAAACTATCATGAATGCTCAGATGTCATTTAACCTTGTTGATAAAAAATATTTCTCTCTCTTGCCTCTGTTTTTGATGAAATGGTTTGCTGACTTGTTTTTCAACATGAGGATGATGATAAATGCTGTACACTCTAAATTGTATCTTCAAAGTTGAATTTCATAGATATGATGTTTATTAGTAAACAGTAATATTTAAGTCTTCACCAATGGTCTACTCTGTTTAAGGACAAATAGTTTTCTCAAAGCTGTTGTTTTGTTTTGCCCTTTTGCCTATGAATTCTGATACTAACACTGTCAGGCTTGCCTGTTTACCTTTTCTTTTCTTTCTTTACATGATGTTTTCCTAGTCTAACCAAAATAAGCATTCCTCAGATGGGTGGTTGGACTGAATCAAGGATGGCCAGGTCTGCTTAGTCAGAAAAAAACAAAACTTGACTGCATTTTGTATTTTTTTTAAGATTGAGAAAATTGGCTTGCCCAAAATAGTGTGTTAGCGGAACTGTTTTTGCTTTCATTTAGAGGTGTAAAATAATATTGACTCAATGGGCCAACCTGTTTAACTTTTTTGCTGGATTGTGTTTCCCAAGGCTTAAAAAAATAAATTGCATTGAAAAGTAGGCTGCCCATTGTATGCAAGGTCATGTTTAGGCTTGAAAGAATGTCCCTATCCATCCTAGCCTGAATTGAGCCTGGCCAGCCTCATTTATCTTGAAATTTGGTCGGTGAATTGTGTTTTCATAGGGTTAAAAAATCGGCCCAACCTTTTCTGTCATGAAATGGTGAGTTCATGACTTGATTGCTTTCTAAGGCTTGGAAAAAGGCTTGTCTTGGCCTTGAAAAGAGGTATCTAGCTTATTTTGCTAATAAAAACTGTTAGAGTGAAGCTGTGTTTCCTTGTATTAAAATAATAATTGGGCTGTCTCAAAAGTTCGTTGGCCATTTAGAGATTAGTGGCCAAACTGAATGAGAGGATTATATGTTAGAAACCCAGAAACTGTCTGACCCTTTTATTATATGTGTTTTTGTGTGTGAAAAAAGTGTATTTTCATGAACATTTTATATTACAAAATAGAATCATCAGCTAACATAGTTATAAATTATATTGCTGTTAATCACTTGAAAACTAATGGCAGTATTTGCACATGAGAAAATCCAGATAGGCATAATTTCTCCTGTGGTGTAATGCAATCTTTCCTCCAGTTGTGGTCTTCTTTCTTTTACTTTTGACTTCACTCTCCTTGAAACCGTTTAATAGGATTTGAAGAAGGCAGATTCGAACCCACATGTATCTATGTTTAAACTAGTGCTTCATGTGTAAAAATGCAGATTATTGAGAACAATGATCTTGAAGAACTGCGAGAGTTAGGATCTGGAACATTTGGAACTGTTTATCACGGAAAGTGGAGGGGGACAGATGTTGCAATTAAAAGAATAAAAAGCAGTTGTTTCTCTGGTAGATTGTCAGAGCAAGAGCGTTTGGTACGTCTCCATAAATTATAACCAGTTGAATTTTCTAGTATCATTTATTGAGTGTACCTCTTGAATGTGTGTTGAGAATTCCTTGTATAAAGTTATGCATGTATAAGTACTTCCATGATGAATGAGTAGATAATTTTGCTTGATTGATAAATTTTCATTTTTACTGGCCAATGGCCAGTCTTAGAAATGTGGGTCTTGACCCACTGCAACCCTGAAAAGCTAACTCTAGAGGTAAGAATTGTCCTCTACTTATATACTCCAATTTGTCCTTATCTCTAGTTGATATAGGACTTGGGTTTTTCCAATACACTCCCTCATGCCTAGCACTATTGGGCTTGATGCGTGGATTATATAATAGATGGGTGACCTTTTTTCTTTATTGAATTAGAATAGGCTCTAATACCATCTTAGAATACGGTTTTGACCTAACTCAATACCAAAAACTAGCTCTAGAAGTAAGGATTGACCTCACTTATATACCTTAATTTGTTCTTATCTCTAGTCAACGTGAGACATGGGTTTTTCCCAATATTCATTAACATACACTATATTCACATAAAAACCTCTTAATTGACAATGTTTCTCAGCTATATGCTTTTTGATATTGTTTCTGCAGGCTAAAGATTTTTGGAGAGAGGCACAGATTCTGTCAACTCTTCACCATCCAAATGTGGTGGCATTTTATGGGGTAGTTCCAGTTGGCCCAGGTGGAACATTGGCAACAGTAACAGAATACATGGTGCATGGATCACTGAGGAATGTTCTCATGAAGAAGGAGAAGTAAGCTAATATCTAACTTGTTAATCCTAACTGTAAACTAGATTCACAATTTACTAAATTATACTTTGTACAGAGTGCTTGACCGTCGTAAAAGGCTCCTGATTGCAATGGATGCAGCCTTTGGAATGGAATATTTGCATTTGAAAAATATTGTTCATTTTGATTTGAAGTGTGATAATTTACTAGTCAATCTGGGTGATCCCGAACGACCTGTGTGTAAGGTATTCTGCAGCAGAAACAATAACTTAATTTTTTTATTCACTTGTGAGATTTTAAATAAGTTATACTCTTGAACATTTGTTGTCATGATAAATTTAATGAAAAGTTCGCAAGTATTTAAGTCATTTTATAATTTTATATTACTTGTTGAAGTATTTTTTCCCAACTATTCTTACAAATTTAATCCCAATTGTTTTGAACTTCCTTACTTATTATTATCTTTTCTCTCTATATCCCTTTAGTAATCTGTATTTTCTGGATGTCTTTCATTTTCCCGTCTAGAGAATTTACTGAAAGTAAAATTATTGGAATAACTTCCTTGGTGGATCTATAGGTTGGAGATTTTGGCCTATCCAGAATTAAATGCAACACACTTGTTTCCGGTGGTGTCAGAGGAACCCTTCCATGGATGGCACCTGAATTACTGGATGGTAACAGTTGCAGGGTGTCTGAGAAGGTTAGGAACTTCATCTGTCTTTCTGTCTTTGTTTACTTTGATTTTGACAAGCACTTGAAGATGGGCAGAGTAAGTGTTGTTCCGGAGAATGTAATATTGAGTGCTTGTCTATTCTTGACTTCTGTAGGTTGATATTTTCTCATTTGGCATTGCAATGTGGGAAATCTTGACCGGAGAAGAACCATATGCTAACATGCACTGTGGCACTATCATAGGTAAGGTTTTGTCATGCATAACTAAAACCTTGAGAGATCTTTTCTGTCATGAATGTGGAAGTCATTTATAACAGTAAGCTGTAGTGTATTTTGCAGTTCAGACTTGTTAAACATATTGCTTGTTGTGACCTGTCCCTCCTACCTCCTCAACAAAAAGTAAAAATACAGTTTTGATTTTCCTGCCATTCCAAACATCTGTTTAGGGAGAAATCATTTTTCCATGCTAAAACATATGCAAAGTTAAACATTTGCTAGTACAAAGTGAAATCAGCAGCCAACGATTCTGATACATTTGATGCTTAAAACTAGGGCTAGAAATGAGTTGAGCTAAACCCAACTTAACTTGACTCGATAAGAATTGGTTCAACTCATAGCTCGACTCGAGTTTGATATGAACCCTTTCTTTCTGGTCGAACTTGTATACCCTTATTATTCTTCTCTATAACAAAGGCTCCATGGTGTTGAAACTCCAAGACTAATGACATTTTTTCCTAGGAAACTTAGTTATCCAGGTTATGTGCCTATATGCTTGTTATTTGTACAATTTTAGCTAAGGTGCAATATGTCCAACTTATCATTGAGCATACTGCTTCATCATTGAAGCTTTGTATTCTTATCACTCAACAGATTGTCTTGCAACTGCAAAGCTTTGTTTGAATTCTAATGATGAGTTTCTTTACTACAAATTATTTAATGAAGGAGGTATTGTCAATAATACGCTCAGGCCTTCTATTCCGAAGCGTTGCGATTCTGAGTGGAAAAAGCTGATGGAAGAGTGCTGGAGTCCTGATCCTGCAGCCAGACCAACCTTCACTGAAATTAAAAACCGACTTCGCAGTATGTCAGCTGCATTGGCCAAAAAGAGACATAACAGGTAGCCGATGAAACTTACCCCTTTTCTTGTGAAAAAATGAATGCAAATATGAAAGAAAGATGGAAAGAATCACATGTTTCCACAATGTGGGGAGTCAAAGTTCAAATTCCCCGCTGAAAGAGATATCCAGTATATAATATCCTACCGTGCCTTGAACAAGATTGTTTCCAATAGAGGATACATGTGGAAAACAACAATTATTCATATTGATTACCATGTTCTGTATAAAAACCGTAGTGTAGAGGTATAAGCTGAAAATGAGTAAAAGCCATTTTTTAGATGTTCATTTGTCTACACTTACATTGTATTTTCATCTACACCGGCTCTTAGCAAATATCTCTTGGATGATTATCTATTTATGTATTCATTGTTGTACATAAATAGAAGGGAATGTAAATACCACTAGAATCTTTTTGTCCAAGTACTTTATAAAAACGATTAGTGAATAACACTATTAAATTAGAAGAGGGGTATTAGCAAGTAGCAGCACACTGTGAAATATACTCTTTTAGTACATTATCTTGTATTAGTTAAATTTTATTGAAAATTACAATAAGAAGTGGGATATTTAAGAAGACTCCAATGCCTACTTATAATGTGGAGAAAAGAAGTTAGACTCCAATGCCTACTTATTTATTGTAAGTTTTAATTATATGAACTAAACATTCTCATGCGCATTGTATAAACTAAAATACTACTATAAACATATTGTTACAATTACAAGAATGTTATCCAATTAAATTGTCTTGACATAAATGCTCTCTAGAAATAACTCAACAACATGCAGTCCATGATAATAGTTCATATAACATTTTATCTAATGATAATAAATAAATAAATAAATATTTAACAAATAATATCTAACAATATTTAACAATAATACATTAACCATTATGCTTTTCACCTTTTATAGTTATCCAATCATGTGTCACACTATTTACGATAGAGAACAAGTATCTCACTCCTCTAATAAAAATAAGAACATGCTTAGAAGGGTCAAACTCATTATGATTTTTAGAAACAATTAATAATTATTTTAATGGTGAATTCAAATAATTGAGTTTTCCGGGGTATGGGCCTTGGGCCATTGGGGAAGCTACGGTCCAAATATAAAGCCCATTCTTTTGGCGCGTAAAAAAGAATTTTGAATCCTTGAAAACGAAACACATTCCCCATTCCCGGTAAAAAAAACAACGAATTGAAGTTCACGTGTTCTGAGCTTTTCGTTCAAATCGCGAATGCAATGAAATCAAAAAACCAATCCTCGATTAGGGTTTTCGGGCAGCGAACCATTGCATCAACGTTCCGCAATCTTCCACCACGCAATCCGTAAGTCACCTCTGTTTGATTCCTTAACTTCAAAACGTAAAAATAAATGAATAAAAATCGATTGATTTTTTATGAAGCCTTTTTGCTGGTATCAGTTCTGAAGAAAATGTGACTAATCAAGCTTCACGTAAGAGCGAAACCGCACATACCTCGCTTTCACAGTTCCTCAGTCCAAATCCTCAAAAATCGCCTCATCTTCCTCAAATTGTTCCGGTAATTTTATTAATATCATTTTTTTATCTAAATTTTTTTCAATTTCCCTTTTGAAAATAAACTGCTAGAATCATTGAGTGTGTGTATCAATTGATATAAGATTATTATAGTTTAAGTGTTACTGTCGAATAAAGTCTAGAAAACTATTGATATACATACTAAATATTCGGTGAGAGAATTTTGTCATTAGTCTTGTTCTAGCAAAATTGGTTCTTGTAAAGGATACAAGTGGTTTATTAATATGTATATAATTTGCTGTGTCTTCTAATTTTATAAAGAAAAAAAATAGAAGTGTTTATTTTTCTGAAGAAATCCACTAATTTTTTTTCGAAGGGGAAATCTACGCCTTTTTTGTCGCCTTTTGGTTTAAGAGTGTCCAGAGGTGAGGACGGTGGAAGTGTCAAAGAAGTTGAGAAAGAGAAAGATAGTGGCGGTGGCAGTGATGATAAGGTGATTTTTGAAAGCTTCAAGCACATTGAAGTAGACAAAGGAGACTTTGTTAGTGAAATTGACGTTGCTGAATTAGAAAATTCTCTTGCGGATGATGTTCATGAGTCAAAGAAGCGGAAAACCCCATATAGAGGTTTGCCTTTCCCATCCTAACAAATTTTTGACCTGGGGTTTCTTAAAACTTAACATTAGCAATTTACATTTGATTATTTTGTTATTCATTGTTTTTTATTAGAATTTTCAAACTGGTTTACCCATTACAGTATTCTTGCTTGACCCTTTCTTGAATAATTGTTGCACACTAGCTTTTTTGCCTAAAAACATTTATTGATGTCATAAAAAATGTGGTTCAGTCTGCTTTACTTGAAATCTATAATAACATCTTTAAATCCATCTGAAAGTCAAGTAACATGAGGGGTTATCATGGTAGGTTTGAATTGAGTTTTATAAAACTGTTACCCGACCCGATGAAAATGGTGTGTTAAGTTTGGTTAGGTTGAATTTGTATAATTTTTCTATCAAATATGAATTAAACCGATCTCATTAATAATGAATTGGTTTAGGTTGAGTAGATGGGTACAATCAATTAAAAACTATTTTAATTATTTTAAATTATTATATTTTTTGTCTTTATCATTTTGAAGTAATATATAAATGTAACTTTTGAATATTTGTATTGATATATGTTACCATATGTTACCATTGACTTTTTTTACAATATTTAGTAGTATTTAAAGGTCACTAATGAATAAATCAACAATAAAAATATAATTGCATATAAAAAAAATAACCTTTAATTTTATCAATACATTTTTAATTTTATTGTGAATTATAACAAAAATAATTGTTATTTAAGATAAGAAAAAGGGGGGTAAAAGTGTTGTTAACTTAATAAGTAATTTAAAGGAAGTTAAGTAAAAAAAATTCTAGATAAGAAAAGATAAGAGTGTCAAAACTGAGGATAGTGTATTTGACTAATTATATCATGTGTGTTTTTTATTTTTTATAAACTTCTTATAAGATATATAAAAACAAATTAAAGTTCAAAATGTCACATTAATAAGTTGGATTGAGTTATAAATTTAACGCTAAAACACAATGCCTAATAATTTGGATTTGATTAGGTTGGGTTGAGTTATACTTGGACAATTTAAAAATCTAATCTCAAACATTTAGGCTTATGGGTCCCCATACCAGTCAACACCCGCAAGTAACATTTGATATCTGATTTTGTCATTTTCCCCTTTTTCTGTGTCATGGGCTTTCCTTTGAGAACTTTACTGTGTAACATGAATTAAAATTTGTTTGGTATATTAAAAACGAATGGAATGAAATATAATAGAAATATTTAAATTAAATTAGAGTATAAAGGATCTCTTAAATTTTTTAAAATTTTGTTTTCTTGTCTCTTGTACTTTAGGGTACCAAACCCAGCATGTTTTCGGTAATAAGTGAGAACTTACCCTTCACTGCTTTTAATTGAGAATTTGAAAAGTAATTTTTTAAAGTCAACAATCCATATTTGACTGAATATTTATGAACTACTACCTATGTTCATCTATTGATGATTTAGTTCTTTTTAAGCTATTGATATTTTACAAATCCAAAGTATTATTAACCATTTTTTTCACATATACTCATTGTAATTTACAATACTAATTTAACACAATTAAAAAATAATGAGATATTGAATGCGGATATTTTAGTCTAAATACAGCAATACTGTTCATCCATCAAATAAATGGTCTTTAATGTATGTTCATTAACATTAAAAATCAATAAATAAGCAATAGAGCAATATACGATATTGAGGGGATTAGAGGAAGATAGTTATCTATATCGAATACAGGGTCAGCTGTGTATTTGTTCTGATTGAGAAGGTTGCCTAAAGCTAATGCAGCTTTTTTCTGTCTAGCTTTGGTAGGATCGGCTTAGTTAGGTCCAAAATGCTCAGAGGCCTAAGTGGTTAAAGGATTTTATTTGGATCAGCTTATGATATTTACACTACATGTTATTTTATTCTTCGTTTAATTCCCCAAAAGTAGGATGCTGACACTTGGATGATTGTTATTCTTTTTGGGCAGTAATTTAGGCTTTTTAGGGGAGGGTATCGCATTGTGTAAGGACAATGAAAAAGAATAATCTGAATAGAATATTTTCCTTTTCAGTCTCTTGTCTATTCTACTCTCAATTATTTACCAGTACTTTCCTGCCAACCTTGGAGTTTTGATTCCTGGTAAAACACCTAGAAATAGAAGGACTAGAGTTTTCACTTTTTACGCAGAGGTATCTACTGTTGTTGGATGACAGATGTGAATGCAATAGCTTGCCTGAAAATATAACAATGAAACCATTTACTACGGTGATTTGAGATTAATGGAAAAAAAAAAGACAGACAGTTACTACCTTTTGTTGGAGAAAAGAAATGAAAACGCTCGACAGACGGAAGACTTGCACAGACGGAACTATTGTACAGACGGAATACTTGCACAGACGGAACGAGTACAGAATGGACAGACGAAACTGAAAAAATGCCTCTCTTCTTTTATTATGAAGTCTCTTCTTTCTAATTACATTCTTTCCTTTTTTATTCTTTACATACAGAGTCTCTATTTATAGTGGTATCCTCAACTAACTAACCACTAACAAACTAACTAACTAACAGATTAACAACTAACAGACTTTGAATTAGACAATCTTTAACACTTCCCCCTAATTCAAAATCTACAGAAAAACTTAAAGACAAACTACATTCAGTAATCTTCTAAGTTCTCTGAATCTGTCAGCTCTCAATGACTTAGTCATTATATCTGCAATTTGAAACTCTGTTTTACAATGCTTCAGTCTGATCTTCTCTTTTCCAACTTGATTTCTCAAGAAAGTGATACTTGTCTCTATGTGCTTGCTCCTTCCATGTTTAGGATGGTTCTGTTCCTTCTCTCAGCCACCCCATTATGTTGAGGAGTATAGGGTGCTGTTATCTCATGCACAATCCCATTTTCCATGCAGAAATTTTCAAATTCTCTGGAAGTAAATTCACCACCACCGTCTGTTCTTAGTATTTTGATGGATTTTCCAGACTGCTTCTCAACTAAGCACTTGAAGGATTTGAAAATGGAAAACACCTCATTTTTAGCCTTAACAAGATAAAGCCACAATTTTCTGCTGAAGTCATCTACAAATGTCACAAAATACTTGTTCCCTCCTAAAGATGGAACCTCAGATGGACCACACACATCCGAGTATACCACATGCAGCAAGCTATTGGCTCTCGAGGCGATATAATTCTTTGAATGAAGATCGGGTTGTTTTCGATTAAACAACTATCACAAATTTTCTTAGGCACATGTACGCAGACTTAAGCCCAAGAACCATTTCTCTCGGACTTCATGAGACTAAGATCTTTGAAATTAAGATGACCAAGCCTCATGTGCCATAACCAAGTGTCGTCTCGATAGAATTTCGGAGTTAAGACATCGAGTCTCAACAAACATTAAGATGTAATGGAAGGTTCTGTTTGATGCAAGCGGTGCCTTCATGATCTTCTTTTCTTCAAAGATCAATAACTTCCAAGAATCCGTTCTTCATGGCTATTGAGAAACCTTTCTCCAATAGTTGTCCCAAGCTGATTAGATTGCTACTCATGGTAGGCACATAGAGCACATCGTTCAGCAACGCATTCCCACCATCCTTCCTCTTGATTATCACATCTCCAATGCCTTCTGCTTGAATCATTCTATCATCAGCAAACTTTACTTTTCTTTTCTTACTTGGATCAAAATTTATGAGCCAATCTCTATGGCCTGTCATGTGATTAGAACGACCCAGTCCGCATACCAAACTTCTTCACCGCAAATTTCTTGAGTATTTGTCGTCCGTAACATTACGAGACGTTGAGACGACGTTATGCATTACGACGAAACCGACGTTGCACAACATATCGACGCAGACGACGTTATTAGACGTTTGAGAAAACAGACGTGCACAAATCTTCCGCATCGTTCGCACCATTAGCGAAACAGGGCTTTCATCCTCGTTATCTTTCATGTCTTCTTTTGCCATATGAGCTTCATCATGTCAAGTTTTCGCGATGGTCAAACTGGCTTGGGGGAGCTTGACATTCGGATGAAAAATGTCCAATCTTATTGCAATTGAAACATTTGATTTTCTTTCTATCTATCTTCTTCTTTCCTCCTTTCCAATTGGATCCTCCCCTCCTTGATGAGGTTTCTGTTTGATCTTGATCAGCCTTTTCTTGTTCTTGATGAGAACTTCGCCCTTTCCTCTCGTAGTCTTTCCCTTTCCTCGGTTTCTATATCCACCTCGCCATCATAGCCTCCTTTCTTCGTAGTCCGGGCTTGCGTAACTCGCTTCTGAGGTTTCTCAATGGATCTTTCAATGAGCCTCCGCTCATGTGCCTCGAGGAACCCCGAAGATCTTCAACCTTCGCTTTTTCAAGATTTCTTGATTCTTCAATGGCCACCACAATGTGGTCAAAGTTGGGGGTTAAGGTTCGTAATACCTTCTCAACAATCGCTTGATCAGTCATCTTTTCACCACATGCCTTCATTGCATTGGTGAGAGTGAGGATTCGGTTAAAGAATTGAGCAACTTTTTCATTAGACTCCATTTGCATCAATTCATACTGGCGTCTCATCGTTTGAAGACGCACCTTCTTCAATTGGTCGCTCCGATGACATTTCTCGAATCCGCCATGCCTTCTGTGACGTCTTTGCCTCTACAATTTTCTCAAAATGTGCATCATCAACGCTTTGATGAATAAGACACATTGCTTTGCAATCTTTCTTCTTGTTTTCCTTATATGCCACCCTCTCGTGCTTTCAAGGCTCGTAGTAAGTTGGGTAGCCATCTTCAACAATCTCGTAACTTCTTGAAAACCGAAAATGGCTTTCATCTGAATACTCCATCGATTCCAGTTCTTGCCATCAAGAACAGGGAGATTCGACTGTGAGGTTACGCCGGTGTGTGCCATTGTAAAACAATCAACAAGAACGTCCCTTGAATCTGACCTTGCTCTGGATACCAGTTTGTTGGAGAAAAGAAATGAAAACGCTCGACAGACGGAAGACTTGCACAGACGGAACTATTGTACAGACGGAATACTTGCACAGACGGAACGAGTACAGAATGGACAGACGAAACTGAAAAAATGCCTCTCTTCTTTTATTATGAAGTCTCTTCTTTCTAATTACATTCTTTCCTTTTTTATTCTTTACATACAGAGTCTCTATTTATAGTGGTATCCTCAACTAACTAACCACTAACAAACTAACTAACTAACAGATTAACAACTAACAGACTTTGAATTAGACAATCTTTAACACCTTTCTCTGTTTACAGTTTTAAAAAATTGCCAACATACATATAACTATAAGGTTTCCAATTCTCAGGGTCAATATAAAGGCATGCTAGTCCTTTTTTCTTAAGATTTTTCTTTTTTACATTTCATAGCATTTTCCCCCTCTTTGGACACTATTCCATATATTAATAGGTGAAAATGAGAACCAAACTGCACAAAAGCATGTGGTAGTTCTTGGAGGCGAATCAAAGTTGAAGCCAAAAGGACAAATTGGAAACGAATCAAGCAACAAAAGGCCAAGACCTTATTATAATCACTGTATGATCATGTATACATATATTTTGTGTTTTAGAGGATGGGTTTGAAATCTTTTGAAGACATTACTACTTACATTTTTCTTTATGAGCAGATGCAAATGGTAATGGCTGGTGGGATCACGACATGGAAGGTGTTGATAATGAGGAACTGGGCTTTAATGAAGTGTGGGAGGGGGTGGGATCCACCACACTTGGGGGAATAGTAGATTGGCATTGATTTTAGACATTTGACATGTATGTGAGAGCAAGTTTGTACTTTGTACTGTGTCACTTGGCTTAGCATTGACATTACATCCATGCCATCCATAAACTCATCCCTCCATGTAGACGTGAAAGTTTGTAAATATTTTCGCATTAATTTAGGCTGTTTCGTAACTTATTGATGCTATTGATGCAAAGTACATGAGTAAGAAGTGATTTTATTAGAAGATTAGGATCTTTTTTTTTGTTCATTTTATTTGCATTAAAATATGTACGTAACATTTCCAACTGTATTTTAAACATACACTTAATTAGTTTATATGTGCTCAAAATGTTACGTATCATCTCAAAATGAATACTCTACTTTTTAAGTTGCATGAACTCAAATAGTAGATGTCTGATGTCATTTTACAATAGTAGATGTCTGATGTTATTCTAATCTTCTTTCTCTCTTTCTGAGACCTACCCAGAAAGAAAAATAATTCAATTCTTGTAAAAATTTAAATAGTACAAACTGTTTCGTGAATTTCTTTTTGCTTTAGAATAAAATAATCAGAGTTAGATTAAGTCAGTTGGAACGTGTGTTATAGACATGGGATTTTTTAATTGAGAAGTTCCATAGTCTCGAGAATGTTATGTAGCTAGTATTATTTTGTAAAAAAATGAATTAAATTGAATGGTTCTAAAGATATTTTTGAAAAGAATTGGAATTTGACTGATTATTTATGGTGCCATATAAATGTCATTGTTGGTAGGTATGACTTAGCAGCGGCATGCTTGAATGTCACTCCAAACAGAATCTTACAAAGGTTAAAGAATTCTTTAAAATGTTGCAAGTGTATATATTTGGAAATCAATTAAATTAAAAACTGTTGCCAAATAGTGATAATAATCAGTTTTTTTTTTCTTTTCTATTAAATAAGGAATTTTGTGGTATAGTATAATTGATACGTTTGTGAAATTCTTGCATTGGCGTGGTGCCCAGGAGCCTAAAAATCTCAATCAAACAAATTATTATTAGTGTTCAAAGTAAACATGAATGCAGAAAGCAGTTGTGGAAGCAAACTCAACCCTTAGAAACTTGGATGGGTATGGGATGAAGGAGTCAGATACTTTTAAGCAATCTGTTTTAACAAACTTGATTTGAACTTGGTAATTTTTCAAGTCACCTAATGATATTTGATATGAAGAATATTCACGTAGAAGCTCCGGTTGGTCTAGTTTTGTTTCTTATGAAGTGGGCAAAGGTGTTTCTTTCGAGTAAAAGCTGCCCAATATATCTATCAATTTCAACAGATCTTTCTATAAAAATTCACACGGTTTAATTAGAGTTTTTTCCGGAATAAATAATATATATAATATGAATGATAAGTGTAAATATATTTTAAATGATTATTTAACCACATATTACTCTGTATAATAATAAATTTACTGAATTTTATAATAATAATTTCATAAGTCATATCTAATACCAACTGTGATTGGTTCACCAATATATAATTTTCTTTACACTATTGTATTATCATGGAAAACACAGGAATAATAAGTTAAATACTTTAAAGTTTTCTAACTTGACTCCCTAATTTCTTAAGAATTTCTAACTAACAAATTCAAAATTCATTATTTAACCCACCTAACCAAAAGTTTACTTACAATATTATCAAAAAAATTTAAATAACCCCTGAATAATCAATGACGTTTAAAAAAATAAAAGCAAAAGAATTTTGAAAATGGAAACAGATGAGTAGATTTGTGGAGAATAACTGTTTCCACCAAAGTTGTTGTGTAGGGAATAAACTACAGCAAAATGGAATAAGGGAAATGGGACTGAAGTGACGAGAGAGAGTAGACGTCATCCTTCATTATGAGTTTTTTTTTTTTTAAAATAAATTATCAAACAAATGTGAATAATTATTTATTAATTTCTTATTAACGGAACGAATTTTCTTGTTCAGTTTTCACCCCTCAGATCCTTTTCATAACCGAATAAGTCTGACGATAGATAAGACGTGTCATGACGTTTTGAATTGCGTTTTGTTTCACTGCTGTACAGTTTTGGATAAAAAGTTATTTAAATTGAACATAAAAATTAATATGCTTTCAAAGTAATATCAAATTTAAATTTAAATCATTATTCTAGAATCTTTAAAGCAGTTTTTATAATAATTAAAACTAATTATAAATTATATTTAATGTAATTTTAACAAACTTAACTAGAAATTAATAAGGTAAAATTTTTTATGCTATTTTATTTATGCATGTATTCTTTTTGAAAAAAAAAAATAAATTAGCAATTTAGTAAAATTTAAAATTTAATTTTTATATAGAAAATTATACGAGTGTTACCAATTATTGTTTATTGGTAACTAATTCATAACTTTACATTGAATGTTAAAAAACTAAAAAATTTATATCATTTAATTGAATAAAAGTATATTTAAAATTTCTCTTTTAATTTTATCTCAGTTTAAATTTTTTTTATTTATTAGATAACATTTTTTTGTTACCACATTAATGTATAAGTTATCTTTCAGCTTTATCAATTACTAGCAAAAGTGTTAGGGCACTCTTGTGTGTTTATATTTGTGTATTTAAATTTTGTCTAAAAAGACCAGAGACATATTTAAATAAAGAAAAAATAAGATAAATAAAAAGAGAAAAGTAAATAATAATAATATATATTTAATTTTAAAAAATTAATAAAAATAATAAATTTGACAGTTTTAAATTTTTTAAAACATAGAAAAGTTATAACATATTAATAGAATTGTGATAAATAGAATATTTTATAAAAATAAGATAAAATTAAATTAATTATTAAAAATTTTAAAAATAATATAAAACAAAAAAATATAACTTTAATGCGTGAAAGGAAATACTCTTTAATTCGTAAATCGCTGACATTTTAGTTCTTGTGTACAATAATTAATTATTTTATTAAATTAAAATATACAATAGATAAATCCTTTTATTATAGAAACTATTTTATACTGAAAATTCATAACAGTAAATACTTTTATAATATACATTATATTTTAGATCTATAACAATAATTCATTTTTATAATATAAATTATTTAAAAATATAAACATACAATTTAAAAATAAAAATTAAATTAACCTTTGAAAAATCATATATTTATCCTCTGCATCTAGAATACCAGTCACATGGAAAAATAGTGTATAAAAATGTCATGACCAAAAAAAAAAAAGAAAAAAATATATAAAAGATGTGGTTGGCGGCGTTTTCTACGCTGCTTGGTGAAAAGAGCGTAACAACTCCGCGTGTAGGATTTGAACTTTGAAAGAAAGAATAACCTGCCACGTAATCATGTTTACAAAACACCGTCGTTTATGTTTTAAGAGCGTGTATGTGTTGCTATTTTTTTGTTGTTCTCATATTTTCGAAAACACGCAGTCACTAATATATTTGATATAAAATGATAAAATAATCAAAGAAGAAAAATACGAAAAGCATAGTGTACGTACGATACCGACATGAAAGTGGACCGTTATTTAAAAGTGATGAAGTGAAAGAGACCTCCATCCAAATGAAAGTTGTTCACCACCAAATATACTTTAACAACTTTACCCGCATAATTAATTTTATTTTAATTTATAAGTGTTTAGGGATAGAAAATAAAATAAAATAAAATATAAGAATAAAGAGTGACCACCAGTTCCTGTTATTTTTTCCATTCAAAGTGAATTCTCTTTCTCTCTTTTTTCCACTGTTTCTCTCTCTCTCTCTCTCTGTCCGACTTAGAATTCCGAGGAACGAGTCACTGACTCGGTGGCACAGGCGGCGTTTTCTCGACTCGCCACGCATCGTTCGCTTCTTGTTTCACTAATACGAATCGAATCGAATCGAAACAATCGCGTGATATTCGATCAACTATTATTTTCTCCGATCAATCACGAGATATTCGATCTCTTTCTCAAAACTTTCACTCTAACTTCAATCACTCGTTCTTTTTATTCTCCTAGATCTCGCACAGCTGAGACCTACTTTATTCGTTTATTTATATCTATTAGTTAATCTCTCGTTGTTCCGAGAGAGTTTCGTGTTGTTGAAGATGGTTAGTGGCAACATTTTTCACTGTAGAAAAAATTCCTGGCCTCCGCAAGAGTATATCAGTAAATCCACTTTACAGCTGGTATATATACATATATCTAACTTCTTTTTTTTCTTAATTTTGATTTTGATTTTGATTTAATTTGTCTTGTTTGGATGTTCTGGAGCTGATTCACATGGCTGCGATTTTGTTTTAGTTGATAACTAATTCATTTAGAGTTTCGATGCTGTTATTTTTTATGTGTTAGTTTATTAGGTTATGCTTCGTTTTTGTTGAATTGGCGTCCTCTTCTGATGATGATGATGCCACGTCTTTTCTGATATCTTGAAATCTTGCGTTTGCGTGTGATTTGGAGTTTTTTTTTTAATTATGAATGATGTGTTTCTTTACGGAAAAACACGTGCTACCAGTAATCAATTTGTTGCTTAGCTTAAAGACTTGGCTGCCAATTTGTTATGGTTGATAATTTAGTGCGTGTTTCGAAAATAGATGTAATAGTTACGTTAACCGTAACTAGATTACATTCTAACGGAAGAATGTTTTATGCTTTATGGTCTTGGAAAGTGAGAAAACCTTATGGAACATGCTTTTAATTGAAATTCAAGCACACCTTAATTCGTTTGGAAGTTTGATGGTGTTTTTTGTTTATTGCTATTATTATTAAGTTGCTATCCGGTTTTGGTGAATTGGTTTTATGGCCTTCTGATGATGCTAATTGCTGCACCTTCTGTTGTATCTGGAAATTTTGCATTTGTGTGTGATTTTCACTCTGAATGTTTGTGTTTCTTAGCGGAATACACGAACCATTACCTGTTACTATTAAATGTTGAAAAGAAAAAGATGGAAGAAAGTGAGTGTAAATTAAATGAATATAGTCGTTTAGCTAACAGTTGCTTCCGCATTCACATATATTTTTGATAGTTTATTTCATCAGGTGATGCATTATTGATAGTTAATTAGTAATTACTCTTGAAGTAACCCGTCTCTCCGACATGGTTTTTGCAGCTTGATTATGATAGTTCTGCTCCCCCTGAACAAGCCTGGAGAAGGAGATTAAACAGCCATGCCAATCTTCTTAAAGAATTTAGTATAACTTTTATGGAAGCTATCAAAATGGCAAGTGTTTTTTCCCTCTCTCCCAAACTTACAACAAATAATATGGGTTCATTGGTTTAATAGATGGAAATCGGTTTGCGTATCCTTATTTTAATTAAAAACTTTCGCTTTTGATTCCTTAACCAGTGCCTTAGCACTGGTTAGCGTCTAGGTTAGTTTTATTGTTATTTTGTTAATATTTTTTAAATTCATGTCTCTGCCTCTTCTGATTGTCTATTGTGCTTTAAAATTCCAGGTTCGGTTAGGGATACGCATATGGTCATATGTTAGGGAAGAGGCTTCTCATGGAAGGGTAAATTCAAATTCTTCATCTTTTTTCATCATTCATTGGTCTCTCTTTGTGTTGATACAGTAGATTAGTATGTTGAAACCTGGGATTCCAGACTTCATCTTGTTGGACTGATTCCTGCAGAAAGCACCTATTGATCCTTTCACTCGAGAAAGTTGCAAGCCATCTGCATCGCAAGGAGTTCCACTTGGAGGGATGGGGTATGATTTGTTCCAATTGAAAGCTGCCAATTAATTGATTGATTCGATAATCCTGTAGTAATTTTGTAGAACGAACAAACCTTTTTCTTCTTATATTGTTCTGAGTTCTGAACATGACTATATATAACCTACACAGGAGTGGCAGCATATCAAGAGGGTTTAGAGGTGAGTTCCGACAATGGCAAATTATTCCTAGTGTATGTGAAGCATCACCAGTCATGGCCAATCAGTTTTCTGTGAGTCCTGTTTTCCCACTTACTATTGACGTGCTATATTATTCCCTAGTTGTTACTTTGGATGTATTTTACTTCAAAGATAGTGTTAGAGCCTTAGATTTAAAACCTCTGGTTTTCCCTTACAACCTTAATGATGTTTATGTTGATGGCCATTCTGAACTGTGTTTTATAATACAGAATACATGGTTTATTTACTTCTGTTGCAGATTTTTATAAGTAGAGATGGAGGAAACAAAAATTTTGCATCAGTTTTGGCTCCTGGCCAGCATGAAGATTTAGGGTAAGGTGGCATTGGTAGAAGTTTCGGAAAAAAAATCCTTTCATTAGTATAACATTCTTTCATTGGTACAGTTAGACCCAGTCAGTACCTTCACATAACAACTATCTAATGTTCATTTGGATGACAATGATAGATAATTTCTACCGAAATTTCTCTTAGACAGTCAATGCAATCTTATGATTGTGTCACTGACCTTTTTGATTGCATAATTGAAGTTCTGGGTTATATGAAAAAAAACCTGGAGTTCTACTGAATATTTCCATAGTCAATTTTGAGATAAGTTTAAGATGATGAAAATAATTGCTAGGCTTGGCAGCATAAGTGGGGGCATAACACAAAATTCTACAAAGCTTTGACTAATATACTGCTAACTAGTAGATTGACAAAAGCAACCTAGTTTAGGATTTGGTTCTTTTGGGTTCTTTTCATATATCTGGAGATACTTATACATGGACTCAAATTTTCATTTTGATTTGTTTCTCAGATCAAGCAGGAAGCCTGATGACCAGGGCATATCATCATGGGGATGGAATCTAAGTGGCCAGCACTCAACCTACCATGCTTTGTTTCCAAGAGCTTGGACAATTTATGATGGTATCTTCATTTATATTAGTTCTTCCTTCACAACTTTTGTATGATCCTCGTGAGTTCTTGTTTAATGGCTGTTTTCTTATTATTAGGTGAGCCAGATCCAGAACTAAAAATATCTTGCCGGCAGATATCCCCATTCATGCCACATAATTATAGAGAAAGTAGTCTACCTGTTGCTGTTTTCGTCTATACGGTGTGTAAATTTTCTTTAACTATGGTTAACGGAAGTTTTTGTCAAGAAATGGAATGGCCAACTTCCTTACTATTGTTTGATTTTTTATTTTTTTTATTGACATATCTTATTATACAAAATACAAACTAGTTGCCGCAGTTTAACTTTCTTGTTGAAAACATCAATTGGATTTTTCTTAATTTATTCCAAATCAGCATAACATCTACTAGTGTCTTCTTGTATGAAATGACAATTCTCCTGCATATGTTTGGCCCTAATGAAAATTTGGATTGGATGCATTGTATGAAGATGTTTGTTGTTGATAATCAGTGGCTTCAGTTTGACCTTGACTGTTTTGATCCCTTAATATGTTTCAAGAAATCCTTTTTCCAGTTTCCAAATTATTTGTTCAATTGAGCCATACTCCATTTTTTGGAAAATCCCTTTGGAAGCCAAAGCTCCCTCTATGGTCACGTCTTTTATTTGAATTACGTAGCTTAATATACCCTACGTTTTCCACTTTGTGCATTCTTTTCATAATATTCTGTTCATCCATTTTTAGTTTCTACGCTTTGATGTGAAGTGATCCATATTGTCAGGCTTATTGAAATTTTTTACTTGTTTATTTGGTAGTTGGTGAACACTGGTAAGGAAAGAGCCAAAGTCAGCCTTCTATTTACTTGGGCGGTAAGATATTATTATATTCTCAAGTGTTGGTTTCACTTATCACAAAAAGATATTTGGTTTGGTTGAATAATGAAGGAGGGACAATAACTGGGCCATGGGTCAATAACCATCGATATTAATTTCTGCAGAATTCCATTGGTGGAAGCTCACACTTGTCAGGAGATCACGTGAATGAACCATTCAAGTTAGTATTTTCTTTAATCTGATATCAGTGTGCTTCTATATGGAATAAGCTTTAAACAATATTTTAACTCCTTTTTTATTTTTTATTTATAGAGCTGAAGATGGAGTCTCCGGTGTACTTCTATATCACAAGCAAGTTATCAAACCTTATAGCTATATATGATGGTTGGTTTGCAGATTTCTCTTTATTGTTTACATGCAAATGCTTGATAAGTCAATGACTTAAAGGTTCTGAACAGTCCAAAGGTGCTCTTTCTTATCTATATTAAGAAGTTTAGCATGACAAGAACTTGAGAGATGCCTTTCCCTAGAGTACCAGTGTTTTTAAGATCTCATTCCTTGGCTTGTCTATGATTAATGATAAAAGAGATTGTACACCTTTGAGAAATCAAAAATAGATTGGCCTTACTCATCTAAATCAAGAACTATTGAGAAGTGTCACATTGCTTGCCTTAATTTCAGGGATGCGGTTTGTATATTTATTGAGCAGCTTCACTTAGTGCCATTTGATTTTAACATGAAATCTAAAATTATATGGAGCCTCTAGCCCGTCTTAATAAATCACCTATTCTAGTTAGCTCGTCTGTTCTTGTAGGCATCTATGAAGGGGATTGTTGGGAAGTCCCACATGGCTCCCCTCAATTCTTGGGATGCGGTTTATCTATCTATTTGACAACTTCACTTTATATCAATTGATTTTAAGATGAAATCTAACACATACTATTGTAAACTTGTAAATTGCTTTGTCTCATGACTAACATGTCTACTTAGGTTCCTGCCTATAAAAATATTTCCCTTCATATCTTCCCAAAACTTTTCTTTCAGTAGTTCTTTCGAGTCTCAATCCTGCTTGTGATGTATAAGCATTGAAGATAGTCTCCCATACAACCATTAATTTTAAAGATAAAATTCTGTCTCTAATTCTTTTCAGACGTGCCACACTCTCCTTTCAATCGTTGTTCACAATAATACCCTTGTTAACTCTTCATCCAATTTTCCCTATTTTCTGAAGTTGAAATCTTGTAGTGTCTAGCTCCCTGGACTTTTGTCCAACCCATTTAGTTTCTCGAAGACACATGATGTTAATCATTCTACAAAAAATACTAATATTCCAAGTGCCAGACCTAATTTAACGTTCCTGGACTAACTTCTTTACCCACATTAGGCTAGAAAAAATGTGAGGACCCTTGCTCATGTTTCACCATTTGTGCACCACTGCAATGACTTTTAACACTGTACTTAAGCCATGAAAACTTTCCTTCCAGTGAACAACCTAGCATTAGCACAAATAATCCTTCATAAGCTCATCTCCTCAAGCCATACAACACGTTACTTCCACTATTCAGGTTTTGACATATTTGCATGCATATAGATATGAGTTGGGTGGGTATGTGTGTATTTGTAATTGGGGTCTCCTATGTCCTAATCTGCTACGTGAATGATGATTTTGGTGGATATATTATTAAGGCCATTCTAATATTGCAGGACAGCAAAAGGAAATCCTCCTGTTACGTTTGCCATAGCTGCATGCGAGACACAGAATGTTAGTGTTTCTGTTTTGCCAAGTTTTGGGCTGTCTGAAGGAAGCAATGAAACAGCAAAAGGCATGTGGTCTAAAATGGTGAAGGTAGTGATTGCTCCCATTTTTGGGGCTTCTAAATGATATTTACAGTTCTCCGTTACCTTATTCTAAATATTTTTGCTATGGAAACCACATGGTTGGTTCTGATTGAAACGGTTGTATTTTTTCAAGGATGGGCAATTTGACCAGGGGAATTTCAATTCTGGACCTAGCATGCCCTCCTCACCTGGAGAGACGCTATGTGCTGCTGTTGCAGCTTCCGCATGGGTTGAACCCCATGGGAAATGCACTGTTGCCTTTAGTCTTGCATGGTCATCTCCAAAAGTGAAGTTCGTGAAAGGTAGCACTTTCAACAGGTAATCAATGTTATGCAAGAATATTTCAAGTAGTTAACATTTATCCTTGAACAACTTCTCCGTATCTTAAAAAATGATAGTTGTCTCCTTCTATGCATGTACCTGCCTGCACAAGTGAGAAATCATCATATGGTTTAACTACTTAATATGAAGTGGCATGGGTTTGCGTTTTAGCATTTGCAAAATTTAAATGATGTTTTAGCTGTTAGCAGAGCAGCTGTGCCTTTGAGTTGCTAAGCTTACAGGAAATTTTTTTAAATATGTCCCATCTGGTTCCAACAGAACCCTTGTAATTTAAGTAGGTAGCTAATACATGATTTGGCATATAAAATTCTCATGAAATTAATGAGAATCCATTTTCTCCATGTACGTTGCTTTTCAAATGCATGTGGTTGTTCCTCTAACTGTATATTGCCCAAGTGATCAAACTCTTCCTTTACTTTAGAGGCATATATGGTGAAAATGACCATTGTATCCCTATCTTATATTTTTTGCTTCTATGAAAGTTTTCTTGCTCTCCCGCCCTTGAATACTATATAAGATTATCTTGCTTTGTCATGCTGTACATGCAGCATACCTACTACAACACAATTCTTTGCTGTTAAATTTGCCATGTGTTTTAATAAGTTAAATTCGCTCAATTCTTTTACTGCAGGAGATATACCAAATTTTATGGGACCTCGGAGAAGGCTGCGGCAGACTTGGCCCATGATGCATTGACACGTATGTTGTATTATTTGATTGAAATTTATATTATTCTCCAGGCCTGTGGTTAGTTTGCATTGATGTTATTTATAATCACATTTCGAAAATAGAAAACGATAGAATTGTTTCTGAAGTATTTGAGGCTTTCATCTGCGGGCTTTGATGTTATTTATTTTCACATTTCAAAAAGAAAAAAATAGAATTGTTTCTGAAGTAATTGATGCTTTCATCTGCGGCATTTGAAGGCCTTATCAGGTTTTGAATGTTAAACAGATTACAATTGGTGGGAAGAAGAGATTGAGGAGTGGCAGAATCCTGTTCTTAAGGATGAGACACTACCAGAATGGTAATTCTCAGTTTAACTTCTATACTATTTTTAGGTATATAACCGGAATTTTTGTGTGTTATGGTTCATTTCAGTTAATCATTAATTTAGAATCAAATGTTCAAAGCTTTTAAAGTCTAGTAGGTATCTACTACAAGACACAAAGAAAACTTTGTGTTTTCCTGGGGGGGCAAAGAATTGCATTTTAGACTTGATTAAAAAACTTAATTGTGTTTTGGAAATGGCATGTTCTGTACATATCCAAATTATGTTTTGTTACAGTAATCAGTTTCCTTTTTTTCAAAGGTTGGGTTTATGTGATCCATAAGTCTGAAGTAATCTCTGTTATTTAGTAAAACATACTGTTATTTCTATTTTTGAAGTCTTTGAACTGAGCAGTATTGTGTTGTCTCTCAAAAGTTTTCTATCTCTTCCTCTACCTAGATTTTTCAAGCTGTCCTCTATCTAATCAACTGTCATTGTGGCTTCTATTGTACTAGGAGAGGATACATAATGTATTTAAAATTTATTTTACAGGTACAAATTTACATTATTTAATGAGCTCTACTTTCTTGTTGCCGGAGGAACAATTTGGATAGGTATGTACAAAATATAAGCATCTTGTATTGCAGTCTAATTTCAATGGCTGTCTGGTTTGTCATTGGAGATGCCTATTATCAATTTATTCTTGATGAAATCATTGAGACTGCTTTAATCTTTCTGCCAGACTCTCCTTTGCTATCTTCGAGTATGCGGAACGGCCAAGGTCGGTTAAGGGAGTTAGAAAATACAGTTGTCAAAGAAACTGAAGCTAAAATGAGCGACGACAGAAAAAGGGTAGTTGTGCAGCGTACAAAAGATAGTACCTATGATTCTGCTGCTATTACAGGAAATAATCATGTAAATGAAAAACTACATCGAAATGAATCTGTGGATACTCTCAGGAAAGGGAACTCTGCTGGGACACTACCTTCCTTAACAACAAATCAACAAAATGATGATGATGTCGGAAGGTTCTTGTACTTAGAAGGAGTGGAATATATCATGTGGTGCACATATGATGTGCACTTTTATGCTTCATTTGCCCTTCTTGAGCTCTTCCCTAAGATCGAATTAAATATACAGCGTGACTTTGCTAGAGCTGTCTTGTGTGAAGATGGAAGAAAAGTAAAGTTTTTGGCAGAGGGAAACTGGGGAATCCGCAAGGTTTATGGTGCGGTGCCACATGATTTGGGGACACATGATCCATGGTATGAAATGAATGCCTACAACATCCATGATACTAGCAAGTGGAAGGACCTGAACCCAAAATTTGTCCTTCAGGTGTATCGAGATTTTGCTGCAACAGGTGACTTGCAGTTTGGAGTTGATGTGTGGCCTGCCGTGCGTGCCGCAATGGAGTACATGGAGCAATTTGATAGAGATGGTGATGGTCTTATTGAGAATGATGGGTTCCCTGATCAAACATATGATACATGGACAGTCCATGGTGTGAGCACTTACTGTGGTTGTCTTTGGCTTGCTGCTCTGCAAGCTGCAGCTGCTATGGCCCTTGAACTAGGTGACAGAGAATTTGCAGAAACATGCAAAAGGAAGTTTTTGAAGGCTAAGCCAGCATTTGAAGAAAAACTATGGAATGGTTCTTATTTCAACTACGACAGTGGATCAAGTGGTAATAGTAAATCCATTCAAGCAGATCAATTGGCTGGGCAATGGTATACAGCATCCTCAGGGCTTCCCTCCCTTTTCGATGATTCCAAAATCAAAAGTGCTCTCCGGAAGGTTTATGATTTCAACGTAATGAAAGTTAAAGGAGGCAGAATGGGTGCTGTAAATGGCATGCATCCCAATGGTAAGGTGGATGAGACCTGTATGCAGTCTCGAGAAGTATGGACCGGCGTGACCTATGGTGTTGCTGCCACAATGATACTTGCAGGAATGGAAGAAGAGGCCTTCACTACTGCTGAGGGAATATTTCTAGCTGGCTGGTCAGAAGATGGATATGGGTAACTCCTTCTGCCCATTATCATCCTTAACCTTATATCAATACTTATTATTCAATATGATAATTGCTTCAATTTTAATTTAAATTACACATTCTACAAGTTAATTTTTAATTTTATGCAGTTATTCCTTCTCTATTAGAAAATTAATTAATTCATTGTGTTTGTCATATGCAGGTACTGGTTTCAAACTCCAGAGGCATGGACAATGGACGGGCACTACCGATCCCTGATGTATATGAGACCCCTGGCTATTTGGGCCATGCAATATGCAATTAATCGGCCCAAGGCAATTCTTGAGGCCCCTAAAATGAATATCATGGACAGAATCCACTTATCTCCTGTTATTGGAGGATACTCTCATCATGAAACAGGTGTGAGAAAGATAGCAAAAAAAGCAAGATGCTTTAGTAATTCTGTATTTCATTGTGCTTGCTGATCATTACCATGTAAGAACATAAAATTTTTGTATAGGTAACCCTTATTATGCATTGCACATTACCCAACCCTCTCTCAGAGAAGCTGTTAATAATGGCGGTCAAAGTCTGATGAGGGTAATGTTTTAGTAATAAGCAGAGTTCGATTGTTACTTGTAGTATTTATAGTCTGTTAGTTTAAACACCAGGTTACCTGTAACTGTAACTGTAACTGTTACTGTAATACTGTACATTCTTATTTATTTGAGCTCTCGATATTTATAAATAATCTAAATAGAAGCACATTCCAGTTCCTAGATTGTTTTTCAAATCATTCAACAATAATCTTAGATAAGGTAATAGGGTGAATATATGATGCGGCACGTAATATGACAACTGCTTTTTGACAAATTAGATATGTCAAACTTTAAATTGGTTATTTTGACTTTTAAATTATACATATATGTTTTTTTTTTTTTTTTTAATTTTGAAAGGATCATTTCAAATGTGACCATTGCTTTATATATTAGGAATTCAAAACTAATCTTAAGTTACTTTTAAAAGAGAATGGTGTCTACGTCATTTACATCTAGGTTATAATATATCTACTATTCTTTTTGACAAATCGATCGTCATCTTGTGATTTAACTCGTTATTTTCTTTGTTAAACATCATCATTTAACACGTCAATGCACTCGAGATGTTTATAGTTTGAGATTATAATTACTTGGATGGAGTGATCGATAGGGTCATACTCAGTTGAAATGTGGAGTTACAAGAACAGAGTTTTACAGCCTTGATGGCCATTTAAATTTTCATTTTCTTCTTTTATATACCTTAAGTTGAAATGTGGAGTTACCAGAAGGCTTCAAAGCCCTGAAAATCTCTCTAATATTGACTTCCTATTTCTAAGTTCTGATGATTAACTACTATTTAATAGTTGTACTAACGATCACTGCAAGATTTCTGTGTATCAGTACAACCAGGAATAACCGGGAACAAAAAATAATAGGGAAAAATATATTTAAATACCCTAAACTTTATCCCTTCTATGAATAAATACCTTCAACCTTAATTTTGTCATAAATAATCCTCGAATTTTCTCTCATCTCCAAATACATATCATAAGCTTTAATTTTTTTTTTTCCAATTGATCTTTAACATATAGTTTTTCCATCAATTAAAATTAAATAATTTTATCTTAAATATCAATAATAATTTATTCATTTTTTTCTTTTTTATTATAATTCATTATTTTCATATATTAATTTATAATAAAAATATGAATTTAAGATAATAAAACTATTTATTTAATTTTTTTATTCTAAATTTTATTACATTTTCTAGTTTGAAAATTGTTTATAAAAGTGAAATTAATAAATGATTGAGATTTACTTTCTATAACCCACTATAAATATTAATTGAAATGAAATTCAAATTCAAATCTATATGTATATGTATAAATATATAGTAAAGCTTAAGGATTAATTAGTACAGCTTTAATAATTAAGGGTCGACTAGAACAGCTCTTAAAAAAAGGATTGACAGGAAGAAAAATAAAGTTAAAAGTATCTATTTGCAAATAAGATAAAATTTAAGGATTAGTTATGATAAAATTAACGTTGAATATATCTTATTTGTAAAAGGCATAAAATTTAACAGATACACAAAATTTTGTGATGTATAGATATTGATAATTATACACCTGTATGAAACGATGAAGAATGTGTCGTACCTATACCACAGTTTTCCCTCCACATAAATCACATACAGTATACCCTAGGCCTTCACAATATGGGCATTTTGTACCCTCATCCACCCATTCCAAAAACTGCATTGAAGAATTGAGTGGTAAGTTCAAAAGCTTGTGAAGCTCAGGAAAATAACAAAAGTAAATTTTTTTCATAAAATGCTCATGCATTGCTTACTTGAGGTTCAATATTTGGCTCGCCAGATCCATCGCATTCTGCAATTAAAGAAATGGAAGTTGAATGGAGATTTCCACAGTTGATCATAAATACTTAAATGGTACATTTAGGAAACCGGTATCATACATTGGGGCATTGGGGATTGGTCCATGCCTGCTATCATGATAGCTACTCCAAACAGGTATATATAAAAGGCAATGTGTACAGGAGAATTAATGCCTGTTTAGCATGAGGATTTGAAAAAATTATATACTACAAGATACATGATACTTTTTGAGAGCTGCATTGTTTCTTGGAGCTGCTTTGTCATTATCCAATTAAAAAGTGAATTTACAGTGAGGTTTGTATTCCAGAACAATGATCAATGAACCTACTAGGGAGTAATTCCAGAAAATGATCAATCAACCTACTATGGGATAATGACAGTTTCATTGAAACACAAGAGACAATATTGCATACCTGTACACAATAAGCGACCTTCCCCACGACATTGAAGGCATTTTGTCATTACATTTTTGTTCTTGCTCCTATCAACTCCACTTGCAACAACTCTTGATGGTTCTTCCCACCGATTCTCTCCAAGTAGAAAAACTCTCGGATGGTAGTCTTCTGTTCCTTTGTCATTTTTCACAACTTTTTGCTGAACCTCTGAAATTTCTGTTGCAGAAGCAACGGCAGATCCATTTTCAACTTCCTACAGTTCACAGAACAGTAAAGATACAAATTTTAACCGTTTGAATATTTTGTCCATTCCTCTTTTAGTGATATAGTAAAATCATTCCAAGGCCTCCATCCAAAAGCTTAAACTTCTGGGAGAGTTTGTCTTTGCTAATTTTCAAGTAGTGAATACAGACGTGCACTGTCAAAAATAGAGTTCAGAATAAACAAATATCCAGTTTAGTAAAGACCAAGGAGTCACATGATTAATACCCAAGCACATAGGATTAGCTCTATGTTTGGTTCCTGCTCTATGGAGAAGACATAAGGTGAAGCTATTCACAGTATCTTCCACATTCTTCTGGTGATTTTGATGTGAATTTTAGTTAGAATGTGCATAATTGATGAAAATCCAAACAGGCACTATCATTACTAGTGTTTTTGGAATAGGCATTTAAGATGAACTGTTAAATATTGTGGCAGGTTCTAGGCATTCAAGAGGGAGAAAAATGTACATCTGATATAATCCACCATATCATACCTTTGGTAAAACAGTAGCAGATTGCTTGTCTTGAGTCGAAGTGCCCGTGTCCTTATTTCTTATCTCCAAATAAAGCCTTTCAAGAAGTTCAGCTGTCATGATGCCATCCTCAGGGGCACCTACTCCAGCCTATTAAACAAACATCAGACAACCATCAAAATCACAAAAACAAAATGTCCAGGATTCCAGCAGAGAACACTATACATATTTACAATCCTAAAATGATCAGTTTAAATGAAAATTAATCCAAGACAAATTTTCTTCTCCTCACATCAAAAGCTTCAGAAATTACACAAAACATTACTAACCTGCCAAGTCTTCACAGCACGCTCAGTTCCACTAGAGAAGCTTGAATACTCCATGTCTTCCTCTCCTGAGTAAAACCCCAACTTCAACAGCGCTTCCTGTTATGTTATGAAGAATGTGTCATACATATCACATTGCACCCATAATCCACGTGCAAATAAACCAATTCTTGTACCAGTAGATAACAAAGGTCATGTTCAGATAAACTTCTCCATAGGCACTTACAGTAGAAACACATGAAGGTAAAATGAATTCAGCTTTTTACATAAGCTAAAATCAACTTCTGCACTTAACTTTGTAGAAGCTCTTTTCATTTGATTTCTCCGAATGCAAAGGAGGATATGTGCCTGTTTGATTTCACATTAAAGAATTGATTCTAGACCAAGAATTGATTCTAGATAAATTTTCACATGTTTAGTTTCATGTTAGAGAAGAGTCTAACAATTGAAGCAACTTTTAATAGCTTTTAAATTGAACAAAAAATCCTCACTGAATTTGACTATACATTTATCTAAACATAAATTACATTACTTCAAAATCAATTCTGCTGCTAACACTAATCTAAATGCGCACTAAGTTGATTTTTGTTTCACAAGAAGCTCAATACATTTTGCTTTCTTATTTTTCTATTCCTAAAAGTATTTACATTTAAAATTCTCCAAACATAGTCTAAGATTAAAATCAACTTATTCACTACAGTGTTTCGATAAGTCACACTAAGAGTTTCTAATTTTCTATAAATTTTAGGCTATAACTCATAAGAGAACTTCAATTCATTTTACCTTATTATTTTTCTTTTTCAAGTTCTAAGCGCTAACGTAGATGCAACAAGAACCAAAATATTATTTAAAAACATAAGAAATATAATTTTTTTTTGAAAAAAAGGAAAGAGTAGAAAAAACGAAAACCGAACCTGCATCTGGCGAACCTCTTCTCCTTCGGAACCTATCCGCAACGAGCTCATTTTCTCAACCCTAGCAACAACATCTTCAACCACCACAACTTCCTTCTCAGGTTCCACAACTTGTTCGAACGGTTTCTCCTCCTCCTCCTCTAGTTCTTCTTCCACCGGCACACTCGCACCGCTCTCGAGAATCAAATTCTTGTCCTTGAGAACCTGCAAGAGCACCGAAACATTCGCGACGGCGTCGGAGACGGACGCCGGAGACGACAAATCGCGCGTGAGAGCGCGACGCTCGAGCGACTGGATCTGGAGTTTGAGGTCGGCGATTTCGCGGAGGAGGAGGTCGCGGTCGCGAGCCCAGCGCTGCTCCTCGCGGAGCCACCGCTGTTCCTCGCGGAGCCACCGCTGTTCCTCGCGGAGCCACCGCTGTTCCTCGCGATTATCGGAAATGGAACAGTGGGAGACGAGGGAGGTGTATTTATAGGAGAGAATGTAGGGTTTGAGGAGAGAAAGTGGGAGCGGTTTCGTGAAGGAGAGTGTGGGAGTTGCGCTTAGTGGGAGAATACTTGACATTGTTGTATTTGGATGTTGGAGGCCATTGAATTGAATGTTTCTGTTATGATATGGCAACACACATGACATGAGATGAGATATTTGTTCATGTAAGGAATATTATTTGTCTTATCTGAGAGCCTCAAACCCTTTAAGATTAAATTAATTAATTTAGAATGTCTTTAGTTCCTGCTCGCGGGAAACTAATAATCACTTTTTTTAACCACGAAAGGGTGATTAGAATATAATAATTACATGATTAATGCCAAGAGTGAGAATGTGGGAAATGCTTTTAAGATTTCAAACAACGGGAATTTACTTTTGCACTGGTGGAGGTTTAACGATCTGGATAAAAAAATGTGATTCATATAGGCTTTTTATATTTATAATAAATAAATATTCTTTTTTGTTAAGGAATATAAACAAATATTCTTAAATGTACACATTATATTTAATTGTAATTATAATAACAATAAGTAAATAGTTTTAAGTTTATTCAATATTTTAAATTGTAGTACAATATTATTTTTGAACTGAAATGTTCAATATGTAAGTAAGGATTAAAAAAAATATATTTATTTTTTAATATACACATGGGGAATTACGTTAAAAAGTGATTATTTTTTTTTAATTTGAATGAAAAAAATATATAGTCAAAGTTAAAATAAAATGGGATAAAAAGATGTAGTTGATGTGCAAGCCTGTCTTTCTACCCATCATGATAAATATTACACTTATCTTTTTTTTATTATATTAATACAAATGTTTTAGTATTGAAAGTTTTTTAGGAGAATATTGTTCATAGTCAAATAATTAGAGTTGTGGAATTTGAGAAGTAAGAAAAATATAGATACGAAGCAACAATAATATTAAAAGAGCATTTTTTAATAGGTTTTTATTCAACGTTCTTGTCTTAAAAGAAAATTTCGATTTAATTTTACACAAGATGTAATATTAGAATAAAAAGTAAAATAAAATAGAGAATGAAATGACATTAAAGGACCCAAAAGAAAATATTAGGAAAGAAATTTTTTATAAAATGCTACTCCAAGGACAAACAATAAGATATGATAGAAAGTGAGATGAAATGTAAGAAAAAAATAGCGGGAATAAGGAAAGGAGATAGATAGTTAACAACTTCATATTACTAGCCATTTACAAGAATACGTTAGCTATAGTGCATGATTAGATAATTTAAGGTTAATATTATATAAAGTGCTTGAATTTCATATGATTGTTTTCTTGAAGGATCTAGACAAGATCATACATCTAACATTAATGATCATAATAATAGTGAATATGAAATTCATTATTTTTGTGAGTTGAACATTGCAAAGATTTATGAAAAATTCTAAGACATTCTGCCCCAACTAATTGAATTGAACAACAATAGGTATATTAAACATATCACATTCACAATGTTGAAATTAAAACAAATAGAAAATTGTTACTACACTCAGAGCCAAGAAACCCAATAACAACAAGCATATCAAACTTGTCACATTTGTATATCACAAAAAGATTCTAAGAGTCTGTAAAATATAAATACACAAGAAGAGGATTGAATTGTGTTTATCAATTACGATGCGATTTGCGTATGTGTTAAAAATGTTGAATCAGACGCAAACTTAAACTTCTCTTTTAAAGGCTGATTTTAATTAAGAATTCAGTTTAAGTTGTTATCCCCGGTTAATAAGTGAATAAAAAAATAATCAAAGCAATAATATTTTTATACTGGTTCGTCTATTCAAGATTACGTCCAGTTACCCAGCAACTTGTTGAGGTTCCACTAAGAGTATTCTTTGAACCCAGCCACTCCTGGCTAACAATACAAATATTATTTAAACACAGCCTTTTCAGGCTAAAGTGGTATTCTACAATAGGAATAATTTGTGATTTTGGTACCCAAATCTTCTTGGGTCCTGCTTTATTAGTGGAGGGTTTTCTCATGTTAAAAGTCTTTAGATAACTTTTATAGACATTTGGAACCCTATTATAATTTGCATGCATATTTCTATGTACAGACGAAATAGTTGATGACTTTGTTTCGTTTGTAATTGAATCATATCCAAGTCCACTTTTATCAGAAGGAGGTTTTCCATAAGTTAAAATATTTTTTAGCTTTGAAGAGCTCGATGTAAACTTGATTAAATCCTTTTTCAAAGAATCATTTTCTTCTCTTAGTCTATTGATTTCAAGACGAAGATGATTCTTTTCAGATTCATCTTCAGACGATGCTTCGTCTGATGTTTCTTTTTGTGATAAACTTTCATTTATAGCTTTTAGTCTTGAGACTTCTTCCACGATTCTTTTCAGCTTGGTTTTGCAAGATTTATATTCTTGAGCTATAAACTGAGAGTTCGCAAGAAGAACATCATAGGAAATATCTTCCTCTTCTGAATCTGAGTCTAAAGATGATGGAAGAGATTTGTTCAGAATTTTTACCTTAGATGGAGTCGAGTCTCCTGCCATGAGACATATATTTGCAGTTTCTTCTTTTCCAGAATCATCTGAGCTTTCAGTGTTGAGGTCTTCCCATATAAGAAGACTTTTCTTCTTATTATCTCTTTTGGGATTCCATTTCTTCTTCAATCTTGGGCAATCAGTTTTTATATGCCCTGGTTTTCTGCACTCATAGCAGACAACTTCAGATTCTTCTTTGAGATTCTGCCTTTGACTTGATTCACTCAGAGATTTCACTAAAATGTACTGTTAAGTCAAAAATGACTTAGCATCTTAATTTTGATAATTACAGAAGAATGATTAGAGGCATCAGATGCAAACATGAGCAGACTGAAGAGGCATCAGATGCAAACATAAGCAGACTGAAGAGGCATCAAATGCAAACATGAGCAGACTGAAGAGGCATCATATGCAAACATGAGCAGACTGAAGATGCATCAAATGTAAACTAAAGAAGCATCAGATGCAAACTGAAGAGGCATCAGATGTAAACATGAGCAGACTAAAGAGGCATCAGATGCAAACTGAAGAGGCATCAGATGTAGACTGAAGAGACATCAGATGCAGACTGAAGAGACATCAGATGCAGATGGAAAAATGATTAGACGGATCATTAATGAGCATAGACAAAAGATGCACCTCCCAAGGACAGACACACAATATGAAGCGTTTAAGTCATCAAGCTTCAAACCAACTACATCAGATGAAAAACCTTCAAAGATCAAGACAGAGAGCTCTTCTCAACTTCAAGTCAAGTGCTCAAGAGTGAAAATATGAAGACTAAAGTTAAAGATGAAGAAAGAAGACAAACGAATGAATTCAACACACAACTCAATCTATTTGTTCATTCGTCTATCTGTTTAATGAAGTCCAAGACGTTGAGTAACATGTGCATTCGTTTCAAATCAAACTGTTACTCATAAGCTTCTATAGGTGGAAAGAGATTTTAAAATAAACCTCTACAACACGAAAAGTAGTTGTACGTTTTAGTGAAATCTCTGAGCATATCAAGTCAGAGGCAGATCTCACACTGACATCCGCTGACTTTTCATTAATTATTCTGATTGCTCACTCTGTCATATGTTGAAGTACCAAGACAAAAGGACTAACGTTCAAATCTTCAGTTTAACAGATACTTCAAGAAGTTGTCTATAAAAGGACTTTATTGCAACAATTTGAAGTTGGCGAACTGCACAACAAAGAAATCATATTCAAGCTTCAAGCTCTCAAGCAAAGTTCACTCCTGAACTTATAATAGAATTCACATTGTAAAATCCCTTTCTCCGTAGAGGATATTTATTCTCTATTTGATCTTAATTGTAAACCATTGTTTTGTGGTAATCTGTAGCCTGAGGAGGCTAATTGTTTAAAGAATACCTTGAGTTTAGCATGAGGAGGCTGAGGTCCAAAGAATACCTATTTTAGTCTGAGGAGGCTAAGTGTTGAAAGAATACATTGGTTAGCCTATGGAGGTTGTGTTCAAAGAATACCTGAGTTTAGCCTGCAGAGGCTAGGGAGCAAGAATACCTTGTTTAGCCTGCAGAGGCTGGGTCCAAAGAATATGGATTTAGCCTGAGAAGGTTGTGCCCAAATAATATATGTATTTAGCCAGGAGTGGTTGAGTTCAAAAAATACTCTTAGTGGAACCTCAGCGTGTTGCTGGGGAACTGGATGTAGTCTTGATCAGACGAACCAGTATAAAAATATTATTATCTTCTTTATTGTTTTATCTGTTAGCTAACTGGGGGATAATAACTTGAACAGTCTGATAATAAAATCAATCTTAAGAAGAAAATAATCTTGCGTCTGATAAGCTTTGTAAACAACAGACGCAAACACATCGTCTGATAAAATTTTTTAATTAACACAATTCAACCCCTTCTTGTGTATTTGTATTTTACACGTACAACTGTTTTTCGTGTTGCAGAGGTTTCTTTTAAAATCTCTTTCCACCTTTAGAACATTATGAGTAACGGTTGAATAAAGATGTATGCACGTGCTTACTCGAGTCTTGGACTTCATAAAGAGTAGATGAATGAATAATTATAATGAGTTGAGTGTTGAATTCATTCGTCTGTCTTCAATCTTCGTCTTCAACTTAAGTCTTCAAATCTTCATGCTTGAGCTCATGACTTACAGTTAAGACGCGCTCTTCGTCTGATCTTCAAAGTTCTTCGTCTGATCTTCAAAGTTCTTCGTCTGATAACAAACTTGGAGTGTGACGACTTGAACTTTGCATCGGAACTTCTAAATGTTTTGAGGGTGCATCTTTTGTCTATGCGCGTAGTGATCTGTCTGATCATTGTTCCCTCTGCGTCTGTGATGTTTCCGTCTGTTTTGTAATTATCAAAATTAAGATGTTAAGTCATTTTGACTTAACAGAGTCTAAGCTAAGACGACACTACTAAAGAGGGACACTCTAGTAAATAAGTTTGTTAAGTGTTAAAGTCCTAACTAGTTAAAGAAATTGGTAAAATAAGGAATAACCATTATAAAGTTGAAGTTTTTCACACATTACATGAATGACCTTTCATATTTTTTTCAGCTACTAAACAATCCACTAAGCATTTAGTGATCCACTATCATTGAAAACACACACCATCGAGATTTAAATTTTTTTAAGTCACTAAATAATCTACTAAGCATTAATTGTTCCTCTAGGCAAATTAAAAGTCTTTATAAAAGGTACACTCAATAGTTGGTTGTATGAAAATTAGATAAAAAAATACATAATTAAAATAATTATTTAAGTTTCATCTTGATCACTTTGGATTGGACTTCAATTGGTACAACTCATCTCTGGACACCTCCAAATAATTTACAAAATTGAACTTTAAGTAAATCTGATTTATATCCATCTTTAACCCAACTTACATAGATCAAAATTGTTAAAATCTTTTGTATCTTTAAACACCTTAACTTTGTCATAAAGTCTATCGTGCCTTTCAAAGAGTTCTCAACATCACTTATATCAAATTTGAGCCAATTTGAATCACTTAAACTTCAAAATTCAAATTCATCCTTTTAATCACTATCAAATATATTTATAAGTTTCCTCACTTACAAAATTAAATAAATAGAATATTGACAATGCTATGATTAATAAATGTAATAAAATTAAGTGCCATGTAACCACAATTAAAATATACTTGAGTTTTAAAATATATATATATATATATATATATATATATATATATATATATATATATATATATATGAAAATTATTATAAATTTATAAATCCGTACTCTAGAACAAAATTGGACACGTGCAACAAATACAATTAGATTAGATAGCACATTAACCTCAACAAAAAAAAACAAATTTCATGACTTTAGTTTAATGTTGATTTTTCCGTAAATGTATATGCATTTTTTATAATTTAGGGAACTTTGGTATAGGGCTTAAATAATCTTGGATTTGTACACTTAAAAAATTTGATAAATGCAAAATGTGGTTAGGGTAATACAGGAGTAGGTAACATGGTAATTGTGACCAGAAACTTAAAACTTGATGTCTTTATTTCGGGTGTTGATTTTTCTTAAAATGTACAGGTGTTTATAAAAACCAAAAAGCTATGGCATCGAGCTTGATAATTTAGGACTATATACCTTAAAAAAATTAACACCTTTAAAATATATTATATTAAAGTAATTAGATAGTATTATGGATAGATACAATAAGATTGGGCGACACAATAACCACGATTAAAACTCCAAATATCATGTCTTTAATTTAAGTATTGATTTTTCCGTACGAAGTATAAGCATTTACGAGAATGAAGGAGTAATGATGCAATATTTGATAATTTGGCATGTGATATATCTTAAAAATTCAACACATTTAACATGTGATTAATGTATTGTAAAAGAAAAATATAGTCAATGTATTATTCAATATAATGAATTGATACAATAAGATTGAATAATCACATCCCAAATCTCATGCATTTAGTTAATGTATTGATTTTTTATTTGTATAAGCATTTACACGAATTCATGAGTTATATAACCAGGTTTAATAATTTGTGGTTGGTACACAAAATTTCTAACACCTAAAAAATGTGGTCAACGAAGCTTAGGAATAAAAATTAATTTAATATTCAATTAAAGGAATTGATACCATAAAGTTGGGTAACAAATTAACCATTATCTTTAACCTAAATTTTATGCCTTCGATTGAAATCTTGGGTCGTCATCAAAGTATGTAATTATGTATAAGAATTAAGATCAATAGATCATAAAATTTTAATGATTTTTTTACTAGTAAATGAATAATTCGTTCAAGCAACCTTTCAAGTAAAAAATTAATCTTTACTATTTCTTTTTCTTCACCTCTTTATCCATTATTATCATTTTGATTTTATAAAAGATAATATCTTAATAATGGATATTTGACGTACTTTTTATATGAAGATTGTGAAAATAATCAGAAATAAAGAAGATTCAACTTTTTAATTTTTTTTAAAATATATGGTTCAATAAAAATCATACATAAATAGATTAATATAATAAACATACGTAACTAATGAATAAAATACATTACCTAATCCATTTTCGAGACTGCAACTCATTCATTCAATGATTTCGTATTTTTTTTTTATGTGAGTATATTTTAAAATTTTATTATTTACTATATTCTTATTTAGATTAATAAACTATTGGTACGATAGTTAAATTTAAAATTTTTAACTTACTAAAGTCTTATTTGATAAAACCTAATTATTATAATATCTTTTAATACTATAGTCATAACACTTTTCAACACCATAATCATAAGGCGTATTTAATTTAAAAAATATTTTAAAATATCATATAAATAACTCCTTATCCCACAAAATAGGGTAACAACAAGCTTCTGGACTATCCGATTCTTAGGAGACATATTCAAAAGTCAAAGACAACAAGAAGACATTACAACTTGAATAAGTTAACTTTTAGAAAAGAATAAATATAATATTTACTGTGATTCATGTAAAAATAATAAAAAAAAAACTGCTTTTCCATATTAACCACATGCCTATTTTAATGCATTTATTTTTATTCAAAAACATCCATTTTTTTTTTTTTACAATGTTATGACTTATTAATGTAATTCACCGGGTATATATAATTTCTTATATATAATTATAGTATGATGTATAGTGATAAAAATATTTAATATTTTATAAAAAAGAAGGCATAGATGAATAGATTTGATTATTGAGACCGTAAAACCTCCCCAGTCCCCAGCGCAAAGCAAATCCCTGTTGTTAAACCAAGAGGGAAGGAAGGAACCAAGCCATTTTTTTGTAAAAAGCATTTCCCACACTCTCATTCTCACTCTCAGCATTAATTATATAATCGTTGTAATCACACACACACTCGAGAAACCCTCTATTTTCCGAATCTCCATAATGGATCTCCTTCACCAATACTCAGACGACCAAAACGACGACGATCCCGACTCCCCAAACCCTAGCTCCCCACCACGCCTCCTCCCGGGCCGTTCCGGCGCACCTAAAGTAGACGACACAATGCTAGCCCTAACCGTAACCACCTCCTCGGCCCAGTCAAAGCCCATCGACCCCACCCAGCACATCGTGGGCTTCAACCCTTCCTACGACCAGCTCTGGGCCCCCATCCAAGGCCCGGCTCACCCCTACGCCAAAGACGGCATCGCCCAAGGCATGCGCAACCACAAACTCGGCTTCGTCGAAGACGCCGCCATCGAACCCTTCCTCTTTGACGAACAGTACAACACCTTCCATAAATTCGGGTACGCCGCCGACCCCGCCGCCAACAATTTCGTCGGCGACCTCGACGCGGTTCGCGACAATAACGCCGTCTCCGTGTACAACATCCCCCGCCACGAGCAGAAACGCCGCCGCACCGAGGCCAAGAAAAAATCACAAGACAATGGTGATGACGACGGCGACGACGACGGCGGTAATGATGATGGTGAAGAGATTGAAAACCCGGCGACGGACACGTGGCTGTTGAAGAACAAGAAGAGTCCTTGGGCTGGGAAGAAAGAAGGGTTACAAGGAGAGTTGAGTGAGGAGCAGAAGAAGTATGCTGAGGAATATGCTAAGAAGAAAGGAGAAGAGAAGAGTGGTTTTGGAGGGGAAAAAGTTGAGGTTGTTAAGGATAAGAGTACTTTTCATGGGAAAGAAGAAAGGGATTATCAAGGTAGGTCTTGGATTGCACCTCCTAAGGATGCTAAAGCTAGTAATGATCATTGTTATATTCCTAAGAGATTGGTTCATACTTGGAGTGGACACACCAAAGGGGTTTCTGCTATTAGGTTTTTCCCCAAGTTTGGTCATTTGATTCTCTCTGCTAGCATGGATACTAAAGTTAAGATTTGGGATGTTTTTAATTCTGGCAAGTGTATGAGGACTTATATGGGGCATTCCAAAGCTGTTAGGGATATTTGTTTCAGCAATGATGGGACCAAGTTTTTGAGTGCTGGCTATGACAAGAATATTAAGTATTGGGACACTGAGACTGGGCAGGTGATATCAACTTTCGCTACGGGGAAAATTCCTTATGTTGTGAAGCTTAATCCGGATGAGGATAAACAGAATGTGTTGTTGGCTGGAATGAGTGATAAGAAGATTGTTCAGTGGGATATGAATACTGGGCAGATAACTCAGGAGTATGATCAGCATTTGGGGGCTGTGAATACCATTACTTTTGTAGATAACAACAGGAGGTTTGTTACTTCTAGTGATGATAAGTCCCTTAGGGTATGGGAATTCGGTATTCCCGTTGTTATAAAGTATATTAGTGAGCCACACATGCATTCTATGCCTTCAATTTCGCTTCACCCGAATGCCAATTGGCTTGCTGCACAGAGCTTGGATAACCAGATACTTATTTATAGCACCAGGGAGAAGTTCCAGCTTAACAAGAAGAAGAGGTTTGCTGGACATATTGTTGCTGGATATGCTTGTCAGGTTAATTTTTCTCCGGATGGACGCTTTGTCATGTCGGGGGATGGTGAGGGGAAGTGTTGGTTCTGGGACTGGAAGAGTTGTAAGGTCTTCAGAACTCTCAAGTGTCATGAAGGTGTTTGCATTGGCTGCGAGTGGCATCCCTTGGAACAAAGCAAGGTAGCAACGTGTGGTTGGGATGGGATGATAAAGTATTGGTAAGTAAACTCTCATGCTATGCTGTATTTAATTGCAGAATCTCATTGAGTGTTTGTTCAAAAATGCTTTGGTACCATAGTTGCTGAATTTATGCTGATTTATCATAGAGTACAGTGTTCATTTTTTCAAGCTCATATTCTGTGTATGTTTGTTGTGTCTAAATTTTTATTTTCTAGAGCGATTGGCAAAATATATTTGATTGTATGTTTTTTAAGTACAAATTAAGCCAATCCAAACACACCTATACCGCACATAGACTTCATCATTAGTTTATTTTCCTTTTGACACCTCCCTTAGTTTTATTAGATAGCATTGGATAATATGGTCAGATTAGTTATGATTAGTTTGTTGGCATAATAGTATGTAAAAGTAGACATGGGAAGGTCTATGAGTAGAGAGATTTGTGTGAAAGCTTTAATCAATGTCAAAATCTATCCCAAATGACTTTACACTTTTACATCTTAAAATCCAGTTTGAAAGAAATTTTGTCATGATATAACTTGTAAACATCCTTTATGAATTTGAAAACCTAGCTTCTGTAAGCATATGTAGAATTTATCAACATTTCTGAGTTTCTACAAGCCTTTTGAACATAACATTTTCATCTTCTAAGTCTTGAGTTTATACTGGTCATAAGTCAACTGCACACATTCCAGCACAATGTGGGGCAACAATATATGGGAAACAAAAAAAAAACCCATGTTTTTTAAGGTTGACATCAGTTTTAAGAAATTAACCAAAAACATTAGTGAATAAATTGGTCACCTGATTCCTGAGATGATTTTCATATTGGCAACCTCTGGGCTTTAGGGGCACAATGGCAGAGCTTTTGACATTTACCTAGGTCCTTGGTATCTTGCTTTCACTTTTTTCACTCCTTTCTTATATGTTGTCCCTTTTCAACGAATGTGAAAGTCAGAGTTCCTTGTGGTTGACATAAATAACTTGTTTAAAGGCTTGAAACTTGCATCATATTCATGGAAAAATGATCTGTCTCGGCTGAATCTTTTGATTAGAAATGAGATAGTATGTTATGACTATTAAACTCTTATGGTGTAAATAATGTATTTAGGTTCCTAATTCCTGAACTCTTTCAACTTTGACATCTTTATGGTGTTTGATGTTTTGATACATTTCGCTTTTGAATGATTGGTGGAATTAATATGATGAGAACACTGTTTTATAAGCTGTCACTTTCTCATACACAGTTTTTTGTTATTTTTTATCATGTTAAATTTAATATAACGTGTGCTGCACTTCCATGTTGCTATTTGCATTATATTATGCAACTGTGCTGTCAGCCATTGTTGCACCAGTGCATTATAAGTAACTATATTTTAGTTCACTATTGCTGAGTCATTTGGCTTTTGTTTACTATTTTGTGATCAACCTGTGTCGATTTCATCATCATTTGCTGTTCAGTGTCCTTATATCTTCGCAGAACCTGTTCATTTTTAAGATTAAAGACCACAACTTTTAGACTGTTAATTATAATCAATGGACATGTTGATATCACTCTTGCAAAGTTCAAGTTCAACTAATGCTGTGAAATTATCTATCTTTCTCGTGGACATGTTCTGGCAATATAAATTTAGCATCAATTGAAATCAGAATCAATTTCTTCATGTTTTCCGCTGTGCCTGTGTTCTGCTAAAGAATAGTTCATATTATAGTGCTAACTGTAAAATTATTGTAATATTTTGGAACTTAGATTATGGAATTTGAACAACTTTATGTAGGTGATTTAAAGCCTTGTTGTCACCTAGACAATATTGTTGATCTTCTTAATGTACAGCATGTCTTGAAATCTGCAGATTTCAAGTTTACCAAATGTTTTAAGATTCTTAGAGGATAACATAATGGGGGAACAGTGTCTTTTAATTTTTGGTTTTCCAAAATAACTATGTTATGTATGACAAGGTGCACGTACTTTGGTTTGTATAGCACTCCATGATGATATGCCTTATGATACAATAAATATGCTATGTCATAAAATAGGATTTGATGGGTCTTCAGTGCTTTGAAATCAATAGAATTTTGCTGTAGTACTTCCTGATAAAATTAACCGGGTGTGTCACCAACAGCTTCCGCACCCCTATCATCAAATTGTAATGTTGATGCTTCTGTAGTCTACCTGTTTACTATGTATTATTCTATTTTGGCAGTAGCTGCACAAGGATTGATTTTAATCACGTCTACAAATATCCATATTCGCAGTCATATATATGCTTTTAACCCCTTTTGCTTTCATTCTTTATGAATCTCTATCAGCATCAGTTAACTGATTTCTCAAGTTTCTGGATATGGTTAACGTTTATTGAGGTCAATGTCTGTGCTGGTTTGCAGGGACTAGTTTTTCCAGATCAATGTGATGCCTGTTGCTGGAATCAGTTGGAAGAAGCATGGCAGAGACTGGACGACAAAAGGAGAAGAAACATTAAATTCACATGTTGATATGGTTTTCCTTGGTTAAAGATTGATAGGCATCAATTGAATATTATCATGAGATTCCTCTTCACTGGTCGTGATATTGCCACCAAGTGTTATGTACTAATTGCAGTGTTGTAGTAGCAGAGCATAGAAAAATTTTGCTAGAGACTTTTGTATAATAGTCATTTTAAGTTAGATATTCATCTGAGATTTTCTCTCATGTTTCAGTTTAATTGAATTGCGTTTTATGCCAGGGATTGTGAATACTTTGGTGGGGGATTTCCTGCGATAAATTATATAAGAAAGTTTGGGTTCAGCATGCTGGGCTCTGTGTCGATATTAGTCATAAAAGTCGTTGAGTTGAATTTACATTGGTAGTGATCAATTATCCCGCTATCATTTATCTCTCATATATTGTCAATTACATGTGTAAATATTACATTAAATAAGGCTAATTTTGCTTTACAGGTGATTAAGATGAAGTGAATGCGATTATTGATATGTATTTATGATATTAGTGGTTAAATGTCTCATTAAGTGATTAATTGTGTTATAAATTTGTAAACAGAAGTGTTATAAAGTTATTCAAGTACTAATTCTATAACTATGAAAACAACTCTTTTTTTGTTTATAATTTAGATATTGTTCCGAAGTACAATTAGTTTTATTATTTTGATCAATGATATGATTAATAATAATAATAATAATTAATAACTCTTTCTTTTCTTTTTATAAATCAATTATTCTATTGATAAGTTGTTTTGAGTGGTATTAGACTCGAATCTTTGGACCAATGTTTCAGGTTTTAGTCAACAAAATCAATAGATGTTTCTTTGGACCAATTATTCTATATAAAAAAAATATTATTAAAAACTTAATTTTCTCTATTTCTATTGAACTCAACAACTTGTATTTTCTTCTTTTTTTTTCACTTAGTTTTCTGCCTTTTCACTTACCAGCTTTTCTTTTTTATTTTCTTTTTCTTTGTCAAACACATCCTAGATAAAAGAAAAACCGTCAGAAACAAATACATTATAAAAAGTTAGTTTTTTCTCTATTTTTCTTCAAGTGAATAATAACTTATAATTTCTTTTTATTTTTTATATCTTTCTCCACGTTTTTCATAGTTAAGAAAACAATATTAAAAAGTTACTTTTCTCTCTATTTCTCTTCAAGTAACAATTATATTTTCAATTAGTTTCTCATATATATTTCTCTTACTTTTTCAGTTACCTATTTGTGATTTTTATTTTCCTTCTCTCTGTGAAACACATGAAATACCATAAAAAAATAAATAGATTTTAGAAAGAGTTCATATATTCTTATTTCTTATATATTAAGAATAAGAATATTAAGAATCTCATATCAATATTATTTTTATTTCAATTGCGTATGTTATTAAGATTACAATTACGATAAGGATTTGATTTGATTTAAAGTGAATGCAATCGAAGGTGCGAGTTATCATCAAGCCAAAACTAAGCAAAAGAGCATGTGAAACATGTTGTCAACGGTGGAAATACGAAAACCCAGCATAGAGAACACAACACAAAATGTCCTTAATTTAATCAATGTGTTAGCTTAAATCCCCCTCAATGAGTGGATACAAATTCATACGCTTGTATTAGTTAGGTTCATTGTTTTATGTATACGTGTCACGAGATTAATTATTAACAAAGTGAAACTTCTTATATACCTTTCTTTCTTGAGGAATGTTTCCTTTTTTTTTCCTTGGAAAGTTCTTCATATATAATTTGTCCTTTGGATGTAAATGGAGGATTCGCAATGGCAGTAGCGCATGAGGGTTTTTAGTTTTATTTTGGTTATTTAGATCATGTAATTTGGTATTTTATTTTTAGTTAATTGTTATCTTTAATTCTTTATATAATATATAATATATAATATATAATATATAAATATAAATATAAATGTAGATGTAAATATATATAAATATATAATATAAGATTTTAATTAAATTCTCAAGTTATTTAATGATAAATGATTTGATATTTACTTGGATTAAAATTCCTAAACTTAAAACACATTTAGCCTTTATTTTTTTATTTGACTGAAACCATTTTGGTCGCTTGATATTGTAATTTTTTTAGTTGGTATAAGATTAGTTTTATCGTTTTAATATCTAAAAACATGTTTATATGAACATACGTAATACGGTGACGTGACATTTTGTTTGTCATGCTTTCACGTCATCGTTAAATAAAGAGATTGAAAAGCATAAAATAAAGAGAAAATTACAGATTTATGTGAGTCTTAATTTAAACCTAAAGAGGGAAATCATGTTGAAAGGATTTGTAATGTTTCTCTAACATCTCATTTATAAAGAGTATTAATTATTGTCAACCCGGGAACTATTTACTGAATATTTAAATAGCGTACGTGATTAATCATATATCTATAATTATATATAATGATGTTTATTTGTTCTTGATTATCTGTGTGATATATATATGTAGTAAATCAAACATAACAACAAGTAATCTTTTAATAATATTATCAAATTCTAAAACAAAATTCTCCGCAATTAGATATTAGATATCTTAATAATGCCGTAACATTATTAATCATATATTAATTCTTGATTATCTGTGAGAAAAAATTAATACATCTATGCATGTAAAATGTAGTAAATCATACATAATAATAATAATAATAAGCAACCTCTTAACAATATTAATCAATTCTAAAACAAAGCTTACCACAAGTAGTTATTTAATTAATTATAAACAAAATTAACCATATTTATATAATTTTATTATCATATATTAATACGGTAAAATTATTTAACATTTTCAATATATCATAATTCACAAAAATTGTAAATTTTAGGTACTTTTGATCAATTAAGACAAAAAATTTCTGAATAATAATAGAATTTTTTTTATTCAATCAGTAATAAATTATTTTATCTATGTATACATAGTTAACCAAATTTTTTCAAGTGCACAAAAACTCTTTTTCCTTTTATATATGTTGAAATTTCCAAAAGCCAGTGGTCCGACACTAAAACCAAAATTCGAGCAAGCTTTCACTTCCCCAGGATCTAGCCTGGTACTTCACACTTTCCTGTTTTGTTTTTTTCCTTCTTTTATTTTCTCTTTGTGTAGTTAATTACTTCCACGTGCATCAAAGTTTGAATCTTTATCCACTATTGGTACGAGTCGTACGCAATTTTTTGCAGTTTTTCCAAATGGGTTTCTTGCTGTGTGCTAAAGTTTTTGGTTGAAAAGAGAGATTTTTTTGCACTTCCGAACATGTTTTCAGTGTTTGAATAGCGTTTCCATTGAAAAAGCATAAAAAATTGTTTGCTTGTGGAAAATTTCAGAATCTGCGTTGACCCTTAATGAGAGCATGGCTAGTGAAAGAGAAACCCTAGAGGAGAGTGTAGAAAAGGAGGGATCTTTGATTGGAGATGGGAAGAAGGACCAAAAGGTTGGGGTTCTGGGTTCTGATTTGTGCATAGAGGATGGTTTTTGCAGTCGTGAGGGTGATGCTGAGGTGAATGGTGATGTGGGTTTTTATGGATTAAAAGAGGAGGGTAAAGGTGTTAGTGTGAATCCTTTAGAAGGAGAAGGTGTTGGGGTTCTGAGTGAGGGTTCTCAAGTTGTGAGGTATACCATAGAAGGTGAGAGTGTGAATGAGATAGCTGAGTTAGATGGAAATGATGCAACTTTGAAAAAAATTGAGGAGCAGAAGAATGTTGATGATCTTGAGGTGAATAAATTAGTAGAGGAAAAAGCAATTAGTGATGTTAGTCAGGTTGAATTGGGTGTTAGGGAAAGTGTTGAAGAGCAAGATGGTGCTTTTGAGAAGATCGGTTCAACTGAAGAGCAGGAAACTGAAGGTGAAAAATTTGATGATGCTGAACGGAGAAAATCAAAGGATGGAAAAGTTTCAAAGCGTGTGTTGAATAAGAGTTCAAGGGACATTTTTCGAGTGAATTATCAGCTGCCACCAATGGAAAAAGGTGAGTTTTCTGTGTATGATATAGTTTGGGGCAAGGTGAAAAGCCATCCATGGTGGCCGGGACAGATATTTGATCCCTCGGATTCATCTGTGGAGGCAAAGAAGCATTTAAAAAAGGACCGTTATTTGGTTGCATATTTTGGGGATAGAACATTTGCCTGGAATGAATCATCTCAGCTGAAGCCCTTTAGGACTCATTTCTCTTATGTAAAGCAGAGTAATTTGGATGCATTTCAGAATGCCGTAAATTGTGCTTTGGATGAGGTTTCAAGGCGTGTAGAATTTGGGTTAGCATGTTCCTGCATACCTAAAGATACATATGACAAGATTAAACTACAGACTGTTGAAAACACTGGGATTGGACAAGAACTAAGTTTGGTAGGCCGGGTAGATGAATCTTTAAATGTTAGTTCCTTTTTACCTGAGAAGCTTTTGGAGTACTTGAAAACTCTATCTGAGGTTCCAACTGCTGGCTTTGATCGATTGGAGCTTTTAATTGCTAAGGCTCAGTTGCTTGCTTTCAATCGTTTAAAGGGTCACTCTTCCTTGCCTGAGTTACAATATTGTGGAGGTTTGGGTAATGACACCGGTGCCTTAATTAATGATGCTGATGAAAAATTGAGTGACGTTGATAAGCATGCAACTCATGTGAGTAAAAAAGATGGTCCAACTGGTGCTAGAAATTTGAAGACAGCAAACGGTTCTGGTCGCAAACGCAGCAAGTATAATTTGAAAGATGATGTATATCCAGAAAAGAAGAAAAGAAGCTTATCTGAACCAGCAGGTGGGACTCCAGATTCTACAGGTGGTGATTACAGTGAGGCCACTGAGAATCTGATTTCTCCTGCCTTTTCCAAGAAAGCAAGGACTGTTGATCACTATGCTGGTGTTTCAAGGATGAAAGATCGGAGAAAAACAATTTCCCTTGCTAAAGTTTCAAATGCCACAAAACAATCATTTAGAATTGGTGATTGTATTCGAAGGGTTGCTAGTCAACTTACTGGACCACCCTCTTTGTTGAAGTGTTCTGGAGACAAGTCGCAGAAGAAAGATGGAAGGACTGATGGTTTTTCAGGAAATGGATCTGATGTTTTCTCCCCTATTCTTAATGAGACTCAGAAGTCAAGCTTGATTGTTCCAACAGAATATTCATCTCTAGATGATTTGCTACATTTACTTCAGCGGGTTGCACAAGAACCCTTGGGAGATTATAGTCCCTTGAATGTTATAGTGAGCTTCTTCTCTGATTTCAGGAATTCAATAATTGTGGCCAATGATTCTGTAAAAGAAATTTCACCTACAAATAAAGTTGGTACTAAAAGGAAGAAACAGTCTGTTGGTGGATCACCTGAAACATTTGAATCTGATGATCTGAGTGGCACATATTTGGTTGACATGGTCATCCAGAGTGTTTCTGAAAAACTGAAGTCCAGGAGAAAGAGAAGAAGAGACTATCAACATGCCCCTGCTGAGCCAGAAAAACCTGTTATAGTTTATACTCGTAGGTCCCATTCCAGGAAACAATATTCTGACCGCAATCATGTTGCAGTTCCTGAAAAATCTTCTGATTGTGTAGATGATAATTCTCCGGCTGAACTTGTTTTGAACTTTGCTGACCTGGATTCTCTTCCCTCAGAGATGAGACTAAATAAGGTTTTTAGGCGATTTGGACCTCTTAATGAATCTGAAACAGAAGTTGATAGAGGCAGCAGCCGGGCAAGAGTGATTTTTAAGAAGTATACCGATGCAGAGGTTGCTTTCAGTAGTGCTAAAAAGATCAACATATTTGGACCGGTTCTTGTAAATTACAAGCTTAACCATACTCCAAGCACATTGCTCAGAGCTTCATTTTTTGCCACAAATCAGGACCAGGTGAATGGAGATACATCTTGATCTCTCCAATTCTGAACATAACAATTGTCTGGTAAGTAACTTTTTGATATTACATTTGCAATCTTCAATAATTGATAACTTTGATACATGCATCTACGTCCTATGGTTGATGTGATAATAACTGCATCTTATCATGATGGAGGAAGCAGTTGCATCATAGGGCGTAGGTTGAAGATGAAATCATCATAGTTATTTCACTTCAGTTTTGATTTGGGGCTGATTGAATTATTGCCTTACTAGGTCATAAAAAAATTAGCACCAGTAGAATGTGTATAAGGAAGCATGTAAGCTGACCAACAATCTAGTAAATGGAAGATCCGGCGAGGATGTTCTCAAACATACCAGCTGCTTCAAGATAAGAAGAAATGAGTTTGCAGCCATAATCTGAGACTTTTGAAGAAAGAAAGATGGAAGAAAACAAGGGTATCACGTAGTTGGGCAAATTTGATTAGTGATTTTTAGCTATTGTGATACCAATGCATCCTCTGCTAGCTCTATTTACTTGGATATCTGATATCTCATTACAAAATGAAAGTTTTTAGTCTATAGGCGCATTAGTATCAAAAACATTAGATAGATACATTTTGACATTTAATTGTATCAAAATATGTTGATGTTCATAAGTAAACGATACTGTTTCTGTGGTAGAGACAGGAATTTGATTTCTTTTTTGGTTTAGCTAGTCAGGGATTCCTACTTTTATTACTAGTGTAGAGAGTTGAAAATGTTGAAACTTGGTAATAGGATTTTACTATTAGTGTTTGCACTGTGCATCTTTTGTTTGAGCTGGCACAATTTTGACATTTGCATCAAATGCAATTGATTCTTGTACCAACTCCATAGATTATGATAAGAATGGACCATCACACCCATGTTGGGCCAAGAGGCCTTCTTAGCCCTACTAGGAGCCCTTTCAACTATTTGGCTTGAACCTCACGGTGCTCTTGATGCAGATGATCTATGTCATCTGCTCATGCCATGGATTCTAAGGACTCAACAATACCCCATAATTCTACATTTATATTTCATAACCAAGCTCGAGTGTCCTAGCATTTGAGTCCTATAAATAGATCACATGCAGAGACACGGGGTTAGCACATCTTTCATATATTAGACTTTAGGAGAGTACCATCTTAGTCCTTGATTTTTTGGAGGTAAATGTTATTTTAGTCTTTGATTTAAAAATTTGATAAATTACTTCTTCATTTTCAATTTGGTTTTATAGTGATTTAAATAGCATTTATTAAGAGTTATAAAACACTATCTAAACCATTTTAAAGAGCAAATTAGATAACTACATTATTCCTTTTCAAAAAAAAAAAAAATTAGTTTCTGATAATTAAAAAAATTAGAAACTCATGTGATTAATAAAATCATAGTTTATTGTATTTTTTTCTATTGGCATGTGACACATCTATTTTACCTTTTCAATAGGGCAATCTCACTCACCATTTTAGCAATGCGACGTGAATTCTCCTTATTTCTCGGATAATTCAGTCTGTATTTTTTTTTTTCACAATCCATTATAGTATATATATATATATATAGAGAGAGAGCAAGTGTTAGCAATACATAATTCTATAATTAAGGCTAACATCAAGATGTTATAAACAAATAAAATAATAAATAATGTTGACAACCATTAATTAATAATTACACTAATTATAATTGATTGACATAATTTAAGGAAATCATTAGATCCACATATTAAGAGATACCGTCTCTAATTCCCCCTTTAAATTGATTAATGGGGAATTCACCCTTTGTCTTTGAGTTTATTTGTGTGTGAGTTAATGCTTTAGTGAGACAGGCAATAATTTGATTAGTTGATGGGATATAAGCTATAACAATTTCATCTTGCAGCACTTGGTCTCTAATATAGTGCACATCAATTTCAATGTATTTGGATCAATTATGCATAACTAGAGGTTAATGTTTTGGCACTCAAGTTATCATACCATAGTGTTGGTTTTCTTGGGAGAGGGAATTTTAATTCATCAAGAAGTGAACGAGTCCATGCTATTTCAACAGCTAAGTCAGTCAAAACTATATATTTTGACTTTGTACTAGATCTTGAGACCCTTTATTTCCTTGAAGACCAAGAAACAAGTGTTTCACTAAGGTAGATACATGAACCTCCAATGAATTTTCTATCATCCACACTTATAACCCAATTTGCATCTAAGAACCCTACTAAATCCAAGTCCGTAGATGGTTTAATGTGTGGGCAATATTGAATGGTACCTGAAGATATCTTAGTATGCTTTGCCAATGATTTATAGTGAGAGAGCTCATAAATTGACTGAGCTTGTTAACTGAGAATGTTATGTCAGAATCTTGTGTTTGTTAACTATTGCAATGCTCTTATAGCTTGTATGAACACGGTTGGGTCTTGTAATTTCTCCCCTTCAACTTTTAAATTGCTTGTCAGTTACCATAAGTGTTGGACAAAGATGAAGCATTTTCCATTTTGAATTTTTCCAAGATGTCTCTTATGTATTTTTTATTGTTTCAAGTACATAACCTAATGTATCTCTTTGAATTTCTATGCTTAAAGAAGTAGTGAAGTGGACCAAGATCTTTAAGGGAAAATACAACATTGAGTTGTTTGATAAAGGATTATAAATATTTGGTGTTGTTTCATGTGACAATTCCACATATATAAGTAGAAAGGAAATGTGATCTATACCTCTTAGAGTGAAGAGTAAGGAATCATTCTTTGTGATCTTGGAATCCCAACTGAGTAAGACATTTATGAGGCTGATACAATCTCTTAGAGAATTGGTGTTGTTCCTTATGAAATTGTAATGTGTTGCCCTAATATTCATTCATCAACCCAAAAGAACAATAACCTCATGAAATTTAGCTTACACTCACGGATTCAAAGTAACCAAAAGAAGAATGAAATCAAAAAATAAGGAAAGGAATGAAGAGCGTCATATGCAAGACAATAAGCTCAAGATGTAGAATCACCATTATAGATCTAGGTCCATTGATAAGATTCAAAGGTTTTTCAAGAAAACCTAGATAGAACATTCTCTACAGTAGAATAACTATTATCAAAATATTAACCAAAAGTGTTCAGATTTTTTTGGTTGACTTATATATAGAATGCAAGTCATGTGCTAGTCACATGACCTTTTAATGAGCTGAAACCCTTCCCCCTCAAGTCTCATGTGTTGCACAATTAAATGATACAATTTGCATGCAAGGAAATGGGCCTAAAACTTGAGCAAATCGCTGAAAAATTATGGCAGCACCCAAACGTTAACTTTAAGCTTAATTTCGTCTTAGATGTAGTTTGAACTGGGCTTTGATGTGTTCATAACTTTTGTAGCCCTTTAAGTCCTCTTTAAAACGATACCAAGAGAAACTTAATTGGAGTTGTGTAGCCCAAGTTATGCTCGAAATACTAAACCTGGTCAGGAGCTCAAAATAACAGCGGATCATTATAAGCCCAATTTAAAAGAGTAAGATCTTCATTCTTCTTTGACTTTGACTTGAGCATTGACTTCCTCCTTTAGCTTCTAACTTCTCTTGGAGAGTTTGTTGGACTCTTGGAGATAATCATCCATTAGATGCTGTTAAACTAGGCTTTCAGGGCTTATTTCAATCCATAAATTGTCTTAGATAATTTGTAGACATATTCATGTTTAATTGACTCTACAAATCCCTCTAGCTGATGCGTAAACACAACTTCTTTGAGGTAACCATTAAGAAACACATTGTTTATGTCCAGTTGTTTAACCTCCCTAGTTAAGATGCACTGTTATTGAGAGTATAATTCGAATTGTATTGGCTTTGACAACTGAATTGAAGATCTTTCATAATTCAATCCAACTGCCTATTGAAATCCTTTTACTACTAATCTTGCCTTTCTCTTTTCAATTATCCCATCTGTTTTGTACTTGATTTTGAAGACCCATTTAGAATAATAATGTTTTATTGGCTTTGATATGGTACCAAGAGCTAGGTTTGGTTAGACATGAGTGTTTGATACTCATTATCCATAACTTATTTCCACTGTGGTATTGTGAGTACTTTTGTGACATTTTTTGGTTTTTTCTTATTTGTGCAAATTTCAATTGACCCAATTTATAACTTCTTTGGCTTGTGAATTCCAGCTTTAATTCTGGTCCAATAAATGTTAGTGTTTGTGCTTAATTCAGCAAGGTCCTGATGAGTTTCAGTAATTGCTTTTGCGGGATCAGGAATTAGATTGTTCCTTGTGAAATCATTTGCTGAGATTGAACTATTCCCCGTTAAATCATTTGTAGCCTGATCTTTGTTAAAATTAATTGTAACACTCTCAGTTGGTCCTTGTTCAACATCAAAATTGTTATCATTTGGAAGTGTTGTTTTTTCGGTATGTGAGTTACCTACAGTAGGCGGAAAAAAAAGAGACAAATGGACTTTCAGTTAATGTTTTCAAAGGATTTCTTATATTGAGAAAATCAACATGGAATGAAAAATGTTCTTCATTGAAGACAATATATCTTGATGTGAAGATTCTATTACTAAAGTCCAAAAACGCACATCTAGTTTTGTGGACCAAAGGGTTTTATGGAGTTGTAGCGAGGTTCCTTTCTAAAAAGTAACGAGTAAGAACTTGTATTTTGAGGGATTAGAGAGAGTAATCTATTTATGAGATGAATTGTTGTGGAGAAAACTTCCCACAAAAAGTGTAAGGGTTTTTTGGCTTGTGCTAACAATGTCACATCTTAGCAATATGCTCGTTTTTCTTTTCAGCTCTACCGTTTTGTTGTGATATGTAAGGGCATGACATTCTGAATTGTATCTTTGCTTTTATTGCATGGTTTTACACAACCTTATATTCAACACCACCATCACATTGGATAGTCTTAATTCTCTTGTTAAACAGATTTTACGCTTTGTTTTTAAATTAAATAAAGGCTTGTACGATATTTGGTTTGTTTTAGATGATAAATTTAGGTAAATCAATTAAAATCGTCAATGAAATGAACATATTATTTGAAACCAGAAGAAAATATTATTAGTGCAAGACCCCAAACATCAGTAGGAACTAAAGAATTTCTTTAGCACGGGTGGCGGAAGAAGTTTTAGAAAGTAAAAAATGCATTTGGCATATTGACAAGCCTCACAAAAATTAAAATGATCATTAAGTGATAATTTTACATTACATCTTTTCAAAACTCTATTTAGGACTTTATTATTTAGATGATCAAGTCTTCTATGTTAGCTCTCCTTGACAAATATATAAATACGCATCCCTTAGTTCTTAAGAGCTGATATAGGTCATCTTCTAAGTGTCTCTTTTAGAATTATCTTTTGTTTGCCAATTAAAAGCCATAATTTGTATCAAACTCAACAAAAATGTTATTAGCGGTTCATTTTGATACACTTATGATTTTTGGTAATGTTGGACACATATAAAATATCATATAAGTTGAGTGAATTTAGTTTTAAGGAATCTGTGGTAACAATCTTCAATTTCTCAACACTCTCAACTATTAATGAGTTCTTACCATGAAGTTATGCCAAATCCTCAAATTTTTTTAGCTTCGTGTGTGACATGATTTCTTGCACCACTGTTAGTGTACCAATCATAGAGCTTTGTGAGGTTAGGAAGACATTGTGTACTCCTTGTCTTTCAACACTTGCTGAACAATTTGAATTTGAGTAAGACTTACCAAACCTGTAGTAGCAATTTACTGTTGTGTGCCCAACTTTGTTTCAAACTTGACTTGTTGGCTTAGACATTCTTCCTCTTCCTCTATCTCTTTTCCAACCTTTGAAGTTAGAATCTCTCTGGTTGCAACGGAAGCTTTTCCAGTTGTTTATTTGTGTTGAATTTGTTGTCTTGGTAATCACTTTTGTTGGTAACATTTGTTATACATTAAAAGTTAGATTGGTTAGTCTACTTTCAAAGGTTAGCAATTGAGCCTCTAGATCAACCCCAAGTGAGACTAGTTTGATTAGATAGCTTGACCACCATAGAGTTGTATTCAGAATCTAAATCATTCAGGGTTTGAATAATCAAATCTGAGTTGGAAATAAGACTCCCTACAAGTTTAAGTCTGTCAGTGGGATTTTTTCATCTTGACTAGATACTCCTTTATTTTTATCTCTTCTTTTTTTATGTTGTGAAATTCAGATTTAAGATAAATGATTCAAGACTTCGTGTGTGCACCAGCTAGGCTTTGAACTTCATCCTAAAGTTGTTTTGAGGTTTCACAGTGCAACAACTGTGTTGCCATTTTAATAGTCATTGAATTCATCAACCGTCTAAGGAGTTATGAATCATGAGCTTGCCAATTTTCAAATGCAGGATTTGACTTCTTGTTTGAATATGCATAAGTTATGAATTCTTTAGGACACTCCGACTCTAATATGTGCTTATCGATTGTAACCTTTAATTACATAGGTCACCAAGGAATTCCATAATGGGTAATTGTCTCTGTCCAACTTGACAGACCACAATGCATTAGAGATCATTTTTGGACTTTGAAGCTGTAGTGGATGTCATGATTTATATTGGATCAAGAGTCTTTAAGATATATCAAGTGAGAAATTGTGATAATTGTTTGTATTTCTTTCATACTCCATTACAATGCATCCGATGAAAATTTTATATATATAATGCACTAGCATCCCTGTGAAAACTGATTGACATAATAAGAAGTAATCATTAGATCTACACACTGAAAGAGTTGTTTCATAAATGATTCTTAAGATTGAATATATTTTAGGTTTGAAATTAACTAATAATTATAAAATAGAAATTTTTAAAAACAGTTTATAAAAACTAAGTAATGGAAAGAAAATTAAACAAGTTTTAATTTGTCAATTTTTAAAAATCGGTGTCACTTGCATCATGGGGTATGATTGGGAAGATAATAATTTTATATACTCATTTTTAGTAAAACAAATCAATACTCGTTTAAATAATTTAATTTATATAATTTATTCATCTAGGCAGAAAATAATTAAATTAATTTTTTATTCATGTTATTTTCCGAATTAGCAAGAGACAATTAAGATATGTTCAATTAAATAATAAAAAAAATATTAATTTATCAAATTTAAATAAACAAATAGAAATTCAATAACTATAGAAGATGAGTATTAAATTAACGATTTTTAGTTTTATTTAAGGAGGGAAGCGTGCAACCATATTAGGCTCACACGCAGCAAACAAAAGATAAATTAAGAAGCCTTATAGCATGTGTTTTATCCTTTTCATTTCCAAATTGTTTTTTTAGGTAAGCTTAGATAGACCTCAGATCAACAGTTAACATGTGCGACATTTCTAATATGAATGAACAAGCTCTTAAACATCAACTATAATTTGATTATATCTATGCTAAGCAAAGCCTATTTAAGCATTTCTTATATTAACTGTATTAAGTTTTTAAATTTGTGAACATTTGACGAGATGCAGGCAGTTGTGCTAAAACAACTGTAATATGCACGTTTAGTAACATATCCAGTGGTGTACCAAATTAATGTTTAAAATGTAAAATATGATTTATATAGCATTACTCAAAACTTTTTAAGCTTCTATTACACTACTATAAATTTTTTAGATGACTACAAGGAGCTTCAATACTGAAGCTGCAATCACTTTCAAGAACATTGTGTTTTGACAGGTGAACCATTTTTAAAATCATTAGGAGAGAAACAAATGCAGTACCTGCAAATATTATGTGATCTAAAGAAAACTCTCAAAGCAGGTTGCTTCTCACCATGACAAGCTACATGATGATTCACATGCATAACCCCAAACACATCTCTCCCTTGAGTTGGTCATGCAGCTAAATTTGACGTGTATAAATAAAATTCTACAGAAGTACCGCAACAAAATTCTGACACTCACGCCCTCTACAAAAGAACCTAAATTTCGAATCAAACCATTGTTTCCACCCATGCCAGGTTTGCAAGCATTCAAGTGAAATCAATTAGATGCGTAGAAATATCTAAACTATTCATGGTTTTGCATTGAGGGCATAACCAGATGTTGTGGTTGCACCTGCAAATCCTGACAAATCAAAATAATGTCATTAGTCTTAAAGGAGAAACAGAGGCAAAAGAGACGTTCTTAGCATGCAACTGAAAGCAAAGACATCACATTTCATTCAGTACAACTTTTAAGCCTTACAAATGAGATCAAATGGATAATCAAACCCTACAAATAAATCCATGTGGAACCAAAGAGTGTTTTTTAAGCTAAAGTGTATAAAAACAACTGAAATATTTTACTACTAATCTAATTCAATTGCTACGGCAATCTACCTACTACAAACCCAGCAGAAAAACAAAATATATTATATTCCTAATATACTAACATTAGTAATTGAAGAGGTACATAATTTTGATGAAATAAATTTGAGTATATCCTCTGTTCAGTGTAAGAAAACTTTATGAGGAAACAGGAATAAGACAAATGGATGAAACAAATGCTGGAGACAAAAATTTACCCCAGAAGGGAGTGGAGATTGAAACACTACAGTTTTATGAATGGTCCAAAAAAATATATTTATTAATGGTGTTGTCAACTGGTGGGAAAAAGAGACCCAAACCAAACCAATTAACACAGACCTACTGGAGGAAGGATATGTTTGTTAAACAAACACCTAGTTTCTAACAGATGTTAAAAGCTCACTCTGAAGGATATGTTGAGGAAGGAGCACCTAATATGTATGCTAAAGACACCAAGTATTCATGGAATAAAACAACAATTTCAAATATATTGATGGGATGTAAATACAGACCCACAAGATAAACATAAAGTATCAAGAACTTAAACAAACCAGAATGATCGTCTCAGCTATGATCAGCTGGTGCACAAGCAACAGTGGGAAATATCAAATTTCCATGACACTGAATTTTGCTAGCAAATATCAGTCCTCTCTCCTCTTAAAAGAAATCAGAATCAGTACAGCATGAGTAGAGGTTATTCGGAACATAAAAAGCTTGTGGTAATATTCAATTTATGTGTCTTAACTTTATTTTTTGAATGTCCATAATTGAGCTGGCATGTGCTTGCTAAAACAATAATTTGAGCATTCATGCATTCAAGAGAGACAGAGAAAGAAAGAGTATTACCTGCGGCAAACCAGTGTAGTTCAGTGAACCCTGATGAACAAGCTGCCATAAACATAAACCAAAAATGCAGAAATGCATATTAACTAATGAACCAAACCATCAACAAAACATCACAAGAATAAAAATTGTTAAACCACAATCAAAACTCAAAAAAGGTTATGCAACCACACCTGAGAATTTTGACCTGCAAGGCCAAATTGATCTGGTCTAGCAGATCCATCACCACTTCTAGCAGATCCTTTAGTGTCGCCCTATACGAATTTGTGTTTGCAAGCATTAACATCTCCGTTAGCAAAATAGTCCAAGATCAATAACAACATAACACAATTAAACCAAGGGGAAGATAACTAACCTCTGCCTGTAATATTGTGGACATTCCAAAATCACCGACCAAATAAAAAGGAAAAAGAAAAGGTCAGATAATCATAAAGCCACAAGGAACACTATCAAAATTTCAACATTAAAATGAAGAGGTGCCTGGTAGGAGGGAAAGAAATAAGGTGGATAGAAATAGAGAAGAGAAATAGGGTGAATATTTATGTTGTTTGGTTAAGAAGAAATATTTATACAATTTCTTGTGAGATTGTTTGTTTAGAATGGAAAGAGAGGAGAGAAATGAGAATAGAAAAAAAAAACTATAACCTGAATGCACACATCGCCTGTTAAAATGGATAAAATTAAAGAACTCACACTTACAAAATTAATTTTCATCCTTCATAATTGATAATCTGTTATTCAGCTGATTTTAACTATCCCTTAGTCGATTATCATTGATAGAATGCAAAATCGATGATACATTCTTACAACCAATTAACATCTACACAAATCTTTAAGGATCGGAACAGCGCCTGGATTATATTCTCTTTAAGGATTAGTTTTGCATAAAAAAAGCAGCATGAACAATTAAATGCATTCTACCCTAGATCCTTAAAGCACTCTATCTCCCTTGACCTATTAACATTTACACTGGATCAACAGCAAAACTGACCCTTAATTGTACTTTCCTTTGATATGTTTTCTTTTTTCTTTGTCTCACTTAAGCATGTAGAGCGGATCAGAGGTGCACATAATTCATCTTTTTCATGCATAACTAGATTCTAAACTTCAGGAGAGCCGCATGCATCAAACGAAGATTTAACTTAGATGAGTCCAATTGTCCCCTCAAGTCCTATTTGAACCAACTAAAAACGAAAATCGACAATTTATTTATTTATTTATTTTCACATGCAAACAAAGAACTTATCAGGATAGACAGAAATGCAACAAACGAAACCCTGAAAATCCATATAAAGAAAGAAAAATCACCTCTCTGTACCTAGCAAGGTACACCTTAAGCGGTTCGATGTAATCTTCAAATCCCAAAGTGGCCATGGCCCAAAGCAAATCATCACCGTTAATAGTCTTCCTCTTCTCTTTCTGGCATTTCTCACTGGCCCTGCACATGCAAAATTCAGTACTGAAAACATTCTCAAAAATCCCGAATTGAACTAGAAAAACGTTGGATAATGAGAAACTAACTCGCTGGTAATGAAGCTGATGAACTCAGAGACACATTCTTGCATGGTATCTTTAGCATCTTTGGCAATCTTTCCATTCTGCGGCAACGCCTTCTTCATGATGCGACTGATATTCGCAATCGGAAGGTACCGATCCTGCTCCCTGGCACCGGACGACGAACCACGCGGGCTCTGCTCGCCCCCACTCTCGTGACTCGGGCTCGCTGGTGCTTCCGACATCTCAGAAACCCTAATTCGCAACAGAGAAAGCAAAAATAGAAAGAAGAAAATCACAAACCAACAACCACTCTAGTTTTTTGGTTGATGCTTTTATACAGATAGACGATTGAATGAATGAGAGGGGTATTAATTGGTGATGGAAAGTGAACGGTGGGTGAGTGAATGAGTGAGATCCAACATTGACATGAATGGACCAGAGAGAGAGGGAGATTAAATAATTTATTAAATTTATTTACCGGTGTGAGAGAGAAAGAGAGAGAAAGAAGCAGAAGAAGGAAAGGGAAATGGAGGTGAGTTTTGTATTTGGCGCCAGAAAGGAAAGATTGATTGGTGGAATGCCTTCCAAAAACAAATCTATGCAGACAATACAAGACAAAACAACTGCGAACATGTTCTTTTCCACTATTTTTACCTAACTTTCATCTTTCCCCTTCATCTTCTTTCTTACTTTCTTTCTTTCTTTCTTTTTAGCATTCTCTAACAAAATCACCTTCCAATTTCAATTTATGTTTGATTCCATTACTCGTATGTCTACACATTCTTTGCCACGACCACGCTGTAATTGTACCCTCAATTTCTATTATTAACATCTTCATTATTTTAAAAATAATTCTACAGTTCACAAAATAAAAACTCTCTCAATCTCTCAATCTATATTAATTATTATAACATACTAAAATTTAACACCATAATTAAATTAACTAAACAAAATAATAATACATAAATTAAATACAAACTAAAAAAAAAAAATAACACTAAACATGACAACCTAAATAAATTTTAACATCATATAATTTATTAAATAAATAAAATAACACCTAAAATTATTATTAAATAAATAACTATTATAAATTATTCTCAAACATTCTAATTAGAAAAAAGATTTTAGATTTTAATTCTTATGATTATCATTATTATTCTTTTTATTATTAATAATATATATATATATATATATATATATATATATATATATCCTTTATCCATACGGGTTTGAGCGAATGAAAATTCAAATATTTTAATTATATATTAAAATTAGCGGGGTTAACTTTTCAACAAAAAAAGTAACATTTAATCATTGATTATTTATTAAAATTGACGGGGTTAACTTTTTAATAAAGAACTAATATTCAATCATTGATTATTTATTAAAATTAACGAGGTAAACTTTTGAATAAAGAAGTAAGTGCATAGTTCTTAGTAGAAATCTCAATCTTGATCATTATTATTCAACTATTGTTCATGCTATAACTCCGATTCGTATGACCCAACAATACCACTCCCTAAAACATACTGCCGCCGCCATAGTGCAATGGAGACTCATTGATTAACGATACACATCCAACATTAATATAATGATAAGAGTATAAGAGAGCATATTAAATCCTCTAACACACGGGCTCACGGAAAAAGTAACAAAACAATGCCACGAATAGTGAGCCGCGAGAGAAAGTGGAAAGTCAATCGAAGCAAGATTCTTAACCCTTATGAACAAAAGCACAACAATGACAACAGAATAACATTTACGAATAAGCTCAGTTAAGGGATTAAGAAAGAAGACATAAAAACTAAATAACTAGCTTTATTACTATTGTTAATGCATACTATAGGGGAAGGAATAATCAATCAATTCAAAAGTAATCAGAATCATACAACATAAAAAAAAAAAGCATGAAATTAAATTAATTAAACAGTAAAAAAAAAATGCATTATTATCCTTAAAAGTGAGAATTCCTGACCTGTAAGTCGTTGTAAAAAGAAAAGTTGAGATGAGCAGGTCTTAATTTCTTTTCTTAACCATAAGTTTGAGTCTCTTATTTAGAGAATACTTCAATGAAAATTTTAACTAAACAGAGTATCTGGTGAGAAAAAGTAAATATGTAGCAACAACTCACTTATTCCACTTTCCTCAAAATATTCTGATTTATTTTACTCTATGTTTACTCACCAAAATCTTAAATACTCCTTTAAGATATGTTGATTTTATTTATCTTTTATTTTATTTTATTTTATTTTATTTTCTTAAAAAATGGGGCTGTTACAATTTTAAACATTTTCATTCTTATTAATAAGATTAATTTAATAACAGTAAACCCTTATACTTAACATGATTGATAGAGAAAAGAAACATTTGATATCGAATGAGTTCAACTATACTCCGTAACATGAAAGATGATTTAAGAAAAAAATAAAAAAATTAATAAAAGAAATATATATATATATATATATATATATTATAAAATAATTGATTTGTTAATTTTAGTCATAACATTCCTTAAATAAGAAAGAGCAACACTGTTGATGCAGAAACACAGTGGAAACTTAAAAATAGTCCTAGATTAAATTAGGTTGGTAAAATTAATTTTGAATAGAAATGGTTCAGTCAAAATTGATTTTAAAGTAAAATGTAATGTATATTTAAATGTTTTATCGTGAAATTAAGTTAGTAGTGAAGTTTATCATAAAAAAAATTATCTATTGTAAAAACTATTTAAAATTGTTTTAACTTATAATTAGTTTTGGATTTTAAATCTATTTTGAATTTTTCATGAAACTAAATATATTAAAACACATCTAAAATTAGTTTTACAATTGTTTCATTTCTTAAAAAAAATAAATAAAAAATTAAATCACAGTATTAGACATCGAAAGTGTATAGATAAAGAATGTGTATAGATAAAGTAATTTAATGTTTGAAAAATAAAAAGTAACATAGTAGTTTCTCTGTAAATATAACATATTTATAATATTTTGATATTATTATTTTTATAAATATTTTTAAATAAATTTGAAAATATTTTTATGCTTTTAAATTTAATACAATAATTTTATATTATATCTGTTGAAATTGTAAGACAAATTAAGTTATTTATTAAATAAAATTTATACAATAACACCGGAAAAAAATAATTAAATCAGTAGGTTTGTTATATAATTTTAAAAAAATATTATATTTTTGTAAAAACACATAAAATTTTGAAGAAAAATTTATAAGGAAAACATAACATTCATGAAAAATTGCATAAAAAACTTAAAAAGAAGTATGCAAACAAGAAAAAATTTCATGTTTATTATATTGTATAAAAATTTCTGTTGTAGAATGAGAATATAAAATTCAAATGATTTAAAATTTTTCTGTGATGAAAAATCTAATAATATTAAATCAAGACTTTTGAATGATAAAAAGAAATATTGTGCAAGTAAGATAGTTGTGATTTTTAAAAAGTTATCAAAGTATGATATATGACCATAATGATTTCTTTTTAAAAGTTATAACTGTGTTATGAAATTTAAAGTATATATATTTTAATAGATTATTTGATATAATAGATTTTGTAAGATTTTTAATACAAAATATAAATATTTCATTTATGGAACAATCTACTCTAAATCTACGAGATTTGCAAGATTTTTATACATGTTATATAACTTTTTCTATGATGGAATCTTAAGTTATATATACACCATTGTTCACTTCCATTGTATATTACTATTATTACCCTTCCACTACAATAATTACTATTATTATTCTCACTATTTATTATTGTTATAATCACTTTTATCATGATTATCATTATCACGTAGATGTAATTAGATTTTAATTGATAAATTTAAGTAAAAATTACAATCATAATAAATATATAAAATTATATATTTTATCATCTAAATTTAAGAAACATTTATATTCTTATAGTATTATAATATATCATTTAATATTATATTTAAACATTTAACTAAATAAAGTACTTTATAAGAACTAACCTAATAATTAAAATTTAAATTGTATTACAGGTTATTCACTGTTCAAGTACATATAGTAAATGATTTTCTTATAAAATTATAAAATAATATAAAATTATAATTTCTAAATAAGTAACAACATGTTACATACATAACAATTCCTAAAAGTTGAAAAAAAAAGAATAATGATGCTTATATTATCAAAACTTAAATTCACAGCAAATGTTATTATTTACAATATTTTTAAGAAAATTGTGTTCGTCACTTTTTCATAGATTCAAAATCATATATGATTGAACTCATACTCAAAGTATCAACTATTTCTCTCTCAATGTAAATAACTAAATTATTTAAAAGAAACTCATCCATTGTATTCTGAAATCTTGTTTTCACAATTTTCATTATGGAAAAAGATCTCTTTATTATTGTCGTAGATACTAGAAGAGTCAAGACAATGTGTATCAATCTATCAACCAAGTGATACGTTGTTGATTTCCTCGTTTCTTTAAATAATTGACACAACTCAGAAAGTGTTCCAATATCTTTGAAATAATTCGAAATATCAACGCCATAGTGTTGCAATTATGTCTTCAAAATGATTCTTTCTTGTTCATCAAAATCATTAGGATAGATTTTCTCTGCTAACTTGTTGATTTGTTCAACATTAAAGAGTTTGAAGTTTTCATTATTTTCCTGTTAAATCTACTATTTAACTCTTGTGTCTGAGAGTCAATCACTACTAAGAAAACTTCAATTCGATAATGATACTCAATCTTTACATCTAATTGACGAGAATGACTTCTTCCAAAGCGGTATTGTGCACTCATATTGGGACCTAAACTTCATGCTTTTTACAAAAAAATTGAACACTCCTAATCAAATTGCACCATCCATCGTCCTTTAATTGTTGGAGAAATAACTTTGTTGTAGAAACAAGATGTATTGCATCCAAAATATCTTGAGATTGTTGTTGTAATGTTTGGCAAAGAAGGTTAGTAATTTCCACAATTTCCTTCATTAGGTATAAGGTGAATATAAATTCAAATGATAATAACAACTTACTAACACCAAAAGCATCACCTTTTGGTGTAGAAGTTGTCCTTTCATCCACTATATCACTAAGAACGTGCAAGTAGTAACAAACATTCTTATCAAACTATAAATAGAATTAAAGTGAAAAGTCCATCGAATATCTCAGGTCTTTGCAAATTGCCCACTTAATTTAATCCTCTTCCTATTCCTAGCTCGTTACAACTAACCATATTTGTAATTTCAACTACTTGAACTTCTTGTAATTTGTCAATTTGTTTGCAAGAAGCACTAACAATATTGACAACATGAGTTAATTGTGCAAAAAAATTATGAACTTGAAATACATTTCTTGAAGTTGCCACTAGTGCTAATTGCAATCTATGAGTAAAACAATGCATGTAGTATGCTTATGGACAATCATTGAGAAATAAAGCTTGTAAGTCATTCCATTCACCTCACATATTGCTAGCACCATCATACCCTTGACCTCGAAGATTTTCAACTTGGAGATTGTAACGAGAAAATATAGACATCATCTCTTCTTTCATAGTTACTGCACGAGTGTCCTTAACATGCACAAGATCAAAAAATCTCTCTCGAACAAAATCATCAATAGTTACAAAGCTTAAGACAATAGTCATTTGTTATTTGTAGATTCATCTCGAGCTTCAGCAACAATGATACTAAATTTGGAATCTCACAACTCTTCTCTAATTGAGTTTCTCACCTTAGTGGCAATAATATGTAAAATTTCCTTTTGAATATCCTTTGAAGTATACTTGGTGTTCTTTGGAGCATTTTCCAAAACAACTTTTTGAATTTTATCATTTAAAGATCCTGAATATTTTAACAATTCAATAAAGTTGCTTCAGTTTCTTAAACTAGGAGTTTCGTCATGCCCTCTACAAGCACAAGCTTGAAATGTTAGTCACCTTATACAATTTATAAATGCCTCAAGTCTAAGTCGATTACTCTATGTTACGTCAAGATGATTAACATCTTAGATTTTTGATAATTACAGAACAAACGGTCCATGTATCAGTCTGAAGCATCATGAGCCTAAGACGGATGAAGCAAGTACAGACAAAGATAGGTCCCTAAAAGTCAACATTCTGTGAATTCATCGTCTACTACTTGACAGACTGAGTTATGCATCAAGACGAAGTTTTTAAAGAAAGAAAGGTTCTTTGTCTATTGAAGATAAGTGAAGATCCTTGAAGACAGACGAAGTAACTCGCACCAATATTCAAATAAAGATGTTACTTTCAGAAGCTTCTAAAAAGTCAGTAATAGATCCTGTACTTAACCTCTACAACACGAAAAATAAGTGGTGCTTTTTGAGGTAATCTCTGAACTGATCAGAAAAAGGCTGAACATGCGCTGACTCCACTGCAAAAACATTTAATGATTCTGATTGTCTGTCAATCACCTCTGAAGTGCACAAGGACAATAGTACAACGGTCAAGTGATCTCAGTCTAACGGCTACTTCGAGGATTTTAGTTATAAAAGGACTTTACCACCTCAAGCTCAAGTTGACAAAATTACGCTTGATAAACTCATACACAAGATTTCGCTTTTAAGCTTTTAAAGCTCTTTAGCTTCTGTTCTTCATTGTAAATACCTCTCTGCGAAGAGGATAAACCTTTTCTTTAAAACCTTTTTCAAAATCCGTTGTTGTGGTGCTCTAGCCTGAGGAGGCTATGTTTTCAAAGAATACCTTTGCTTCAACCTGCGGAAGCTACGTTCCAAACAATATCTGTTGTATATCTTGAGAAGGAAGGGATCAAACAATATCGTTTTAGCCAAAAGTGGCTGGGTACAAAGAATACTTGTAACCTCTATCACGGTTTATAGTGAAAACTTAGCGTGTTGCTAAGTAACTGGACATAGTCTGCTTAAGACAAACCAGTATAAAAATCCTTGTCTTAAATTATATTTGCTATAATACTAACGGGGATTAGTAACTTGAACGTTTGATCTTAAAATCAACAGTTAAAGAAAATCAAGTTGTGTCTGATAAGGTTTGTAAACCAACAGACGCAAACACATACATTTTTTTAATAACACAATCCAACTCCCTTCTTGTGTTTTGTCTTTTACACTCTAAATCTCTTCTGATCTTTATCTTTTAATGAGTTTATCAAGATGTTGTGTTGACTTCATCAAATCATCACATGATTGAACTGCTTTATGATGGAAAGAATTTGGACTTTTGCCAATGTGATTCAAGAGAGGACATTCTTTTCTGAATCTTACCTTTTTCCAATTCTTGAACTCGTGTCGATTGAAGATTCTTTAGCAAAAAGATAACATGGCAAGCAATATATTGCATCTTCTTCTTTATAATACTCCATTCAAGAAGGATATAATTCAAACCAAGAAGCTTGAAAGGGTGATTATTACTTTTGTCACTAGAAAATGGATAATGTTAAGTCAAAGTTACTTAGCATCTTAACTTTGATAATTACAAGACAGACGGAAACATCTATGGACGCAGAGGGAACAATGATCAGACAGATCATTACACGCATAGACGAAAGATGCACCCTCAAAACATTAGAAGTTCTAGACGCAAAGTTTAAGTCGTCATTCTCCAAGAATCTGTTATCAGACGAAGAACTTTGAAGATCAGACGGAGAGCGCGTCTCAACTTCAAGTCATGAGCTCAAATGTGAAGATTTGAAGACTAAAGTTGAAGACGAAAGACGAAGACAGACGAATGAATTCAACACTCAAATCATTATAATTATTCATTTGTCTACTCCTTTTGAAGTCAAAGACTCTGAGTAACACGTGCATACATCTTTATTCAACCGTTACTCAAAATGTTCTAAAGGTGGAAAGGGATTTCAAAATAAACCTCTACAACACGAAAAGCAGTTGTACATTTTAGTGAAATCTTTGAGCGAATCAAGTCAAAGGCAGATCTCACGCTGACAACCGCTGATTTCCAATAAATGTTCTGATTGCTCACTCTACCAGATGTGAAAGTACCCAAGACAAGGACTAACGTTAACTTCTACAGTCTAACAGTTACTTCACACAACCACCTATAAAAGGACTTCATCTGTACGAGTTCAAGTTGGAGAACTACTCTGATCAAAGATATATTTATACTCGCTCAAGCTCTTAAGAAAACAAGTTTACTCGCCACAAACTTAGAATAGAATTCACATTATAAAATTCCTCTCTGTGTAGAGGATATTTTCTATTTGATATTAATTGTAAGCCACTGTTGTGGTGATATTGTAGCCTGAGGAGGCTAAATGTTTAAAGAATACCTTGCATCAAGCCTGCGGAGGCTGGTAGTCCAAAGAATACCGTGAGTCTAACCTGTGGGGGCTGAAGTCCAAATAATACCTTCTTTAGCCTGAGGAGGCTAAGTGTTGAAAGAATACCTTGGTTAGCCTGTGGAGGTTGTGTTCAAAGAATACCTGGGTTTAGCCTGTGGAGGCTGGGGACAAAGAATACCACTTTAGCCTAAGAAGGCTGTGTTCAAACAATATTTGTATTGTTAGCCAGGAGTAGCTGGGTTCAAAGAATACTCTTAGTGGAACTTCAACAAGTTGTTGGGTAACTGGACGTAGTCTTTTGTAAGACGAACCAGTATAAAAATATTATTGCTTTGATTATTTTTAACTGCTTACTAACATGGGATAATAACTTAAACTACAGATTTAATTAAAAACAATCTTTGAAGAATAATTTTAAGTTTGCGTCTGATCAAAATTATTTTATATAGACGCAGAAACGCGATCTTCGAAAAATTTTAATTGATAAACACAATTCAATCCCCCTTCTTGTGTATTTGTATTTTACAGTTTGGTAGAGGAAAAGATCCAGAATGGAGACCTCCATGACGATGCTGATAGTAGAAGGATCTTCTATGAACAAACCTCCAGCCTTCTCTGGAGATGACTATCCATATTGGGCAGATAGAATGGAGATGTATATCAAGTCTACCCAATAAAGACTTTGGAAGATCATCACTGAAGGAGATATTCCCCTAACTAAACCAGAAGAACAATGGGGAAACGAAGAATATGCAATGATGGAATTCAACAGCAAAGCACGTTATGCAATAACGTGTGCTTTATCTAGGACAGAATATAATAGATTATGTGCCTACAAGACTGCAAAAGAGCTCTGGGATGCTCTAAAAATCTCTTATGAAGGAACTGAGGATGTCAGACTCTGAAAAGCTACCACTCTACAACGAGAATACGAAATGTTTTCTATGCAAAATAGAGAATCTATTGATGGAATGTTTGGAAGATTTTAAATCATTCTAAATGGTTTAACTGCTTTGGGCATCACCTTTTCTAAGGCCCAAAACAATATGAAAATACTTGATAGTCTTCTGCTCCTTGGGAAGCCATGTCAACTGTTATATCTGTTGGCAGAGACATGAAAATCTTAACTTTAGATGAACTCATTGGTGCTCTAAGAGGACATGAAGTTCACTTGAACAAGAGGGACAAAATCAAGGTCAAAGAATCTATTGTTTTGCCATCTGTTGATGAGGCTCAAAAAGAAGAGTCCAGCAGGAAAGATAAAAAGAAAGCTAAATACTCAAAGCTGACTCAACTGAATCTGATGATTCAGAAAAATCAACAGACAATGAAATTTCCTTGATGGCTAGGAGATTCAAAAGAATGATGATGAAGAAAGGTCGCGGTCAAAGATTCTTCAAAAGAAATGACAGACGATTTCCTAAGAAACTTCTCAACAAAGAAGAAGAGACTGAAGTTGTCTGCTATGAGTGCAGAAAACCAGGGCATATAAAAACCGATTGCCCAATATTAAAGAAAAGGTGGAATCCCAAAAGGGATAACAAGAAGAAAAGTTTTCTCACATGGGAAGACCTTGATACAGAAAGCTCAGATGACTCTAGGAAAGAAGAAAACACAAATATATGTTTCATGGCAGGAGACTCAGCATCATCCGAGGTAAAAACTCTAAACAAATCTACTTCATCTTCATCAGAATCAGATTCAGAAGAAGAAGATCTTTCTTATGATGTTCTTCTTTCGAACTCTCAGTTTATAGCTCAAGAATATAAATCTTGCCAAACCAAGCTGAAAACAGTTGTGGAAGAAGTCTCAAGACTAAAAGTTATAAATGAGAATTTATCTCAAAAAGGAACTTCAGACGAAACATCCTCTGAAGATGAATCTGAAAAGAATCATCTTTGTCTTGAAATCAAAAGACTAAGAGAAGAAAATGATTGTTTAAGAAAATATCTAATCAAGTTCACATCAAACTCTTCCAAGCTTAAAAATATTTTAACTTATGGAAGACCCCCTTTTGATAAAAGTGGACTTGGATATGATCCAAGTACAGACGAAACATAGTCATCAACTATTACGTTTATACGTAAGAATTTGCATGTAAATTATAACAGGGTCTCAAATGTTTATAAAAGTAACCAAAAGAATTTTAACATAAGAAACCCTCAACTAACAAAGCAGGACTCAAAAAGATTTGGGTACCAAAATCACAAATTATTCCTGTTGCAGATATCCTCAATAGAAAGAAAGAAGGATTCAAGCTGGTATCTGGACAATGGATGCTCGCGACATATGACAGGAAAGGGTTTGTCTCATTTGGGTCTGGGAAAGGTAAGATTCTTGGGATTGGGATTGTTGGTAAATCACCCAACCCACTTATACAAAATGTTTCTTACGTTGAAGGATTAAATTTCAATCTGCTTAGCATAAGTCAATTCTGTGATAGTGGATATGAAGTTTCATTTAACTCTGATGAGTGCATAGTCAGAAATAGTGATAAATCCATTCTGTTTAAGGGTAGAAGAAAGCACAATCTGTATGAAGTGTGTCTTTCTGACCTTAGTGATCAGAATGTAACTTGTCTACTCTTAGCAGACGATGAGAGGGAAATATGACACAAAAAGCTTGGACATTTAAGTCTAAAATATATCTCAAAAATATTCAAGAGAAATCTTGTGAGAGGCTTGCCAAATATTTCCTGGATATCTAATCGTCTATGTGAACCTTGTCAGCATGGGAAACAACTTACATCATCTTTTAAATCTAAAAATGTTGTTTCTACGATAAGACCACTAAAGTTGTTACACATTGATCTCTTCGGTCCTACTCAGACACAAAGTCTTCGTGGAAAGAGATATGGATTTGTCATTGTAGACGACTACTCTAGATTCACATGGGTATACTTCCTAGCTCATAAACATAAGTCATTCAATGTCTTTGATATTTTCTGTAAACGTGTTCAAAATGAGAAAGAAGTGTGTATTGCGTCTGTGAGAAGTGATCATGGAACTAAATTTGAAAACTCTGAGTTTAAAGCCTTTTGTTTTAAAAATGGTATATTCCATAATTTTTCGTCTCCAAGAACTCCTCAACAGAATGGAGCTGTGGAAAGGAAAAATAGGACTTTACAAGAGATGGCTAGAACTCTTTTAAATGAAAGTTCACTTCAAAAATATTTTTGGGCAGAAGCAATAAACACCTTCTGTTATTTACAAAATAGAATTTTGATAAGACTCATATTGAATAAGATTCCCTATGAATTATGTAGAGAACGAAAACCCAACATATCTAACTTCCATCCTTTTGGATGTGAATGTTTTATCCTTAATACCAAGGATCATCTTGGAAAATTTGACTATAAAATTTGTAAAGGATTCTTTCTTGGATATTCTGATACACCTAAAGCTCACTGAGTTTTTAACTCTAATACTCAAGTTGTAGAAGAATCAATGCATGTCAAATTTCAAGATAATTCAAAGGCTGACAAAGAAATGTCAGACCTAGAAACGTCTTTTGATAATTTGCAGGTCAACTCATCAAGTCAACCAAATGATGCAAGCGTCAGAACAAATGCAGAGGCCAAATCAGACGAAACTGCATGTGCTGGTTCAGACGAACCCTCATCGTCTACTCCTCAACCTGACAATATTCAAACACCAATCAGAACATGGAAATTTGCCTCAAATCACTCTCAAGATCTGATTATAGGAGACAAGCATCAAGGAGTGCAAACCAGGTCTAATTTTAGAGAGCTTTCTGGATATGCTTTTATGTTAGAAATTGAACTCAAAAGTACTGGGGAAGCACTTAAAGAAGATGATTGGATAATTGCCATGGAAAAAGAACTCAACTAGTTCACAAGAAATGATATATAGACTCTGGTTGAAAGGCCCAAAGATAAAAGCATCATTGGAACGAGATGGGTCTTCAGAAACAAGCTAGATGATGAAGGAAAGTTTGTCTGAAACAAGGCAAGGTTAGTAGCTCAAGGGTATAATCAACAAAAAGGTATTGATTTCACTGAAACCTTTGCCCCCGTTGCTAGATTAGAGGCCATTCACATCTTACTTGCATTTGCTGCTAAAAAAATATTGTTTTATACTAAATGGATATGAAAAGTGCATTTTTAAATGGTTTTATTAAAGAAGAAGTTTGTGTAAAACAACCTCCTGGTTCTGAACATCCATCTTTACCAAATCATGTTTTGAAGAAAGCTTTGTATGGTTTGAAACAAACTCCTAGAGCTTGGTATGACAGACTAAGCTCTTTTCTACTTGAAAATGGTTTTTTAAGAGGAAAAGTTGATACAACTCTTTTTAAGAAAAATCTCTTAAAGGATTTCATTATTGTACAAATATATGTAGATGATATTGTTTTTGGTGCAACTAATGAATCTCTATGTAAAGACTTCTCTAAACATATGCAGAATGAGTTCGAGATGTGCATGATGGGAGAGTTGAAATTCTTCTTAGGTTTGCAAATCAAGCAGACTAAGCAAGACATATATATCCATCAACAGAAATATACAAAAGAACTTTTAAAGAAGTTCAAGATGAATAATTCTAAGCCTATGAAAACACCCATGCATTCATTTGGAGCTAGTTTAAGTAAAGATGACTCTGGTAAATCTGTTGATCAGAATATATATATTGTGGTATGATTGGATCTCTTCTTTACTTAACTGCTAGTAGACCAGACATTATGTTTAGCGTCTGTCTTCGTGCTAGATTTCCGTCTGACCCAAAAGAATCTCAACTTCAAGTTGTAAAGCGCATATTAAGATATCTTGTTGGATCCACTAATCTCTCTTTATTTTACAAAAGAAATGATGATTTCAATTTGAGTGGGTTTTGTGATGCTAATTATGCTGGTGATAAAGTGGAGAGAAAAAGTACAAGTTGGGGATGTCAGTTTCTGGGATCATCACTTATTTCTTGGTCTTGCAAGAAAAAAAACTCCATAGCACTCTCAACAACAGAAACAGAGTATGTTTCTGCTGTTGGATGTTGTTCACAACTATTATGGGTAAAATATCAACTGGAAGATTATTCCAGGTTTGAAAATCATATACCTGTATTTTGTGACAACAGTAGTGCAATTAATCTCAGCAAGAATCCAATTCAGCATTCAAAGATCAAACATATTGAAATCATATTTCATTTCATTAGAGATTATGTTCAAAAAGGTGTCTCTGATATGAAATTTGTGCAAACAGACTTCCAATCGGCTGATATTTTTACGAAAGTTTTAGACGAAACTCGTTTTAACTTTATAAAAGAGAATTTGGGAATTATTCCCTTACTTGAATAACTTTTTCGTTTGTTAAAATTTTCAGTCTGATTATTACTTTCGTTTGCATAATAATTTCGTTTATATTATTTCGTATTAAGACGAAAACGTTGCGTCTTATTCATAATTGAATTAGTCTGTTTGACTCTTCAACAGATGCAACGTTATATTATTTATTAATATTTTAATTAAGTGTGCAAGGTATAACATTTAATGCAACATTAAAAGTGTCTGACATTTATGACAAAGAAACAAGACACACGCAGAATTCACACAGTCAAAACAATCATTAGAAGGATACGCAAAGAGAAAATGTCAAATCAGGGACAATTACTTTTCTTTTGTCTATTCCTTGACCTAATTTTTAGATGTCTATATAAATAAGAATGAGTGAACTGTTTTCTACTACTGCATATTCAAATTTTATTACTTAAAAAGAACACTTATTCTCTCTCAAAATTATCACAGTTCAAATCCTCTTCAATGGCCGCCAAAAACATCAAGAGATCTTATGAAGAAACTGAAATCGACTTTTTTTATGAAGAATGGTTTTTCCTAAGTCAACATATTAGAAGATGTCTATGAAATGATCAATGTTGTTGGCTGGATGGAGTTCGCGAAATGGAAAGGGGCGTGGATGATAGAAGCTTATGCTGAATACTGGAGTGAATGTCTTCTTCTTCAAGAAGGCATAGATGGTATGATCTCGAAGGATGAGTACGTTATCAACCCAGAAACCATCATTGTTGTTGGAAAATGCAAGATTGAAGGAGTGATCTACAAACCAAATTGGAATGCTCATCTAGACAGTAATGTAATAGATGAGGTACTTCATGGGAAGATTCGAACCCTTGGTGTTGCAAACTTCCTGAAAGCTAAAAACTTGATTCTTGAATGTAAAGTTCTTCATTACCTTCTACTCAATGTTTTTACTCCAAGGACTGGTGCAAGAGATAGTGTAAACAACAGAGACAGATTCTGTCTCTTCCATCTTATGCAGCGAACAAAGATTAGGCTGCCTCATCTTATCATGGATCTTTGGCTGACAACTCTAAAAGCCAGAGGAATAGCAAAGAAACCATGTATTCCTTATCCTTCCATCTTCTCTAATATTGCTATAAATCAATGATTCATAGCCAAAGATGTTGAATGGCATCCTTGTGGAAAAGAAATCAAGCAAAACATTTTTGCCAAGTTGTGTCTGTCATCTAAGCTACTCTCAAAAGAGGCAACTAAGATCATCAAACACTCTTCCATCTCTAGAAATTTCACCTTCCAAATGACCCAAAATTTCTACTCACAAACCACCAAAACACCCTCAAACACTTATTCAAACACGAGCTCAAACACTCAACCAACCATTTGTTCCATTGTTGCCTCCACTTCCTACTCCCGTACAAGTTAAGATTGAAGTTCAATCTCCCATTCTAGTGGATGAATCCATAGGGGACCTTCTTCCAGAGAAATCCTTTATAAGAAGACGTCCTCGCTCTACAAAAAGAAAGTTAAATGTAGAGACAGATGAAGTAAGCAAAGCTGTTGAAACTCTCTATATAGACTCGACTGAAGCTGAATTTACTTCTAGAAAAGAAATTCAGATTATCCCAAACATAAATAGAGTTGAAACAGAAGCAAACAAAGAACTTGAAGTTATTGCCAAACAACAAGAAATAGCTCAAGGAAAAAGAAAAATTATTGCTCAAGCAGAGGTAATTGATGAAGATCTGATGAAAGCCATTGAAGCTTCAAAAGCAGAGTCTTATGAGAAAAACATACTTGCTTTAGAAAGACGAAATGGAAGAGGTGCGTCTGGCACAACACTTCTTGAAATTAATCAAGATACAGACTCAGAGCCAATCAATGCTCCATTTGAGTCTGCTGCTTTTATTCCTGAACATACTATTGTGAATGCATCCTCTGAAGCACTCTTACAGACGCAAAAGCATCCTCTTGAGGAACAGGTAAAATACTTAAGAAAGGAACCTCTTCTATACTCAGAAGTTATTGATCCTGCTGAACTCCCTCCACGAAGAAAAATGGATTATTCTTTCCTTGATAATCTGTATCAGAAGGTCTCTCTCGAAGAACAAGACTCATCCAAGTCAGATTGGCTGCTCAGTGCAAGCAGAGAAGTTGAAATAACTTCTCCCTTCTATGAGACGCAAGATTCCTACACCTTCAGAGGAACAAAAGACTTCAAAATAAAAGGGACACCAAATCCTTTCTTATTTTATCATTCTCTTAAGCCTGCTCTACTTGACTTCTCAAAATGCTATACTATTAAAGATGAAAAGAAATGACTTCGTCTACTAAACTGGGACTGTCTTTCTCATTCAAATATCAAGGGACTTGAAGGTATCAATGACTACAAATCCTTCTTAATAGAATCTGATATAGTGACTCAAACCATGTCATACGAACCACATATCAGAACATTTATCCCTCGTCCTCAACAATTTATCAAGACAGAAGGAACTACTATCTTCCATCATTGCCTGCTCAAGGATAGAGCATATTGTCCAAATGTGCCTAAAGGATTTTCTTCCTGGATGATGGATGCAATAGATGACCACAATTCAATTCCTTGGAGTATTCCTCTCAACAAAACTGAATATATTGGTCTTGGATACTCTATTGGTCTAACTCTTCCTTGAATTCGCCCTCATTGCCAAAGAACGCAAATCACTCAAGGAATTGCACTTCTTGACAATGATACACCTGAAGAGATGACGCATGCCTCTCCTATTGATCACGATGTTGCCTTTCATCTTATGGCATACTCCTACAGACGGGAAGTAAAAGAGCAAGTTGTATCTCTTCATCATATCAGACGAGAAGCAGAAAAAGAAGGAAGGGCCTTGCCTAACTTTCTTGGAAACCGATTTTCGTCTATCGTCTCCTCCAACACTTATTTCTCCATTCGGCTAGATAAACCTTGTCTGTGTCACATCAAATACTTAGCCAAAGGAAAGGAGAAAAAGGAATACTCTGAACCTAAAAGGTTCTGGTGGGCACGTCATATTCCCAAACTTTTATCATCATCTGAATATGAGCGTCTACTTAAAGAAGGACCCTTTGATAGCAGAACTTTGACTAAGATCCATAACCATGAAGCCACTTTGGCATATTCATCTGGTACAAAGTCAGAGCTAACTGATTCTGTTGTTTGTGGAAAAGTCTATCCTGGTGGAGCATATGCCTATGGATTAGATCCATTTCGTGATCAACTTTAGCTTGCCTTCATCATAAACACTTTTAAATGGCAATGAGATGAGCCATTTGTTGTTACAACAATTCTCCCTTACCTCACTCTGCATTTCATAGAAGCTGAGGCACCATCTGCTCAAGCTTACACAACACTTAAGTAAAAATACTCTAATTTGGAAAAAGAAAATTTATCCATGAAATCTACCAAAGATGATCTTCTACACAGAGTAGACTATCTTGAGTCTATGATGAGGGAGTTACTTGCTCAGACGAATCTAGGCGCATCGTCTTCATCTGGAACCAAATGATGTTATCATTTTGATGTTTTGATGATTGCAGCCCAAGGGGGAGAAGGAAAGAAAGGGGTTGAGAGGAGAAGAAGAAAAAGAGATCGAAGAAGGAGGAAGAGAAAATATGAAAAAGAAGAAAGAAAGAGGAGTTATAAGTTGAAAAATAGATTATCAAGCTCAAGGGGAGCTAAGAAAAGAAAAAATGCTAAGTCCGAGGGGGAGCAGACGCAAAAGAAGCAAATGCTAAAAATAAAGAACAAGATCAGGCTCAGGAGGAGCTATTTTATGTTCTTTTATGTTTTTTTGCTGAAACTTAGAGCATGTGGCTCTATTCTATTTTTTTTTCCTTACTCTGATTGTACAAAATTACATCTCTTTGATGTAATAACTTTTATATGAAAGAAAAATGACTATGAACATCATCTCGATGTATATTATTTTGCTCTGATATATCTTGTGTGTTTAAGCTAACATGTTTTATGCAGATTTTGATCTTACATCTACACAATATATCAAGAATGATCTATCGTCTGAAGAACTCAAGATCAAGATGTTTCGTCTACTTAGCTCTAATACAATTATGAAGATCTCATTCCAGAAGAAGAAGATGGATCTGCTTGTATGGTCTATAATCATCAAAAAGGGGGAGATTGTTAAGTCAAAATGACTTAGCATCTTAATTTTGATAATTACAAGACAAACGGAAACATCTACAGACGCAGAGGGAACAATGATCAAATGGATCATTACTCGCATAGACGAAAGATGCACCATTAAAACATTAGAAGTTCCATACGCAAAGTTCAAGTCGCCATTCTCCAAGAATCTGTTATCAGACGAAGAACTTTGAAGATCAGACGGAGAACACGTCTCAACTTCAAGTCATGAGCTCAAGTGTGAAGATTTAAAGACTAAAGTTGAAGACGAAGGATGAAGACAAATGAATGAATTCAACACTCAACTCATTATAATTATTCATTCAGCCACTCCTTTTGAAGTCCAAGTCTCTAAGTAACACGTGCATACATCTTTATTCAACCGTTACTCAGAATGTTGTAAAGGTGGAAAGGGATTTCAAAATAAACCTCAGCAACATGAAAAGCAGTTGTACGTTTTAGTTAAATCTCTGAGCGAATCAAGTCAAAGGCAGATCTCACGCTGACAATCGTTGACTTTCCATTAAATGTTCTGATTGTTCACTCTGCCAAATGTGAAAGTACCCAAGACAAGGACTAACGTTAACTTCTACAATCTAACGGTTACTTCACACAACCACCTATAAAAGGACTTCATCTCTGCGAGTTCAAGTTGGCGAACTACTCTGATCAAAGATATATTCATACTCACTCAAGCTCTCAAGAAAACAAGTTTGCTCGCCACAAACTGAGAATATAATTCACATTGTAAAATCCTTCTCTGCGTAGAGAATATTTTCTATTTGATCTTAATTGTAAGCCACTGTTATGGTGATATTGTAGCCTGAGGAGACTAAGTGTTTAAAGAATACCTTGCATTAAGCCTGTGAAGGCTGGTAGTCCAAAGAATACCGTGAGTCTAGCCTGTGGAGGCTGAAGTCCAAATAATACCTTCTTTAGCCTGAGGAGGCTAAGTGTTGAAAGAATACCTTGGTTAGCCTGTGGAGGCTGTGTTCAAAGAATACCTGGGTTTAGCCTGTGGAGGCTGGGGACAAAGAATATCACTTTAGCCTGAGAAGGTTGTGTTCAAACCATATCTGTATTGTTAGCTAGGAGTGGCTGGGTTCAAAGAATACTCTTAGTGGAACCTCAGCAAGTTGCTGGGTAACTGGATGTAGTCTTTCATAAGACGAACCAGTATAAAAATATTACTGCTTTGATTATTTTTAACTGCTTACTAACAGGGGATAATAACTTAACCTACAGATTTAATTAAAAACAATCTTTGAAGAATAATTTTAAGTTTGCGTCTAATCAAAATTATTTTATACAGACGTAGAAATGCATCGCCTGAAAATTTTTAATTGATAAACACAATTCAACCCCTCTTATTGTGTATTTGTATTTTACAGATAAGAATCAAATATTGGTTGACTAGGTTTAAGATAAGCTCGATGGATTTCATCTTTTTGATTAGTGAGAAATTCCCAAATCATTGGTCGAAGACTAGGTCCCTTTCTAACTAAAAAACATCCATCTGTTCAGGTCTAAGTCGTGGACGCTTTGAGCTATGTTGTAGAGTGGTTGAAGCATCGACATTTAATGTTTCTAGTGTTAAATTAGTTTGGGTTAGTGTAATAATGGTTGGAGCATCTTGACTACTTTGATCACTTATTTTAAATAATGCATCATAGTTTTCAATTTGCCCATCAGTCAAATTAGTTCCTCTAATTAGAAACTTATATTAGTGATTTAGAATAAAGTAATTCAAAGAATCCAACCTTGATTAAATAATAAACACAAAACAATCACTTACATTACATTGAATTCTTACTTCTGATTACCTAAAAAAATAATAATAACAAATCACTAGTTCTAAGATTAGTTGAAGTAAACAAGGAAAAGAAGAAGAAGAAGAAGAAAAAAGGTTTATGCTTTACATATATGATATATAACAACTCTTATGCAATAAAAAAAACCAAGAAAATAAGAAATAGGAAATAAAAACTGCATATATTGGCATTACTTGGAGCAGGAGGTGTGACTAACTTGTGTCTACAAAAAAAGAAAAAATGTTAGATCAAGATGATTAACGTCTCAAGTTTTGATTAATTACAGAACAGACGGAACACATCAGACTAAAGCATTGAAAGCCAAAGTCAAATGAAGTAACAACAGACGGAAGTTAACCTCTCAAAGTTATGAAGTCATCGTCTGTCCTTGTCAGACCAAACATGCCTCAAGGCGAAAGCTCAAGAATGAAGTATAGATGAAAGTTTCAGTAAAATACAAATACACAAGAAGGAGGGTTGAATTGTGTTTATCAATTAAAACTTCTTTCAGACGATGCTTTTTTGCGTCTTTATAAAATAATTTTGATCAAATGCAAACTTATATTTGTTCTTCAAAGATTGCTTTTAATTAAATTTGTAATTTAAGTTATTATCCCCTGTTAGTAAGCAATAGAAATAATCAACACAATAATATTTTTATACTGGTTCGTCTATTCAATACTACGTCCAGTTACCCAGCAACTTGCTGAGGTTCCACCAAGAGTATTCTTTGAACCCAGCCACTTTTGGCTAACAACACAGATATTCTTTGAATACAGCCTTCTCAGGCTAAAGTAGTATTCTTTGACCCCAGCCTCCGCAGGCTAATCCCAGGTATTTTTTGAACACAACCTCCTTAGGCTAACCAAAGTATTCTTTCAACACTTAGCCTCCTCATGTTAAAGAATGTATTATTTAGACTTTAGCCTCCTCAGGCTAGACTCACGGTATTCTTTGGACTACCAGCCTCCGCAGGCTCGATGCAAGGTATTCTTTAAACACTTAGCCTCCTTAGGCGACGAGATTACCATAACAATGGCTTACAATAAGTTCAAATAGAAAATATCCTCTACGTAGAGAGAGATTTTACAATGAAGTTTCTATTCTAAGTCTGTGGCGAGCAAACTTGTTTTTCTTGAGAGTTTGAGCGAGTATGTATATGATCTTGATCAAAGTAGTTCACCAATTTGAACTCGCAGAGATGAAGTCCTTTTATAGGTGATTGTGTGAAGTAACCGTTAGATTGTAAATGTTAACGTTAGTCCTTGTCTTAGGTACTTTCGCATCTGATAGAGTGAGCAATCAGAACATTTAATGAAAAGTCAGCGGTTGTCAGCGTGAGATCTGCTTTTAACTTGATTCGCTCGGAGATTTCACTAAAACGTACAACTGTTGGACTTAAAGCTTTAAGATGCTTGGGTGTCTCTCTTGTTGTTTTGATTTTGATGCAATGTAATTTTGATTTTCTTAGATGATTTGTAATTAGGTGTTTCCTATGTATTGATTGTTTAGTTTAGGCTTGCATGTGGTTGTTATTGGTTGGAATGCCTTAGAGAGCTAAGCAAATCTTGTGTGATTTCTCTTGATTCAAATGTTTGGTTTTTCCTCTTAAAATGTTTTGAAAAAGGTCTTTGAAACCAACTGAGGTAATAGATTACCAACAGAAGGTAATCAACTGCCATGAGTGGGTAACAGAGTGGGAACAAATATTTGGCTCTAGAGTAATCGATTACCCCTCGGGTTAATCAATTACCATGAGCAAAATCACCTCGAAATGCTTTGTTTCTCTAGTTCAATCGATTACCAGTTTGGGGTAGTCGATTACCACTATCCGAAATTCATTAAATTGCCTAAATTGAGTTTTTAAATGAAACTATAAATACCCCTCTTTTGAAAATCTTTTACAACAATATTACAATTCTTGGAAATACATCTTTTGGACTTACTCAAACATTTTCATATTCTTTCTATCTTTTCTCCAAGAAACTCATCAAGAACTTCAAGGTTCTTCAAAGAACTTGTTTTCAAAAGACAATCTTGATTGAATGTTCTGATTGGTTGACATTCATAGTCTTTATATGTGATCAGAATCTACACACACATATGTTTTCTAACTGATCTTTTGTTTCCATTTTGGATTTGGGTTGAATACTCTAGGAGAGAGGTCTCTCTAGATAGAGTAAGGTTCTTTGAGAAGGGTTTTCTCAAAGGTTTGATCTTGGGGGTGCCAAGGTCAAGGAGAATTGTTCTTTGGGTTAAAGAACAGGTGATTGAGTGTTTTGATTTCGTTTTTGTGTTGTTTGTTACATAGTGAATGTAAAGAACGCAAAAGGGATCATTATAGTGAAAAATCGATCGCAACAGTTGTTGGGTTGGGTCTGGATGTAGGCAGTGGGCCGAACCAGTATAAATCACCATGCAATCTTCTTCTCCCTTATACTCTTTATCTTTTGCCTTACGTTGTTCATTATCATCAATTAATCTCTTCATTATCATCAATTAATCTCTGTTTTACGTTCGTTAATTGACTCGGTAATCAACTAAAACTGGAACAGTTAGTTACTGCTATTGATTTCGCATGCCTATTAATCACTAACGTGTTTCTTGATCTTTCTTTTGTGCTATCCGATGTGCATCTTTGATATATCTTGTTTCTTTGTCTTAAGATTAGATAGTTAATCAAGAATAGTTTTGATTGAATTAAAAGAAAGTAGAAACGTATTAAAATTAGGCTATCTTGGAACTAGAATCTATTCACCCCCTCTAGATTCACCCGTAGGGATCATCAACAACTGTTTTTCGTGTTGCAGAGGTTTAATTCACCCGTAGAATTTGTTTTACGTTCGTTAATTGACTCGATAATCAACTAAAACTGGAACAGTTAGTTACTGCTATTGATTTCGCATGCCTATTGATCACTAACGTGTTTCTTGATCTTTCTTTTGTGCTATCCGATGTGCATATTTGATATATCTTGTTTCTCTGTCTTAAGATTAGATAGTTAATCAAGAATAGTTTTGATTGAATTAACAGAAAGTATAAACGTACTAAAATTAGGCTCTCTTGGAACTAGAATTTATTCACCCCCCTTTAGATTCACCTGTAGGGATCATCAACAACTATTTTTCGTGTTGTTGAGGTTTATTTTGAAATCTCTTTCCACCTATAAAACATTCTGAGTAACGGTTGAATTGAAATGAGTGCACAAGTTACTCAGAGTCTTGAACTTCATAAAAAGATAGACGAATGAATAATTATAAGAAGTTGTGTGTTGAATTCTTTCGTTTGTCTTCAACCTTCGTCTTTAACTCTAGTCTTCAAATCTTCATTCTTGAGCTCATGACTTGAAGTTGAGATGCGCTCTCCGTCTGATCTTAAAAGTTCTTCATCTGATGAAAATAAATGACGACTTGAGCTTTGCGTCTGGAGCTTCTAATGTTTTGAGGATGCATCTTTTATCTATGCGAGTAATGATCCGTCTGATCATTGTTCCCTCTGCGTCTGTAGATGTTTCCGTCTGTATTGTAATTATCAAAATTAAGATGTTAAGTCATTTTGACTTAACAATTTCAAATAGAAGATCTTGAAGACTCATCGTCTATCATCTCAAGTGAAGTCCAAATCTTCAAAGGGAACATCTCGCGCTTATTTTTTAATATAGTCGTTACCCTTAGAAGTTTCCAAGATCAGAATGGATATCTGTGCTTACCTCTGCAACACGAAAAGTAAATATACTTTTTGATGATATCTCTGAACAAGTCTGAAAAAGGTTCTGAACGCCACCAAATCTGCTGTGCAAAGCATCAAGTCATTGATTGCACTCTGACACCTTTTTGAGGACTTCATCATGGAAAGTGCAACAACATCCTTCATGTCTCTAACGGATCTCTGAAGACTTGCCTATATAAAAGACTTCACCAGCTCTAGTTCAAGTTGGCGAACTTACGCTTGAAAAACTATTAACTGAAGTTTCGCTCTCTTGATTCTTAAGCTGCGCTCCTCACTTGTAAAACCCTATCTGCGAAGAGGAACTCTTTGTTTCTTAGAAACACTTTCAAAATCCACTGTTGTGGTGTTGTTTAGCCTGAGGAGGCTGTTTATAAAAAAATACCTTTGTATTAGCCTGAGGAGGCATGGTTGAAAAGAATATCTGGTTGTTTAGCCTGAGAAGGCTGTTAGCAAAGAATATCTGTACAGCCAGAAGTGGCTGGGTGAAAGAATATTTGTAACTTTTTCACAGTTGGTAGTGAAAACTTAGCAAGTTGTTAAGTAACTGGACGTAGTCTGTGATAGATGAACCAGTATAAAAATAATTGTGCATTTATCTGCTTTTAGCTAACTAACGGGGATAACCAGCGAAAACGTCTGTTAACTAAAATAAACAGTTAAAGAAGCTAAAGTTCTATTTGACAACTTTTAAAACAATAGACGGAAGGACAAATTTTTTAATTAACACAATTCAACCCCCCTTCTTGTGTTTTTGTCATTTACAAAAAGACAGAAAGAAAAGAAACAAATCTTAGTTAATTTTATTGATAATAAAATCATTCATACACACACACACACACACACACACACACACATATATATATATATGTTAATTTGTGAGAAAACAAAAAAAGAATATAAGATTGAAGGAATAACAAGAAGTATTTTTGCATCGAACTGGGACGTTGTCACACCAGACAAATTGCAAGCTCAAGGAAGAAAGATGACTAAAGAATAATAATGTGTTAAGTCAAAATGACTTAGCATCTTTGTTAGATCAAGGAAGATTAACACCTCAAGATTTTGATTATTACAAGACAGACGAAATCAAGCTATCAAGACCTGCTAAGACGAAACCAGCTCAGACGGAAGATGACCCTTCAAAGTTTGAAGTGTTGCGTCTGTCCACAAGCCAAGACATCAGACGGAACATGTACAGACGGAAGAAGACTGTCAAAGCTAAAGTCTCTGTCTGTCCAATAGTGAAGCCTTAAGACGAAAGGATGAAACGAAACAACTTCAACTGAATACACATTTCGTCTATCCAAAAGTGAAGTCAAGATTGGAGTCTCGCGCCAAGACTTAAAATCTAAAGGAGTCATTATGAGAAGAATCCAAGATCTGTATGGGGATCTGCGCTTTCACATCCAAAGTCAAAAAGGTCTCTACCTTTTTGTCACATCTCTGTACAAGTCAAAGGAAGGAACTGCGCACGCAATTGATCCGAGATATCCGCCGCAACTCTCATCTATCAATCAAGGACAATCGACAACCTTTTTGGAAAGTTCTCAAGAAGATTTCCAACGACTCTCAACGACATTCAAATGAGTCTAACGGCTATTTGAAGAAAATGCCTATAAAAGGACTTCACCACGACCAGAACAAGTTGGCGAATACGCTTATCTTCATCTATCTCTTAAGGATTCGCTCAAATCTGTGATAGTGCTTTATTGTAAACACCTCTCTGCGTAGAGGAAAACTTTATTTTTCTAAAACATCTTTCAAAGTCCACTTGTGTAGCATTTTAGCCTGAGGAGGCTGTGTTCCAAAGAATACCTCTTGTAATAGCTTTGTGGAGGTGGGTTCAAAGAATACCTTGTTGGTTTAGCCTGAGAAAGTGGGAGCAAAGAATATCCGTGTATAGCCGAAAGTTGGTGGGGTCAAAGAATACTTGTAACCCTTTCCACGGTTGGTAGTGAAAACTCACGGTTCTTTGGGTAATCGGACGTAGTCTTGAATAGACGAACCAGTATAAAAATAACTGTGTTTATTTTTGTTTCGTCTGATCAACTAACAGGGGATAATCACACTATAACGTCTGTTCATTAAAATCAATCTTTCAACATAAATTTTGTTTCGTCTGAACAGCTTTGAAACCCACAGACGAAAGGGATAAAATTTTTAATTAACACAATTCAACCCCCCTTCTTGTGTTTTATCTTTTACAATCTTAATTTTGATAATTACAAGACAGACAAATGTGTTATCAGACGCAGAGGGAAGAATGATCAGACGGATCATTATCAACATAGACGAAAGATGCACCCTCAAACAAAAGACGCAAAAGATGAAGTGTCCAAGTCATCAAGCTTCAAAGCAACCTCATTAGATGAAGAACCTTCGACGTTCAAGACGGAGAGCTTATCTCAACTTTAAGTCACGCGCTCAAGAGTAAAGTTATGAAGACTGAAGTTGAAGACGAAGAAAGAAGACAAACGAATGAGTTCAACACACAACTCATCTTTATTCATTCGTCTATCCGTTTAGTGAAGTTCAGACGCTGAGTAACATGTGCCTTCACTCAAATCAAGCCGTTACTCAGAAGCTTCTAAAGGTGGAAAGAGATTTTGAAGTAAACCTCTGCAACATGAAAAACAATTGCACGTTTCTGTGAAATCTCTGAGCAAATTAGTCAAAGCCTGTTCTTACGCTGACAACCGTTGATTTTGCGATAAATGTTCTGATTGCTCACTCTACCAGATGTTGAAGTACCAAAGACAAAGGACAAACGTTCAAATCTTCAGTCAACGGATACTTTACAGAGATGTCTATAAAAGGTCTTCATCACAACGAGTTGAAGTTGGTGAATTTCTTTGCAAAGATATTATACTCAAACTTCGCTCAAAGTTCATTCGCCCTAAACTTAGAATATAACTCACATTGTAAAATTCCTCTCTACGTAGAGGATTATTTTTATTTGATCTTAATTGTAAGCCACTATTGTGGTATTTGTAGCCTGAGGAGGCTAAGTGTTTAAATAATACCTTGAGTTTTAGCCTGAGTAGGCTAAGGTCCAAAAGAATACCTGTTTTAGCCTGAGGAGACTAAGTGTTGAAAGAATACCTCTGTTTAGCCTAAGGAGGCTGGGTCCAAAGAATACTTATATTTAGCCTGCGGAGACCGGGTTCAAAGAATATCGGTTTAACCTAAGAAGGTTGTGTCAAAATAATATCTGGTAATTAGCCAGAGTGGTTAGGTTCAAAGAATACTCTTAATGAAACCTCAACAGGTTGCTGGGTAACTGGATATAGTCTTAAATAAACGAATCAGTATAAAACATTATTGTTTTCCTTATTTTTATCTATTAACTAACTAACGGAGGATAGTAACTTGAATTAATATTTTCATTAAAATTAATCTTTGGAAAAAAAAAATAATTTTGCGTCTACTCAACGTTTTATCTAACAGACTAAAAACGCATCGTTTGAATTTTTTTTTTAATTAAATCATACAATTAACCTTTTTTTTTATGTTTATTTTTACATAATGAATATTTTTACATTGAATAATATTTTTTTATTTTAATTTTATTTTTCTTTAATATTTTTAATTGTTACAGGGCAAGAGCTGGCTGAGATCAGATTTATCGGTCACACAATAATTTTTTTTTTTTTTTAAATTAGGAGCTAAATTTTTTTTTAAGAAAGAATAAAACTTATTATTAATATGAATATAAATTTTTTGGGAATACTGCCCCATTTATTCTACTGTGCTCCGGCTCAAAGAGTAATAATAACGATAATAACTATAAAAAATAATAGTGTAATACTAATAATAATAATAAAAATATTAAAAGTAATAATAGACGCGACAATGATAAAAATAATTTAGGTTTTTTATTATAATTTAAGAGCTATGGTTACGCGTCTTTCACTAATATATGAAATTCATTGAAATTTGATAAAAAATTTTCAAACCTCATATAAGTCAGTAAAATCTAAATTATAAGATTTGATATGTCAAGTCTTTTAATTTTTTTTTTCTATAAATCATTGTATTTTTATAAAATCTTTTACAAATTTATCGGGCTTATTTTATAATAAAATAATATTTCAAAATCTTAATTGACTATATACTCTAATTTTTTTCTTAACAAATATAAATTTAAACAAATGAGTCCATCATTTTACTTTGATTATTTAGATTAATGATAAAAAAATGGAAAACCTACATAATAATTGAAATGAAGTTTATTAAATATATTTGTTTGATATGTTCTAAAACAACGGATTGAAGATTTAAAATTGTTTGACAGGTTAGTAAAAAAAATTGAAATAAATGATTGGACAGATGAATTCCCTCCATAGTATTCTTCATCTTTTACGTGTTCTATCGCACGAGAGTTCTTGAAAGTTAAGATTCATATATACAATACATTTTATTCTCTCGTACTTAATGGAAAAAACGCATGTACTCTTGATAGAATGATTCCATTGAAAACATTAAAATAAAATTTTACACCAATAAAATAATAATAATAAAAAAACAAAGATGATGGAGATTATTTAAAGGCTTGATAGCAATAGAGTAAAACTAAACTAGCATGGAGAGATACATTCAAACCCTATCAACATGAAGCCCACCATTATTCAAAATTCAATCCATTTTCTGATTCAAATGCTAGGAGTAAATAACAATGTAAAGTGTAAGAAGTAAAGTATGATTTATATGAAAATATTAGTATTTATTCTTTCGTATATTAATATTTTTCTTACAAACTAATTAAGAAAAAAATATTATTTTTTTTAATTTTTTTATAATAGAATCTCACATTTATAAATTAACAAAACCATAATTTAAATAACAGTCATTAAATGTTATAAAATGAAATTAAAAAACAAGGTATGAATTTATCAATTTTCAAATATCATAAACTAAAATTATACAATAAGAATCATGGAATAAGGCGGTGCTTCACTTGTTCTCTATAAACACAAAGGCAATAAATAAAAATAAAACGTGTTTAGTTGATAAGCGAGGGAGGGAAAATAAACGAAAACCCATTCAAAAAACGGAGAAGCGATAGTAAGTGAAGCGGGGGAGGGTTTGAAGTTGAGGTGGTGGTGACACAGAAGAGAAATGGCAGAGCAGCAAAGTGACCGAATCAGCACCTATTTCAGTGCTTCAAAGCCACTTCTTCATCGTAAAAGACCTTCTGATTCATCTCCTTTTCACCCTCACCGGTAACTGTAACCTCTTTCATCTTCTTTTTCCCAATTTTTCATTTTCTCTGATGCAATTTTCTGTTCAATTACCTATTCGAAAACCGAATCTCGCAAAAGTAAAATAAAACACCAATGCATTTTCAATTACCTGCACACGCTTTAATTTCGCCGTTCAAAACGCCATAATTTGTTGCCGTTTGCAGAATCAAGTGTGGCGGTGATGTTTCCATTGCGAAGAGAGTACCTCTGGCGGATTTGCCGCTGAACACGCCGAATGCGATTGAGGATTACCGTGATTACAGTAGTTTCGGTGCAAGGATTTTGCCTGTTGACTCTCTTCCTGCACTTGGTTCCGCGAATGAGAGCATTTGTCGATCGCTTTTTGAAACTCCGACGAGAGATTTCGAACTCGGTAAACCTAAACAGGTGGATTGGTTTTCGCCTACTGGCCTTCTCGATGACGTTTTCGATGAGTCTGCTTTGGAAGAAATTGACGTTTTGGTTGAGAAGAAATCTGCAGAGAAGCAGTTAGATCGTAGCTGTGACGATAAAGTTTCGAGTGAGAGCAATATAGTTGGTGATGTTAATCTTAGTTCACGAATTAGTACCGTTTCTGAGGGTATAGGAAATAGTAACATTAGGTTTGAGCTAGATACTATAGAAGAGCAAGTGGATATGAGGGTGCTAGGCTTAAAAAATAGTAGCATGCCTGAGGAGTATTTAAAATACTTGCAATCTTTAAATGATAGGCAAAGAGAAGCAGCTTGCACTGATATTTCAACCCCTTTAATGATTGTTGCTGGTCCCGGAAGTGGAAAGGTTTTCTTCAACTTTACTGCCCCCTTTGTCTATTGAATGGCGAATGTTAGCATTTTGAGTTTTTGATTTTCATGTTGGAGTTGAACTGTGTTTTTTTTTAAACTTATGCCAGACATCGACAATGGTGGGGCGTGTATTGGTGCTGCTCAATGAGGTGATGCAAAATTTTTGTGCCATGAGATATGAATACTTTGCACTTACTTATCTTTGATTCTTGTCAATATTTCTGGATAGTGTTTTTACCTTAGGTCATATTTAAATGTTGTTGCTCAATATACTGTTTATAATTTCTATTTTCAACTAAATATGTGAGCAGGGCATTAGTCCATCGAACATTCTTGCAATGACATTTACAACAGCAGCCGCTTCTGAAATGAGAGAACGTATTGGAGCTATAGCTGGGAAGGCAACAGCTAAAGAACTTACTATCAGTACTTTTCATTCATTTTCCTTGCAACTTTGTCGTTCACATGGAGAAAAGTATGTTGCTCTGTGTTTGATTCAGATTTTCTCTTTAATTTGTCATTAATCTGCTGCTTATAAGATACAACTTGTGACACATTAAAAAAAAGATACAGCTTGTGTCCTTCTCTGTCTTTTGTTTGGATACTTAAGTTGTAGTTAATTTCCTTGCTATTTGAATGCTAAGTGTGGAATTTATCATAATTCATAGTCCATCAATCAAAATACAAACCGATAACCCATTTTTATTATTGTGATTAGCAGAAATAGAACAGCTAGTTTAAGGACATTTTAATATATTTAAATTTAAAAGTTAATGATATCCTACAGTTTAAGAAGCAATAAATTCCATCTGTTACATATAATTCAAATGTACTAGCTTTTTGGAAAAATGCTCAAGCTTAACTGCTATATTTATACATTGGATTGAAAGAATGAAAGATTCTTCACCAGATTCTTTTTACTCTGTATTTCATGACATATCTTTTTAATTTATTCTTTCACTTGCATTGAGGTAAAAATAGTCTACAGTGTTTCATCTGTCTTATTTAACTTGATAAAATGACTAGATCAGATGTGACAAATGAAAAAGCACATCAGGATTTGAAGATAAAGGAAAGGAGCAGAAAGACAGGTATTTGTGATGTCTGGAGTTGCAAATGTGAGGGTAAAATTCTTCACAGTTACCTACTTTGAGGACTAATTCTCCCTGTTCTTGAGCTATTAGATAGATGATTTAGGTAGACATATATTGGCTGTGCACATGAACAAGCTTCAAAGTTTTGCTCACTGCACTTGAGAAACCTTAAAATTCATTCCTCTAATCTAACTTGAGCCTTTTTTGCTGAAATTTACTTGAACATTTGGCTATAAAACACTGGTATAGAACAAGGAAAATGGGTGAGAATTTAGATGAAACACCAATAAATAAGATAAAAATTCATCAAATTTCAGACAAGTAGATTGACAGAAAGGTGTTTTATCATTCATCAAGCTTGGGGGCTTGTTAATGAAAAAGAAATTTCATGAAATTAACAATAAGATACCCTCCACATTGGAAAAAGGGTAAGGAAACAAATATTCCTTTCGAAGATGTAATAAAGCTGTCAACTTTCTTTTTATGTCATAATTGGAAACTCCCACGAAACAATCATGTGCATTGGGCCAAAGTGAATCCATAATTGTCCTACCTAATAGAATATCTAAGGGTAGACAAACATGCTTGAAGGTATGAACAATCCTTTCCAACCAAATATACAATATATTTGTATATAAACTGCAAACTGCCACAAAAATTTGAAAGGAGTAGTGGATGCTTAGTACTATTCGGAAGCCACATAGAGCCTTAGAGGGAACTTTTTCGGTGGAAGTAGAGAAAGTTATACAAGAAAATTATTTAAGATAAACTAACATGAATTAAAAATGTAATGCTAGATCTGGTTTTAAAGCCATATTGCCAAGTACTTGACCACAATGCGCACATATATGACTGGATCTGCGTGAGCTATCTGTTGACTGTTGCATCCATGATATTTTATCTCAAGTTGCTTAATGATTTATGAATAATATTCAGATCATGTTGCAGGTTAGGTCGTACATCTGAATTCTTAATATATGGACAGGGGCAACAACGGAATGCAATTATTGAGGCCATCAGATTATTAGAAAATGGGAAGAGTGAAAATAAAGATGGTGCATTATTGATTGGTGAATTGTCCAGTAGTTTGAAGAACCTTAAACAGTTCAAGGATAAGGCAAAGAAATGGCAAAAGTTTGTGACTCAGGTATTTGGTTTATTTGAAGAGTCAATCATTCTAAACCTCCTTGTGAAATACATTTGCAAAAGCTACATCAACCTCTCAATTCTTATGTAAAATTATAATCTCACTAATTGTCTATGTTAAACATAAGATTGTATGTTTACAAAGGAGTCCTATTTTTCGTAGAAGCTTGTGGTTCTTATTAGAAGTATCTCCAAACTAGTGTATGTCTAAGGTATAATGTTCTAGTTAAAGAGAAAATTACTATTTTCATTTGTAATGAGAACTTTTTTGGTGTTAACATATTGTTGTTGTTAAGAACAAAACAATAATAAAAGAAGAAAATAAAGAATAGAGAAAAAGGAGAGACAAGAATTTAATGTGGTTTGGTAAATTATCTGCGTCCACGGGCACACAATATATATTGTCTTTATTGTGCACATAGAAGTTTTTACAGAGAGTTGTTTATATAGAGACGAGAGAACAATCCCTCTTATCGTTTACATAATGTGGGACTAAAATCAAACTACATATTCCTAACAATCTCTCACTTGGAGTTTGATTTACATCACCACCTAGTGTTATGTCTTCATCATCAATTAGAAGATTCTTCAATCACCACCTAGTGTTATGTCTTCATCATCAATTAGAAGATTCTTCAATCACCACCTAGTGTTATGTCTTCATCATCAATTAGAAGATTCTTCAATCACCTCCTAGTGTTATGTCTTCATCATCAATTAGAAGATTCTTCAATCACCACCTAGTGTTATGTCTTCATCATCAATTAGAAGATTCTTCAACCATATCATTTCCTTGCTGCTTCTCAAATGTGACTCCACTGACGGGTCTTCTCCTGCGCACTGCCCTGTCCACTAACGGGTCTTCTCCTGCGCACTGTGCTGTCCACCGACGGGTCTTTTGCCCTGTCCACTGACGGGTCTTCTAGCAAAGCTCCCACTATTTCTCCTCTTCCAATTCTTGAGCTTCACATTGTTGTTGATATGCCCTAGTTCTTGCACTGCCGTTTTGATTGCTCACATCAACGACACACACAACCTATCCATCCTGCTAGGAAGACTTTCGATACAAGAGATTTCCACAAAGTAGGTCCACCTGACCTTTACTTAGATCCACTCCAATTATTGCATCACTTGTATGAGCCCGATTGCCAAGTCAAACCAACGGCTTTGGTACCACTTGTTGGGTAACCCAGGGAAGATTTCACATACACTTCTTCCGATGCCATTGTTCTTGCTGCTTTTTTAGGAAAACTCCCACTGCTTCTTTACCCTGAGGATAACTCAAATCTTTTCTGATGTGGAAGATCAGACAAAGCCGCAACCACAAAGCATACTAAGAAATTGATTCTAATACGAATTGTTAAGAACAAAACAATAATAAAGGAAGAAAATGAGGGAAAGAGAAAAAGAGACTCAAGATTTTAACGTGGTTCGGCAAATTGTCTACGTCCACTGGCACAAAATATATATTGTCTTTGTTGTGCACACAGAAGTTTTTACATAGAGTTGTTTATATAGAGACAAGAGAGAAATCCCTCTTATCGTTTACACGATGTAAGACTAAAATCAAACTACATATTCCTAACAATTGTGTGGTGTGGAACTGTGGCTTAAATACAATTCCAGCATACTCTCCAATTTGAAGTTGGTATTAAAGTAGGTTTTGATCTGTCTTGCTGCTGATAAACTGGTAAGAACATATGTACTCACTGCCCAACCATGCCTCAATGCATGCCTTTTGTGGAAGACATTCCTAGTTGACAAATCAAAAGAAGTAATGAATTGCAAACTTGAATTTTGACTAGGAACATTTTGTCAAATTATTAAATAACCAAATACATATCATGTATCTCATGTTAAGCCTTTGTAGCAATTCTGTTTGGTAGCTAAGATAAGATTGGATAGTTATCTCATCATGTTGTAATCTTTGTTTCTTGAGCCAATGTGATATGATAACCTTATCCTACTTCATTTCCTATCCTGTTACTTTAGTGCATGTTGAATTTGATGTATTCATTAATGAGATCTTATTTCCAAACTACTTTTCAGCAAACTTACCCAAACAAAAAATAATTTTGATTATAAATAATTATACATATAATTGATTATTGAAAATTTTCAATGCCAAACACATCTATACAAATTTTCATACAATTCCAAAATTATTTGCTAATTCATCACATCACTTTATTTTCATGTATGATATGATATTAAAAACATATGTAAATATTAATTGTTAAATAACATATCTAGAAAAGTTTAAATTATGTAAATTTTAATATGCATGATCATAAAGATAACGTCACATAGTTTAATGGTTGGATTGGTTAAATTTAATTTTTACAAAAAGTTATTGAAGATCTAATTTAACTAACTTTGACACCTGATGTCCGGATCTTACCGCTATATATATGGATTAAGTTACTCTAGAAGTAACTTTAAAGGAGTTACTCTCCATCCTCACCTTTTATCATTATTTTGATGATATAGTTCTAACTACTAACTCATCTTTGACTCCTAGATTAAAAGAAAATGAAGGGTGAGGACTAGGAGTAGCTTGATCCCACCTCTCCTTCTCTCTATATGTTATAATATGTTGGAACTTACCTTAAACTATATTCTCACCAGTTTTATATTTCTACTATTTACTTAATGTGACTTGCCTTGTATCTTCAAGGACTTTGGGACATATCTACATAAGTACAAAAATGTCTTTGTAATCCAAAGCTTGATAGTTCTTTTGTCTTCACCTGGGACAATTGATAGTTCATCTTGTTAGGGGCTAGAATGTTGAGCTGTTTGCTTCTTAATTATTAATTCGAAATATAGTATTAACTAAATTATGCATTTCTTAGTTAGTGGCTACATTAATTTTTGTCACTTATAATTGCTTGATAAGGATTTTTCAATTCTTATTTTTATTTTCTTATGCTTCAAAGTTACATTTTAATTGGATCTCATGCAATAACTTTACACCACTTCAGGCCAAAGCTTCAGGAAGAACTTCTTCAGAATATCACGAAATGGGCAACAAAATTGGAGTAAGCTGATGAAGGGATTTTTTACACATGCATGCACATACAGACACCGGTGGTTGTTTTGCTTTCATACTTCTATTTTTTATTTATTTATTTTTCTGAATTGTAATCAGGCTGAAATTCTTGAGAATTACAACAACATATTAAAATCTTGTAATGCTCTTGATTATCACGACTTGATCAGCTGTTCTGTGAAGCTACTCAGTGATTTTCCTGAAGGTAAGAATTTTCACTTTCATAAATATAGTATTAACTAAAATCTATTCATTTGTTACAGTTAGTATGACTAACTCGTGTTTGTTTAAACTATGTATAAGTTTTCAAAGAATGTCAGGATTCATGGAAAGCTATTGTTATAGATGAGTTCCAAGATACTAGTGCCATGCAATACAAATTTCTAAAGATTCTTGCATCTCATCATAAAATAACAATTGTTGGTGACGATGATCAGGTATGAATATTTTATTCTTTATCCTGAAAGTTTGATAAGTCTAAGGTTGGATATTTGTATTGTTTTGTTTCTCTGTACACTTAGAAGACCATCCTTGTAATTATTGGTCTAATGCCTTATATTTCTTACAGTCTATTTACAGTTTCAACGGAGCTGACATTTCTGGATTTGTTTCCTTTCGCAAAGATTTTCCAAACTACAAAGAGGTTTCTCTTGTTCTTGACAGATTACGTTTTATGCTACACACTTGACACTTAATTGGTTATGCTACATCCATATATATTGCTATAAGAAAGGATACATTATATCCTTATTAAATGTCTTCATTTGAATACTTGCACAACATTTTTGGTTCAGATTAGGCTTAACAAAAACTATCGATCCACACGTTGCATTGTTGAGGCTGCATCTTCTCTTATTCAAAACAATTCCAAGCGATGTCAGTTGAAGAATGTTCTGACTGATAACTCTTCTGGATCTAAGGTTACATCTTGCTGTGTGATGTTTTGAAAAGTTTGTTTAATTGTGATTTTCTTATATATAGCTAAAAATGATTTTGTTAATAATCTGCAGATAGTTGTGAAGGAGTGTCACAATGAGGATGCACAATGCGCATTTATTGTTGACAAAATTGTAGAAATTTTATCAGATCATTCAGCAGCTAATTGTTTGTATGGCAACATTGCAATTCTCTACCGTAGGCAGGTGATGTCTCTTGCTCTTATAACTATGTTCAAAGGTAATTACCCTATATCTGACTGAATGATCTTCACTACTCTCTTCTTCCTGTTTCAGATATCAGGGAAAGCCTTCCAAATGGCTTTCCGTGATAGGAAAATACCATTTAACATTCATGGTGTTGCTTTTTATAGAAAAAAGGTAATTTTTCCCCTTGATTAAGAAGGTAAAAATGTGTTTATTTCTAACAATTCCTAGTTGACTAATGTTAAAATATTAACATTCCCAGGCCTCCACTAATAACATCTGAATGTAGTCATAAAATATTAATATGAACCGGCTGTTTACCTTACCCCTCCCCAGGACTTCACTCTCTCAAGCTAAACTGGTGCATGTATTGCAGATGCATCAAGTATGTAATATATCCCTGAAGTTTAATGAGATTCGGGGAATATATCTGCTAGATTAGTTGATCATTGAAAGTTAGGAGTGATAAAGTTGCTTGGTGATTGAGAAGGGGGAGTTAAAGGGTTGCAGGTTCAAACCTTCCCATTGACAAAAACTAACAATTACTAACAACTAACATTTACCAATAAAAAAAAAAATCTCTTGAAAGTTTTATGTTTATAATCTTACAACTATTTGACTTGCAAATGGTTCTATCTTTACCTTTGTAGATATGCATAATTCATCAACTTATGCCTTCTTATAATAGGTAGTCAGAACTATCATTGCCATGCTTCGAACAGCACTGCCTGGTTGTGATGATGGCTCATATAGTCGAGTCTTTAAGGCTTTACTACCTTTGGAGAAAGATAAAAGAAAGAGGGTACACTTTCTATAATGATTTTCAGTTTGAACTTTCATGACAGATGTAGCATATAGCCATGGTGGCTTTTTATATTTTATTTAGTGTTCAGATATTGCTTCAGCATACATGTTTCAGATTAGTGTTTCACTCACAGATAATTGACCATATCAACAAAATATCAACAATTAGAAGATGCAGTTTCTTGTCGGCTGCCTCTGAAATCTTTAGTGCCAAGATTTCTGGTACCTTTAAAAGGTTTGGTGAAAGATTCTTCCCTAAAGTTTTGTCATGTTACATTATATTAAAGTATTTGAAAAAAAAAAACAAAACATTACTTTGTTCTGTTGCTCTGCAAGAGTGTACATGACACATCTTGCTCCGCAAGAGTATACATGACACATCCGATTTTCTAAAAAGGCACATTTTTTTAAGTAAACTAGTTCTATTCATCCTACCTTTATGTGAATACTGCAAAAAAGTAAACCAAAAATCCATATTTTAGTTGAATAGAGATGGCTTGGTGATGAAACTGGGATGATCAGTCCTATAAGTCCTTGCTTCCCTCTGAGACATTGATTATTATGGAAATAATCTTTTGTCAGCAATATTTCTTCTCAATTTTGGGGAGCTTTCTTATTTAAGACATTTCTTTCTTCTGTGCTTATTCCTTCAATGTGATTTATTTTTCCTTGCAGCATGTAATGCATATGATAATTATTACTTAAGCTATTTCCTTTGCTTTGTGAAGCCAGTTCGTAGACATGTTTTTTATGTATTATTCTGTTGTATATAGTCTTATAACCTAATTCATTCAATGACATTCATAGCTGTTATTCATCATAGGAGTGAGCTTACCCATGGAAGGAAGGTTTTAATGACACTGGAGATGATATCAAAATTTATTGACAGGGTAAACTTTTTCTGCACACTTCAATTGCTGATCTAATTTATGTTTGCACTTTGCAATAATAATTATTGAACCAATATTTGTTGGTCAATGGTAAGAAAATATATCTTGGTGATATTTGATATTTTTATTGTAGATATGTGTGGGTAAACACTGAATGAGAAAAGTGTTTAATATAGGGGACAAGAACAAATATTTAGCATCTGGTATTGCATCACTGGTTTGTGTTAAAAAATTTCATTAACATTTGCAAGAGATATTAGATTATGCTGCTGCATGTGCTGCAATACGGTGCACAAGACTATCCATTTCTAGCTAGTCAGTTCCGTGTTACTGTTAGTTAGGATGTCAGTTATAGTTAAGATTTCTGTTGTAACTTCTATCTCTTGTACAGAGCTGTGTACTCCAACTCTATATATACCTTGTATCTGTTTCAGTTTTAATCCGTGAACAATATCCAGTTTCAGAAATTTAGCCTTCTCTCCTCTTCCATAATAAGCGCATGCCCCTAAAAGAAATGCAATGTGACTTACATTTTGAATCCTAAGCATTCTTTAAGATTCAATGCTTTTGATTGACTCCCCTGAAATGTATGCCATTTTTATATATTTATGTTTATTTTTTGTCAGGAAAAATCAATCTCAGCTATTATAACTTCTGTTGCAAACATGATACCCGAGGTTTGTCTTGCATCTTACTTGGAATCTTTTCTCTAATCTTGTATTAGTCTATGGGTTATTGAATTTTCTTAAAATGGTACTATTAAACACTAGTAATCAGAGGCATATTTGGCAGAAACTGTATTTCAAAAGAGACAATACGGAGCTAGTTTATAAAGAGTGATAATATTGATTACACATAATTAGAGGATATACAGTTTCCTCTAAATCAGATATCAAATCCTAAGAATCTCGATGCATTAAATGTGTAATAGTTATTCTTGATTAAGTGACTTGTAGCTGTTGTTTGAAGTTTTTAGTGTGTTTTTTAACTGTATTTATCTTTTATTGCTCTGTCAGACTGTCACTGAAACATTTTTGTGAGTGTATGTATTAGCACATGATCTGGCATTGTATTATTAGCATTTTGCTTCTTTTGTTAGATACATTAATTTAATTTTGACATAAATTTTGATGGATTTGAAAGTAAACACAACTCTTTTATGAAAGTATTCCATACAAATACAATTTCGTATTCTTCAATATCTATTTAATTATTATTCCATGAATTATGCATTTTAGAAATACCTTCTTGAGCAAAGGGCAATCGTTGATGTTGATGGAGGGACATTGCTCAATGAAGACTATGACATCAGATCTGTAAGTTTTCAGTATAGGAGGAAACGTAGGTTGCTATTAGAGATTGTTGTGTTAAGAAAAATGGTTTGTATTTGCAATACTAATGTATATGTTGAAAACTAAAATAGAACTTTATAATTTATAGTAATTATTGTGTATATGTGTTCTTGTACCTGTAATACCAGTGGAACTCTTGCATTACACTCTTGCTCTACTATTTACAAATAAGGCCTTTTCATTAATATGAATAATATTGGGTCTACTCTGTACTCATATTCACAAATGCAGCCATCTATCGTACCGTAAGTGAGTGTACATGAGTACACATTTCACTGACCATAAATGTGGGTTGTACTCATTATACCATAGTTATCCTTTTGAAAAAATTGTCTACAAACTGCAATATATGTTGAGACATTAAATGTTTGAAGGAATATGTTCTGGATTTTATAATTTTAAATATAGCTTCATATTCTTTTTCCATGTTGAATTCATTTTGACCTACACTTTGTTCATCCATGGCTTGAATTACACCTTTCTTCAGGTTCTTCAATATCTGTTAGATGACGTCTCTGAGTTTCTATCTACTAAATTAGTTGAGTTACAAGGGGAAAGGGAAATATCAGAAGGTAAAGGCTGCATTTTTATTCTAAAAGCATTCATTGATTATTTATTAGAGCGTGAGAGAGAAAATTTCCGTGTTCGGAGGAAGGACAATGAAAATTCTGTGACATTGACTACCATACATCAGGTACCTATCTCACTTGATTAGTATCGGATGGAGTTTAGCTCAACAATAATGCAAGTTTAATCTGTTTTTACCTATAGGCAAAAGGTTTAGAGTGGGATGTTGTCTTCATAGTTAAGGTATGTTACTTTGACAAGCTCTTAAAAAGTAGATGAATGTGTGATTTCTTTTGTTCCACAGAATAGATTTTCTGATGTTTATACCCATTTTTCATCTTATCCTTGGATGATATACGACTAACATCTATACTTGAATAAACTGCAATATGATCATTGACCATACAGCTTCTTATTGGAGGTCACTGAGTTAACATACTGTGGTGAAAAAACAAACCAAGTTTTTTGTTCTTTCAAGAAATTAATTGACGATTGAGTTACACATTTATCAAAGTGGTTCAGTCTCAATACTAGAGGAGCACATCTCTGTTGTGATCTGAATCTCATACGTGTTGTTCATGGATATTAATATTGTTAGGAATGGTACTAATTCTGTTACAATGTATTAGTTTTTCTGTTTAAGTGTATTTTCTGTTAAAGCCTTTTTTATGAAGGCTTTTAAGTTTCTGATTGTACTACCCAGGTATGTTTATAAATACCTGGGTCATTGCTTCATTTGGCAAGCCTTTCAATTAATCTCTCTCTTTTCTCAGTTTTTCCCTCTCTCTCTGCCTTTCATCTCTTTCTTTATTTCTCTCTTCTCTGGTTCTTTCTATCTAGCTATTCATCAGCAAGAACCAGCTTTTCTGGTTATTGGTGGATCCTAAGTTAGGGTTAACAAGTGGTATCAGAGCCATCCCCAAGAAACAAGCAAGAACAGAGAAGATGTTATCCATTACAAGGTTTGATATAAAGAAATTTGATGGGCAGATCAACTTCAGCATTTGGAAGGTACAAATGAGGGCTGTGCTAACTCAGCAAGGGTTGAAGAAGACACTTGATGGAAGGTCCAAGAAGCCAGCAACTATGACTGATGAAAGCTGGGAGGAATTGGATGAGAAAGCCCTTACTACCATCCAGTTATGTCTTTCAGAAGATGTACTTAGAGAGGTCATTCAAGAAACTACAGCTGCTGGTCTGTGGACTAAGCTGGAAGCTTTGTACATGACCAAGAATTTGGCCAACAAACTGAGGTTAAAAGAGAGGTTGTATACCCTGAGAATGACAGAAGGAAGCTCATTAAGGTCTCACCTAAATGAGTTCAACACAATCTTGATAGACTTGGAAAATCTTGAGGTCAAGATTGAAGATGAAGATAAGGCTGTATTACTTGTAGTGTCTCTCCCTCCTTCTTACAGGCACTTCAAAGAAATCATGCTTTACAGCTCCAATGACACATTGTCATATGAAGATGTAAAGTCTAATCTTCTCTCAAAGGAGAAGTTTGATAATGAGCTACCCACCGATAAGAAGGGTGATGCCTTTACAGCAAGAGTAAGACCTCAAGAAGAGCTAGATTCTGGCCAGAAACAATCAAGATCCAAGTCAAGAGAAAAAAATTCAGGGAAATCTTGCAAATATTGCAAGAAGCTTGGGCATGAGATAAATGACTGCTACAAGCTCAAGAACAAGAAAGAAAAGGAAGAAAATAACAAGAATCCTAAACCAGAAGCTGCTGTGGCAGATTCAGAGTCTGATGCTGATGTTTTGGTGGCTGCAGCAGCAGTTTCAGATGTCAGAGAAGAATGGATTCTGGATTCTGGATGCACCTATCACATGTGTCCCAAAAGGGAGTGGTTTTCCACCTATGAACCAATTCATTCAGGAGTTATTATGATGGGTAATGATGCAGTTTCCAAAGTCAAAGGCAGAGGCTCAGTGCAAATCAAAACCCATGATGGAGCAGTCAAGACACTCACAAATGTGAGACATGTACCTGATTTAAGAAGAAATTTAATCTCTCTTGGAGCTTTGGAGTCCTTTGGATGTAGGTATTCTGCTGAAGGTGGAGAAATCAAAATGTCTAAGGGCTCGCTCACTGTTATGAAGGGAAAAAGAAGAGGTAATCTCTATTTCCTTCTTGCTTCCACTGTTACTGATCATGGCACTGCTGCCCAGACAATTTCTGCAACCAATGAGGAACAATCAAGGCTGTGGCACATGAGATTAGGCCACATGAGTGAGAAGGGGATGCAAATCCTAAGCAAAAGAGGTTCTTCTGGTGATCAAAGTTTCAACAAGTTGCAGTTTTGTGAGCATTGCATCCTTGGGAAACAGAAGAAGGTGAGTTTCTCTAAGGGGCAGCACACTACACAAAGCATTCTAGGCTATCTGTACTCAGCTTTCATTTGAGCAATGTCTCAGCTACAGAGGGAGTAAAGGAAGCAGCCTGGTTGAAGGGTTTTGCCACTGAACTTGGAGTTACATAAGATTCAGTGGAAGTTTACTCAGATAGTCAGAGTGCTATACACTTGACAAGAAATGATGCATTCCATTCTAAGACTAAACACATCAATGTAAGGTACCACTTCATCAGAGAAATAGTGGCTAGAGAAGAAATTTCAGTTCTGAAGATTCATACTTCAGAAAATCCAGCAGATATGCTAACTAAACTGCTGCCAACTACTAATTTTAAGAAGTGTGTAAATCTAGTAGGTGTTTCTAATTGTAAAGCTTAGAATATTTTTCAATAGAATTAGTCCCAAGGTGGAGCTTGTTAGGAATGGTACTAATTCTGTTACAATGTATTAGTTTTTTTGTTTAAGTGTATTTTCTGTTAAAGCCTTTTTTATGAAGGCTTTTAAGTTTCTGATTGTACTACCCAGGTATGTTTATAAATACCTGGGTCATTGCCTCATTTGGCAAGCCTTTCAATTAATCTCTCTCTTTTCTCAGTTTTTCCCTCTCTCTCTCTGTCTTTCATCTCTTTCTTTATTTCTCTGTTCTCTGGTTCTTTCTATCTAGCTGTTTCATCAGCAAGAACCAGCTTTTCTGGTTATTGATGGATCCTAAGTTAGGGCTAACAAATATTTTGCTTTGTTCAGCATTTTTTTGATGTTATTAGAAAAGGTAGTTCAAAGGTTATTTTTTGTTTATGTGATCCTTTAACAATTTTTTGTTTATGTGATCCTTCTCATTGGAAGTCACTGAGTGATATTAATTAGATATTGTGTCACGAATTTAACAAAGTTCTTTGAGAATTTAGTTTTTAACTCAGCCAATGGCATCACATGATTCATGTAGACAATCTCACATAGCAGGATGAGGCTATTGTTGTTGTAATGAAGTTAACAAAGTGTCAGCTTTGAATATTGACAAATTTATTTTTATTGTGATTTGACTTTTGATGTTTGACTACCTTTTTTAGGGATCATAGTTCCTAGGTTTTCCCAATGAGCTATGATGAAGAGTTATGGATTACATTCGATTTTTGGCTGTTTTTCTTTCATTGATGTTTTGTTATATTAAATAGGCAAATGAATCTGAGATCCCTCTATTACATGATTTCAATGGTATCGTAAAGGAAACTGCAGCCTCGGTCGAGGTACATTGTTATTGTTTTATAGTTGGATGAATTATTCAGATGTTCATTTGTTTTCAACTGGATTGTTTTAAATCATTATTTTGATTGTTATGTGATTCCTACTTCCTAGGAAGAAAGACGTTTATTATATGTTGCGATGACTCGTGCTCGGAAGAAGCTTTTTGTTCTCTATGTTATGATGGACTCAAACTGGCAGGTTTGTCTATCACAAATTTGAACTCATCTTTTCAATTGTCAGTTTTTGCTAATACTTCTATGTGTCTCTAGATGCTTCAACCTTCACGATTTTTGAAAGAAATCCCCTGTCATCTGGTAGAAGTTCAGGTATGTCTTCCTGCCTTTGACTATCAAACTATAGTATAAAACTTGTTTTGGAATCCTTACTTTCTGTTTGAGTTATAGTTGTTACCTTTAATTGTCTCTTGTTAAATAGCATATTTTACCCATGTTTTACCATATTAGAATAGGCACATGTTAATATCTATAAGATAGCTCATTACTGTATTTATGATTGATTTCCTTTGTACTCTATGTATCTAATCTGTCGTTATAAATAGTACATGTGTACCGGAGACCCACAACATTTAAATATCTTTCTTGTCTATGTGATATTTTTAGACAGACCAAAATAGTTTCATAGCTACAGAGAACACGAGGGTCTGGCTGGAATTGTGTATACCTTTGTGTTTCTTAACTAAATGCCACATGTTCGTAGCATGTATCTAGGTTATTCTAATGTCACATTTATGCTTAAATTTAAAAGTAAAAGTTCAGTGGATAGCATATTCTTGTGTAGGGTGATATAAATTTACAAGAACTACAGATAAAGCAAGAATCTCTTCAAAAGGAAACTGCCCAATGTACCACTGGTTTGTTGATAAAAGAAAATCAATCTGAAGTGGATGTGGTCCCTATGCCTCATGAAATACTTGATAGTGATTCTAGTAAGGCTTTGAATGAGCCTGCACAATTTGCAGAAACAAACGGTGGCAATGATTTCTTAAGAAGGTTTCTCTATTTTAATAATTACATTACAATCATTTGTCACTAATCTAAGCTGTAATTGATTTTGAAACATTAATTTTAATCATGATATTAGTTTTTCACAGATTTAGTGTTGAGGAAAGGTCTATTGTTTCCCATTTATTCCATCAATGGGCCAAAAAGAAAGCATTTCAAGATCCAAAGAGATTGCTTGACAAGGTGATTATGCTGCTGGGTCTATCCATATCTTTGTATGTGCACCGCATGGATATAATTTATATTTTCTTATTTGGTGACAAAATCAAATTTTCCTATTGGATATAACAGATTAGTTTTGTAATTGATGAGCGCCTCAGACAGAAGAAAAACAAAAACAAGGTCCAGCAATATCCATATTTCTCTCTCTCTCTCTCTCTCCCTCTCTGTACTTAGTTTGTATTGAGAAACTTTCAATTGTGTGAAATGAACCCTCTGAATGCCTTTTTGTCCTTTTCTTTGAAGTGGGTGAGCATATTATTGTTCAGGTTGTGTTGAATATTTCCAATATTTAAATGCATTGAACATGGAATAATATCAGGGGTTACTTATGAATGAGATTCCTGTGATTAAAAGGGTTTGGCCACATGTTCATGGCAAAAGCAACTTTTTCTTTTCTTTTTCGTCTTTCAAGACAAAACACTCACCTTTACTGACATTGGTTAGTCAAATATGGTTCTCATTATTTATCTTAATGTATCCTGTGCAATCTCATGACATAAATGTTAATGTTGAGGATGTCTTGTGGTTAGCTGTTTTTTGTCCTGATTTCTAATTTCAATTTCAGGATTTGTTGAATACACTAAAATCTTGTCTAAGCTGTGACGAAGCATTTCAGTATGCTCAACATGTAAACACCTTTACATATTTCTCAAACTATGGTTCGGGATTCCTTTTCTAGGATACTGAAATTGAACTTCTATTATATCCTTTCCCGGTAGGTTTTGAGATGGGAGCAGATTCCTGCTGATAAACGTGCTCATCTTATGAGGGAAAAACAGGTTTTCATTATTTTCACTTATATTTTATTTGGAATTTTACGAGATTTTTTATAATATTAGTATCGTTTTTGTTTTATCTGTACGTACTCCTTATACATACCAAACTAGAATATTAGTATAGATAGATGTGAATAACCTGTATCTTACATCATTCAGTCGATTGTTTTCTTTTGTTGGAAATAATATAGTGGTTGTACACGGGATTGGGAAATAGTAGGTTCATGTATCTCATGATAAAATGCATTTAATACTAATGGGAATTAGTGCCATGGAATATATATATCTTTTTCCTGGATAACAAAAAAGCATTGCACATTTCCATACTTATACTACACTTAACTAATTCATTATTATTAATATAAATAGGTTATGACGGGATCATATCCTACAATACATCTAATTCATATAATTTCAACCAGATCCTTTAACTGATGATGGTATTAATAATTATACAATTCACCTAAACTGTGCAAAACGTTTATGTAGTTTTCCCCAGTTACTGAGTGATTTGCACAAAATTACGCACAAAACTATTTGTTTTGCGGGTTTGAGGTACAGAGCCATGATTTTCGGTGTTTTGATGTTGAATGTGAGACTTGAGAATATTTTTGCACTTTTCAGGAACATTTCCTGAAATTAAAGATTGAAAATGCAATGGGTTCAGCAACACCAACTGACAAGCAGGTAACAATTGACAGAACATGTTTGAATATTCATTTCAATATTTTTGCTTATTCTTGTCTTGTGGTATATCGTTAATAAATGGAAAAATATGAAGTTAATTTATAAGAAACTTCATAGAATTACAGAAAATATGCAATTTAATAAGATCTATTTTAATAACATATTTGGTTATATTTCTAGAATTACAAAAGCTGTATACATAACGTGAATTATTTAAAATTTCCTTTTACATTCCTGTTGTAATGAATTTCATTTACTGTTACAAAAACCTATTTCTACATTGAAATTTTCTATAGATGAATTGTTTTGTTTGCAATGCGCTTCTGAATATTTCCACCGTCCACTAGATTAGCACAATGCAACCTACTGTTACATTTGTAAAGACATGGTTCTTGATCAGTATGTTGAAAATTTATTTATTAGATTTGTAGTAACAAATTCTATGTTTAGGATTGAATTGTTTACAATGTATCTTTAGTTTTACTATATTTTATGGGCATTCTACTTCTTCAATTTTTTCCCTTACAAAATTACTACTATAAGCATCAAATTGTTTTCTTCATTACCTTGAGATTCATGGATTATTTGTATATACTTTAGTCTATAGTTTTCTTTTATTTCATTATAATGATTGGGTATAGAGATGGGGATTGTTGTGCTTTAGGGGTATCGTCAGGCATGTTAATCTTGTCTTGCATGTGACAGACCTATCAATTGTTTTTGCAGATTTCATATTTGAAAAAATTGGGTTGCACCACGACTCCTACATCTCGCCTCCATGCATCTCATCTTATTGAACAGTACAAATCATTGTAAGAATCCAGTCTCTGTATTGAGCTTAAAATGTTAAAATGAATATTGATTGAAGACCAAGCTAGTTTGCAAGCTTGCACACAAATTTGGTCAAGTAAATAGCTCTGTAGACCTGTGTGTATTTTTATCATATACTAACGTTAATCTTTTGGCAACTTTGTAAATTGTGATGGAAAAGTTATTTTCTGCAGTTATCACAACATTTGTTTCCCTCCTTTGTATTTTGTAGATATTTTCTTAAAAATCTAAGTAGATACACTATGGATTTTATAAAATAAATAATATTAAAAAAATTAACCTGGTTATTATCAGCTAGCAACGCTTCAGTTATGTCAGGTGGAAAACCATCGGGTCTAATTTCAAACAACTTCTATCTTTTGAATAGAAATTCGTTATCTTTGTATATGTAGACATATTGTTCCTTATCACAGATGTGAGTGACGTCTGTTGTGAAATATCATAATTACGGACGCAGTAGTTCCTCTGAAGTGATAGTGTATACACACTTTTAACGAACAAATTGTTTTAATTGTATGTTAGTTGTCCGTAAGACAATTTTTTTGGGTCATTTATTCATTTAAGTTAAAATGTAAATGTAAACACTAATGAATTTGCAGAATATTAGCATTATAGTTTCATAGTTTGTTGGCCCACTTGCAAATAAATACTGAAATGCGTCCAAAGTTTTTCCTTGTTATCAATCTTCCTGCACTGGCGTAATCTAACCCTCCCAAGCACCCGCATTTCTCCTCGGAATGAAATGGTTGTAATTGCTGTCAAAAAAAGGGTTTTGACATCCATAACTCTATTTATTGTATGTTATATTATGAACTACAAATATTTAATTAATATTAAGGATGAATATCACACCACCTCAAACTGTCTAAATTTTACTTGAATAAAAACACATTTATTACAACAACTGAAAAACTATAACCAGAAAACGGTCAAATAAATAATTAAGAATTTCTATAATTAATTTATGTATTTAAAATTTCAAACTAATACAATCCACATAAGGTAAAAATAATAATAATAAAAATAACACTACAACGAAACTGTCAATTTGTACTTTGTTATGGCTAGTCTTTTATGGCCACTTTATTTGCCAGAATATGATAATGCAAATCAATTGTTCCATCAAGCACTTGGTTGAATTGGAAGATATCATCACATCATGTTCTTTTTATTTATTTAGTTATGTTTCTCACACTATTAGTAAGCTTTCAACTTCATTAGCAATCAATGAAAAAATGGGGAACCAAGGGTGAAATTAATACAGAATCTGGTTCCCGATACAAGATATCCTATAACCTAATGAAAGAAACAGCAGTTCAGACTTGAGAGACCACCACCCACTCCCAACCCAAAAGAACAAAGTTAAAGCCCAGGAATAGATTCAAGATTGTACTTTTCAGAAGAAGATTCAGTATCCATCTTTTCCTCTAATGTTGGTTTTGTCATGCCATCAAGAGCTAGCAGGTATGCGTAGGAAGCATTGTGATTAATCGGTGGTGGGCTTGGATTGCTGATTCTGCTGGCAAGGAAGCGACGGATAATGCCCCTGAGAAATGGGGCCATGGTTTCTGGCTCATGTTCCAAGTAATACATGATTCCTCCCATACACAGAGAAAACAAGAAAACCTGTACCAGTTGAAAGCATAAAATGAAACAATTTCTATGTTTGTCATACAAGTTCATTGCCTACTATTCAATCTCCTCTACCAGAGCATTAAACCCCACAAATAAGGATAACTGATAAGCATCCAAACACTAAAACACTTCATCAAGCAACTGATACTACCAGATGTGGGGATTTAGGCACCCTATAATACCCAAATATCTATTACAGGACCACCTCTGAAAGCCGACATCTTGGTGGCTTTCATTCAATGAGACTTCACTAACAAAGTATCGTTGTCATTAAAAATTCTCATTAATAACTGCATGGATAGATATTGGAACTAAAAATTCTCACTTCAAAAGGTAATAAAATTCTCACATTCTCTGACTGCATGTGTGTATATATACTGTTGAGATCTATTTAGATATTTTAATTTCCGATATTGCAAAGCTAGAGTTGAAAGATGGGAGGGGCCAAATTCTTTTTTATTTCAATTTTACTTTTTTTATTTTTATTTTTTTGGTAAATAAGCAGTTGGACGAAAGCCTATTAATCACACAGTAAATTTTTATTTTGGGGCTCAAGATTAAAATTAATTTGGGAGAGATTAAAATTTATTGTTAATATATATATATATATATATATATATATATATATATATATATATATATATATATATATATATATAATTTGGGGGTGGGGGGGCATAGCCCCCTAACCCATAATGTGGCTCCGCTCTAGTATGTGTGTATATATATATATATATATATACACACGGGAAATTAAAATATCTAAATAGATTTCAACAGTAAAAATGACTTTCATTACATAACAAAGTATGGTTATCACTAGAGCTCCAGAAAATTACTTTTGGGGGATACTACCAAAACAGATAAGAGAAGAGTTTCATTTAGTTCAGTGCAAAGTAACTTGAGGGCATACCTCAGCATTCCTGATATTGGGAAGGAGGTGCCTGTTCACCAAGATATACCATAATGAATCTACTGCTCTGGGAAGAACATATAGAGCTAGCTCACCACGCCTAGCTTTTTTCTCCAATAGCACAGATAGAGCAGATAATCCGCCTGCTATCCAGTATACAAGCTTGTGGTCTCTTGTAAAAACTTTTCTATGTAAACATATGACTGCCTACATAATCAGAAAGACACAAAGAACATTAATATTACATTTATTTATCTATAAAAAGAGAAAATTATTATTATTTTAATGATAACAAGAAGAACAAAAATACACCTGAAAGATTCCGACAAAACCAGACAAAAAGGTTGTTGAGCGAACAGCACCTTTAATAGCAATCCAGAAAGTACGGAAAGGAGCATCAGTGAACTGAAAACATAAACTTTCTCATCAGCAAAAAGATATGTTAAAATAACATGGAGATGACAAAAGTTACAGAAATGTCAGAGCAATAAAAGCAAGAGTTGTTGCATTGGTGAATGTAGAGAGAAAGACAATATACATATAGTTAGTTATCAGTTCATGATCTTATTCATAGCACAAAAACAACTCAATTTAGAGCTAGCAACACTTCAGCACAGCATTTATTTCAACCATCAAAGTAATGCAATGACATTCGATATACCAAAAACAATCACAAGGATTGATGATCAAGAATGCAATCAAATTGAAAGTAATCATCACAGAAATTTGACCCCCTAAACCCTATGAACTAACGGATTCATCTATAAGAACTGAGGCACCTCGACAAGTGCATTTTATCAGTACGGTGATATGGAACCTGTGTGCATGAAATTATCATTAAAATACTAGGAGTTAGTATGGAACTTTTAGAAGCTCATCATTTAATTATTTTCATATACTAAACTGCATGAAAAGTGAAAATGACAATTTCAAACATGATCGTCCATTATGAGTATTACTTTTCTTTAAACTAAAATGGCAGTGGCAATGTAATGGGCATAAATTTAATTTTATATTTTCACAGAAAACAAAGATATTGAACCTGGCCACAAGCAATTTGATTAACTGTATTAATCTTCGGCAAGGTATTTAGAAAGAACTATTGCCATAAACACTTAACAATTACGCACATGTTCTTTTCATATGATACTATTATATTGATGGTGTATGCATGATTTTGATTTGTAGATATACAAGTAACCAAAATAATTTGGTAAAAGAATACCTTCTGCAGGTGCAGAACAACAAAAGGCACAAAGGTCAAAGAGAAGTAAAGCGGGAATGTTTTCTTAAATGTCATGGATGTTGCATTTCCTTGATGAGCTAAACATGAATTTGTTTCCGGATGAATGATGGAACAGGGAATAATGGAAGGAAATTCTTCCAACTTTACATAGTCAGATTTTCCTATATGAGATAAGTAGGCATGCAGCGATGCAACATCAACTCGTTGACCTCTACAGCTATCCCTTACAGCCTTATACACAGGCTCTGCAACTGGCCCAGTCTTTTGAATGAAGTCTTGATAGGATTTTGGCAAGCTCTCGGGACGCATTACAAAGGCATACATAACCTGAAATAAATTTTGGAAAAATAGAATTATTAAAAGCAATCCCTTGAAAGATGACAGTAGATGAGAAGCTATAGAATTTCTTTTTTAAGATCAACATGATAACCATAACAAAAAATATCTTACAGACATTGAGGAACTCATACAGCATCTCATGAGAAATAAGTTAAAGACATCAACAACTAGTTATACAAGGTAACTTATGCTTTGAATTGGGCATGGGGATGGTATATGCACTATAGGAACAATCAAAGAGCTAGTTAGTGACTCTAAGTCACAATTCAAGGCCTGATGATAACAAATTCCACACCAGGAACTAAAGAAAATTTACACCAGGTGTGTCTCAGGTGTATGGGGCATCTCATGGTGCCTTACAGATTCTCTCTACAGCTCTTTAGTTAAATTAAACCCATATTATTTTCATGTAAATACACACAGGAAGCCTGAGAAAAGCAGATATATCCCACTGTAGTTCATTCCTTCCCTAAGACCCTAATTCTATACTTTCTTTTTCATTCCTTTGTATAACAACTAAGAGTTAGCTCACTAGGTGGAATCAAATACATGGGCCATGTAAAAATAAAACATAAGAATAAAAATTCCTAGATGTTTGTCAAGGCTACTCATAAGAAAATGCTACGTAAATTACTAGTGACTTATTTTTCATTTTTTCTCTCATTGACTAAGATAGGTCATGAGGCATGCATAACAACTTAATCCAAAAACTTCCACACCAAATAGCATTTCTGTTCATAAAAATGCTTGCCGATAGTTTAATGGCTATTCCACCTATATCAATTATCAGGCATACATAAGTTTACAAGGGTGATAAGTTAGTAGAAAACCCTAGAATGAAAAGTCAGAATGATGTTTGAATACCTGTGCACAAGCAAGGGCAAACAGCAAAGAATCTCCATGTCTCCAATGACTCCCCCAAAGGTGAAACTTGTTCTTAGATTTTGCAGAATTATAAGCACACTGATATACAAGAATATTTATTAGCCTGGCCGATGCAGCTAATTTTCAAGAGGCTGAAAATGCATTAAATACATTCATGCAAGTCAGATTGCTCAGAAATCATTTTGAATACCTGGGCTAGCCTAGCCAACAGGTATAAAGCCAGTGTGCGTCTCCTATTTGAATCATTTAATGCCATAATTGAGAAACCAGCTATTGAACCTGCTAAAATTCTGCTCCATCATCCCTCAAACAAAGCCAAAATAAGCATCGCATGCAAACATGAACAATATAAAACAATATCCAAATACTTAAATGCAGGAGAACAAAAACTTCAAGAAACAAAAAGAAAATTTAAAACAAAGAAAGCAGACTGAGTTTTAACTTACGCATTAACTGGTGTCTCTTTCTTTCTCAACTTTCGTAATAAACATCTAAGAGCATGATAAGATCCAGTAAAACCACCAAAAAGTAAACCAACGCGGCATGCTTCTTCCCTTACTATTAGATCTTTCTCCGAAACAAGTTGCTGTAAACAAAAAAAAAATATTCATGACCTTATATGGTCCTAAATTCGTATAAAAACATCTAATACTTTGTGGCAACATACATTAATAATTCTTTCATGGACTTTCTCCATATTTTATATGGCTCCTTGCTTAAAAAATATAAAAACTACTGTCTAAATACAGCAATCACACCAAGTCTTATTTTTACCCAAGTCTTTGCCACTTCAGGTCTTTTAAGAAAAATGAATAAATCCATAATATTAGTACATGCTTTCCAGTTCAATTGATTAATGATGTATATAAGTAATGTGATATTAGGTTATGCAACTCTTTCATGTGGATCATTGTTAATAACAACTGAAAGCTACAATTGTACAAAGCTTCAACGATTCCACTCAATAATATTAGCTACAAAAGATTTGACCAAAGAGAATGACATAAAATCCTGCTGAATCAATTTGAATAGAATAAATACATTAAAATTAAGAAAATCGAAAGCGCAGTGGCTTCAAAATCTACTTAAAACTATTTCGAAAACCGATGCGTTATCTTCTACTCATTCCGACTCAAGCTTACTCAGACAAAAAAAGAATTAACTGAAATTTAGGAGAAAATTTTCGGAATAATCACACAAACCACAAATCTTACATTCGGACAAAATTCGATAGAAGTAATAATTAATAATATGAATAAGCACAAAAGGAACGAAGAATTGGAACCCTAAGTAACCTTGAGATCGAGGAGAGAGGAGTAACTCTGTCTCCGAACGAGTTTGAATGCGCGGAGGAGTATGCCAATGCCGACTCTCACGCCGTACGAGAGGAGAAACGTTTGGCACAGGTTGCCAATGGCGTGAGCCACGCACGACTCGTCGGGACCGTGATCGCACGCCGGCGAGTCCACGTGGCGATGGTGCTGCTGAGCATGAGCGGCGGCGCGGCGTTGCCGGAGCTGGAGCTCCTCGATGGCGTAGCGGAGGCGCTCCTCTGCCTCGCGAAGGCGGCGCTCCTCGTCGGAGTTGTCGGACAGCGGAGGAGAGGACGGTGTCATAGAGATGGAACAAGAGTCACATCACCATTCTTTGGTTTTTTTTTTTTTTTTTTTCAATCTAATCACTTCAACGAGTTGGTTTTTAATTGATTTGTTACTTCGTTAGTTTGTTGTCATATTCCTTCTTCTAATTCCTTACTCAACCCACTGCATGGGAATTAATACGGAATGAAACATTCTCGCCTGAACTATTAATGTTTTTAAAATAATTTTCAAGTTAATAAAATTATATAAATAATTTTTAAAGTATTAAAAATATTATTAAGGTCTCGAAGAAAACTTTTTTAAAAAAATCATTGCATAAAATATTATATAGCATATTTTTTTAATACTTTAAGATTATTTATATCATTTTTAATTTTTTAAAAATTATATAAGAAAGTAATAATTAGAGATTAAAATTAATGATTTATTCAAATAATATTTTTGATTTTATTTTTTTTCATAAGTTTTTGCAATGTATAATAACAAATAAAATTGGAACTAGAATTTTGTGGTACATAGAAATTATTTTCATTGTTCAATTTGGAATTACTACTTTCTAATTTGATATTAAATAGGAGTAACTTTTATGATGAAGATAATTATCTATGTAGTGAAAATAAAATAGAATTTCGGAAGTAAACGCTAAACGCATGTCATTTCGTTTTTCTATATTATTATCGGGACATGTGTGGGAGCATTGTAATTTTTGTTCACGATATGGGCATGTACATGTATAGGGATGAGTTAGATAAGATAAAATAAGTTTTTATGTGTACACGCAAAAGAATGCGGACCAAATTTCGATCTTTTATTTTTCCAAAATATATGTATTTTAAAGAATAAATAGTCTATGCATTATTAGTTTAAAAAGATCTTACAGTGTAATGTAACAGTAAACTTTAGTTTAATAACTATAAACTGAAATTATAAATTTATACTAATTCATGATAAATATTACGCCAACAAAAACTTTATTGTGAGACCAGCTTACCACTGCAGTCATGAAATATGCCTACAATTAGTGGAGACCAGCTTAACATTACAGAGCTCTTTTATATCCATTGGAAATGTAGGAGCCTAAAAAATAATATATACATATGTACATTGGACACAGCTCATGGATCAGATCTATCACCTCCAATGCTTCATAGACGTAAAAATTTTCCGTCGCTTCAAAGACTTATCAATTTTTTTACTCTTAGAAAACTTCAAGTCCTTCTTACTCTTTCGTAAATCTACTTTTTTCTGACTCCTCCATTTTCTGTATGTTTGCCGGTCATCCCACCACTTGGAATAATTTTTCTCCGTCTTACACTCGAGGAAATCTACAAGTTCGTCATAATAGGATACGTTTTTGGGCTTTTCTAATACGGAATTGAGGAACATTTCACCATTGCTGGTTTTCGCTGTTCCATCCTCTACCTCACAGGTGGTGAAGGAACCCGTGCTGAAAAACATAGGATGGTTCAGATCTCAAGAAATCATAAAAGATAAACAGTAATAAAAATGAATAGCATGATTTATTTACACAAAACTCAGTCTACTTCATCACAAAATTTAAGGAAAGGAGTTATTTGCCACTTTATTTCAGTTAAGCTTATAACTTTTTTGATTGCATAATCATCATTTTTTTTGGAGGGGCAGAAAAAAGTCTTTAGGTTCTTATCTAATCATCAATATAAGTTCTTATCTATATAAGCTCTCCTGGATAAGCTATCTTCTAGAACTTATCAAAATAAGCTACAAAAATCTTATAGATTATTTATATGATTGTATACTAGATTCCCCCAAAATAAGTCCAAATAAGTTGTTGATAAGCTCATCCAAACAGGGCCAAGACCTCAAAACCTTGAAGCAAATAACTAACAGCAAAATGAGTGAGCCTCAAACTGTGTAGCCTACTTAATGATGTTTTCTGGTGCTTAACAATGAATTGGACTTAAGATGGCTACTCACACCCGGGCACTCCCTTACTACTAAGTGGCTGGTGAAAGATATTTGTAAATAGAGAAATTAAGAATATGCAACTTGAAAGCACAACATTATATGAAGACTGAAAAGAAACAGATAGTGTGTACCTTAAATTACATGCTTGAATTCTAAGAAACTCAGCAGCAACTTTATAGACAGATTGCTTATCTCTAGCTCCCTGCAGCATTTACCGATAATTTAGCATGAAATACAAACTAAATTTAAGTTCATGAGAACTGAAAGCACAATTTACCTTTCCACTCTTATCAGATAGATTTTCAGATGAACCAGGTCGTAATGACAGACCCCTCAATGACCCCAAAGCAACTAAATCTCCCTCCTCAAAAACAAACAGATAAATAAGTGCCATAAGTACAGATATAGACCCCTTTGCAAGCAAATCAAATCCATTGCTAAAACTCAAAGATAGCAAGCCTATAAAGTGCACAAGCATTGACTTGGAGACTCTACAATTTGATTGCAGACTTTTCATCATGTCATCATACAAGAAAGTTTGAATTGGTAAAAAGAACTTAAATTGTTGAAACTGGTCGATGGTGCTGATCAAGAAATCATATCTTTCGCGCACAGAGGCACTTCCCATGGTTTTCAAACAATCTGAGTCACCACTATTACTTAGATACTTGATTGCCTGCAGCAATGAAACACTCATCAACTTCAATATAGATGCAAGAAGACATATATCTTGGGCACTAGTATTTTCCTTTATATTGTATAATGCATCCCCAGTGGCATCCAGAGAAAAAGCTTGATTGATTATACAATCTAAGATTGAGGTAGTCATGTCATGGCGACATGAATCAACAAAAACGTACTGTCTCTCTTTCATAAATGCAATGTACTCGGCCAGTTGATCAGCTTTTGTTTTGGAGGATATTTTGCATTGATAGGAGTCCCATGACTTATCTGATTTTGACAAGACTTGATTTAATCTGTTCCTTGAGCTTGGCTGGATATAAGATTCAAAAGTTGGCTGACCTCTCTCAAGCAGGTATGAAATATAAGAACCTTTCAATTCAACATGGAAACCATCTATTTGCAAACTAGACACATGCATACAGTACAAGTTAACAGATCTTTGAAGTGCTGTTAGGTGGCAATTCATATCTGGAGCTAAAGTCTCTGAAGATAAACCAGAACCAATGGTTTCAGAAACCATTGAAATTACGTGTGCCTGCAACATCTTCGGTGCCGAAAGCACAACAGGGTCAAGCAGCAATGTCATGGAGGCCACAAGGCTAAGTTCATGATATCTAAAATCCTTGTCACGATGTAAAAATAATCTACTTGTGAAATCCTCAAATATTTCCTCATTAGAAACTGACAGGATGAAATGGGTAGATATCACCTCCAAGACACTGGCAATATCACCTTGGTTGGAATGACACACAAAAAGTTTTCCATGGATGGAAGATGCCAAATCAGCAATCATAATATATCTTCTCAAAGATTGATGTCTTAAAAGTTCATCTGCAAATACCTGAGATAACATTTTCAAATTTAGATGGACAGAACTCAAGTAAGAATCCTATATAAATTTCTCTGTGGCAGATGTTTCAAGCGCACAAAACTATGCATAATAGTAGTGGGATTACTAACACATGTAAATATGTTGTAACAATCATTAATACTAGAGGGCGAGCCTCAGCACAACAGTAGGATTGTTGCCTTGTGACCTGGAAATTACAAGTTCAAGTCCAGGAAACAACTTCCCTACTTGCAGGGGTAAATCTGTGTATATCTACCCTCCCCATATCTCACCAGGTGGGAGCCTTGTGCACTGGGCAGCCACTTTTGTAACAATCATCAATACCACTATTACAGAGACATACAACCCATCCAAATTGAAACTAAGACCTCAAATGAGCTGATGAAACAAAAGTATTCCCATTTCCTGATTCTCCATATCATTTTATTTTCAGAAACTAGAAGACTTTACCATCAAATTAATAGCAGAATCTCATTGCCACATCACACCAGTCCAATGAGGTTAGGCTTAGGCAGAAAATTGGAAACAAGAGAACATAATAAGTGTAGTGCATATCAGAATGCTGATGTGAAAAGACTTACAAGGAAAGATATGAATTAGAACAATTGCATTGCATCTGAAAGAAGATAAAAGAAAGTTATCTCAGGCTCCAACCTGATCTAGTCAGGTCATAGGGGCACACCAGTAATGATTTCTTGAGAAACATGAATAGACTGGAAATAGTCAGATCAAATTGCCAAAAAAAAAAGGAAAATCTTAAGAAAAAACACTAAAAAATACTTTACTGTAAGTAGCTTATGGGGGAAAAAATTGTTTATTACACAGTGGTCAGTCCACAGGATTGTTCGTTCCATGTAGTGGTATATATTTAGGCACTGTTAGGATAAAACTCTCCATAATAACTTCTAGGAAAAAATAATAAAACGGTAAAATGCATTGAACTTCTACATGAGCTAAAATCAACTTACACTATTGACATTTGAAAAAGTTAAATGAAAAGAGCTTCTAGGTAGATAAGTTGATTTTAGTTTTTCACAAGAAACTTGATTCACTTTAACTTGTAATTTTCTTCTCCTACAAACAGGATCTAAATCTACAACAATAATATTAATCTGAAATCTTAGAATTTTAGATATAAAAACTATATAGACAAAACTAGTCATATGGAAATAAGAACTCAAACCAGAAGCTGTATCTAATAACAAGGTACATATCTAATTAGACATGAAATAATATCATAAACGGTAACATTAAGCATTTAATTGGAGCATATTGCTTCAAAACACAAGAGGTAATAATAATCTCAACACTGAACCTACTACCTCAAGCAACATGCAAAATAAAATAAAAGGTAAAATGCATTGAACTTCTCCATAAGCTAAAATCAACCCATGCAATTAACTTTTGGAGAAGTTAAATGAAAAGAGCTTCTTAAGTACAGAAGTTGATTTCGGCTAGGAAACTCATTTCATTTTAACTTCTAATTATCTTCTCCTATAAGTGTTTATAGAGAAATTTATCCAAACAGGACCTTAATCTACAACAAAAATAATAACAGAAATCATTGAATTTCACATTCAAAAACAAAATAGACAAAACATGCTTTACGCAAATAAGAGCTCAAACCAAAAAGCTATTATATCTAATTAGAAGCTATATATCTATGAGAGCTCAAACCAGAACCTGCATCTAATCAGGTAACAAATACTAACACATTGAAATACATTAACATTAAGCAATTAATTGGAGCACATAGCTGCGAAAAACAGGATATATATAACAATAATTATCTCAACACTGAATCTACTACTACCTCAAGCAGCGAACAAAAGAAAGGAGCGCAAGAATCCGAGAGCTCCAAGTCAGCGTCGGAGAGGAAGTTGCGAAATCGCAAGCAGTGACGTTCGGAGACATCGACGGCGAGGAAGGAGTTAAGGACGCGGAGGAGGTAGCGGCACTTGAGGAGGAAGAACTTCTGGTCGGAGTGAGGGAGCGTCAGCACAAGAAGCGAGCAACGCAGAAGGAGAGAAAGATCCTCAACAATTGAGCGAAGCCATGGACGCGGAGGCGGAGGGGACCGAGTGTGATGGCCATGGCGGCGGTGGCGGCGGTGGCGGCGGTGGCGGCAGTGCAGAGCGGAGAAGAATTGGCGGAAAGTGGAATCGAGTTTGTGGAAGAGCGTTTCGCAGACGCTGCGAGTGTCTTGTTCGAGAATTGGATATAGATTTGTTGGGTTGGTGAGTGTTTCGTATAACTTCTTTGCGTCCTCCATTAGGGTTCCATACCCTCTTCTCTCTCACTCTCCGTCACGCGGGAAACTCAAGTGCTTTCGCCAGCAAGGTGGAACTATAGATACACAAAGGAGAGTTTTGAATTTTTTTGAATTATTTTTTAATCAAATGTAAAAATAAATAAAAATCATGTTCATCTCGTTCAAATGCTCAAGAATACTCGGTATATCTAATTTTTTTTTATTTAATTAATATTTAATTGTGATAACAATATACATATAAATGTTAATATTTTTTTCGTATCATTTCATCTAGATTATATATATAGGTGAAAAATAATTCTTATTTTATAAATTAATTTTTTAGAGTTGAGTTAGGTTTATATATTATATTTTAAAATTGATTGTGTTTCATTGTTTTGGTTGAGTTTATTTAAATTTTTTTATTATTGTTAGGTTTATATTTACTAGAATTAATAATTTTTATTTAATTATTTATTTTATATAATTAAAATTAATATTTAAATAATTTAATAAGTAAAAAATATCGTGAAGATTTAAATTAAATATATATTTAATATTTGATATAAATTATATTGATAAAATATGATTTTTCTCTTATTTTCAGATATATAAAATATATTTTAAATTTATAATAAATTCTTCATTCTATTTTTTAGTTAAGTGGTAATGAAGAGTTTAGTGGTCATTGGTATTGTGATTGATTTATCTATTAGAATAAGTAAAAACTTGTATTAATTAAGTGAGATCTCTTGTAAGTGTTGATATGTGAAATATTAAATTTTATCTTTTAGATGATCAAATGATATTATATTCATCTAGAAAGGTAATTTATACTATAGGAATACATGATTTAAATTTTTATTATTGCTATTTAGTCCTTATTTCAAGTGTGTTACATTGTGTTCCCATAAGAAATTCAGTGACTAAAATATATAAAAGTTAATAAACAGAAAAGTGTGTTAAAAAGATCTCTTGCATTAAATAAAATTGGAATCAAAATGAGAAGCTTGTTGAAGTGAAACACTACACGAGGGTCACTGCGCTTTCATGTTTTCACTTATTTTTTTCTTGAATAACTTCATTTTTAAAAGAAAATGTTGTAAACTACTATTTTTCATTTTCAATTTTACGCTGCATCTTGAAAATATTTTCTTACAAATTAAACATTTTCTAAAATACTACCAAATATATTTTTCTCTGTCATTTTCTGTTTTTCATGAAAATGGAAACTAAAAAAAATGAGGAAAGTAATCATGCCCTTACTCTTGTATCTAAGTCACATAACCAACGTGAGCACCTTTGAGTAGAACTTTTGTTATAGTTTAAGTTAGATTATTCACTTTGATGGAAAATATTGATTAAACTATAATGTTCTGTTGTATTTTTGACAGATCAATGTTTGAGGTAGTTTAAAGATGGGATTACTTGCATGAGTAATTGTCATAGATAAAATTTATTCGGTTGAAAGAACTTATGTTGGATTTCATTAAAAAAAACTTTAATGTAAATTTCTTTTTGAATATTACAATATTATTAATATAAAAAAGTTTAAGTCCATAGCAATATTTTTATTACCTAGTAAAATAATGTTGTACGTATTTACAAGAGTTTAAGATAAGATTAATTTTTTTTAAAAAAAATGTGTTGGATTATTTGATATAACACTTAAGACATTTTAGAATAAGAGATAATACTTTATATTCTAATAAGCATGATAATAAGACACGATATATGTGTTTACCAACATATCTAATTAATACACGCATATGTATACTTGTTAATGAATATGTAAAAGATAGAACATAAGAAATGGATTGAATTGTGTTATAAATAAAATTTTTCTCCTTTCGTCTGTGAGTTTAAATATGGTCAGACGAAATATTATTTAATCTTCAAGGATTGATTTTAAGTAAGAAACGTTATAGCTTGATTATCCCCGTTAGTCAAACAAATAAGAAGATAGGTACACAGCTATTTTTATACTGGTTCGTCTATACAAGACTACGTCCAGTTACCCAGCAACCACTGAGTTTTCACTACCAACCGTGAAATGGTTTACAAGTATTATTTGCACCCAGCCACTTCTGGCTATAACAAGATATTCTTTGAACACAGCATTCGCAGGCTGAACAACAGAGGTATTCTTTGAACAACCAGCCTCCTCAGGCTAAACTACTAACACAAGTGGATTTTAAGAAGATGTTTTAAAAACAGAAAGGTTCCTCTTCGCAGAGAGGGTTTTACAATGAAGTATAATCAGAAGTATTGAGCGAAATCTCAGAAGATAGAATAAGAGAAACATTTTCGCCAACTGAATTCTGATGAAGTGAAGTTTTTAAATAGGCACCATCTTCAAATGACCGTTAGACTCATGAGAATGCCGTTGAATATTTTCTTGAGAGCTTTCCAAAAGGTGTCAGATAGTACTTGATTGATTGATGGCGTGTGCAGCGGATTTAGATTGCGTGCGCAGTACCTTTTTTGACTTGTACAGAGACTTTGACAAAAAAAGTGAAGACCTTTTCGAGTTGCATGTGTAAGCACAAATCCCTATACTGATCTTGGATGCTTCTAATGAGTACTTCTTTAGATTTGAAATCTTGGCGCGAGTGACTCAAACTTTGCTTCACTTCTTGGACAGATGATATATTTCTTCAGTCTTTAAGAGGTTTCGTCTTATCCTATCGTCTGATGACTTCAACTTGAGATAGACGAATGACTTTAGTCTGAGGAGTCATCTTTCGTCTGTGCTTGTTCCGTCTGACTTGCTTGCTGATCTTCCGTCTGAGAAAGTTTCGTCTGTCTTGTAAAAATCAAAACCTTAGATGAGTTAAACATCTTGATCTAACAATCTCCCCCTTTTTGATGATTACAGACCATACTGATAACTTTTCTCAAGAAGACATCTGCATAAGAAAATGTTAGTGATCACAGATAAAACGCAAGACAGATTTACATCAAGACGATGTTTTCTGAAATAATACCTCTTTATAAAATGAATTGTTACATCAATGCGATGTAAACCTTATACAATGTTACAAAGGTATACAAAAAACCAACGTTCTAAAAAAAATACATGTATGTGCTTTACAAAAAAAAAAACAATACAATACAACAAAAAAAAGTTTGCTCCCCCTCAGACGATATAGGTTGCTCCCCCTTAGACGATGCTTGCTTGCTTACTTGCTCCCCCTCAGACGATGCATTCCCCCTTTTCCCTTTCTTCCTTTCTAAGATACTCTCCCCCTTGGGCTGAGAATCATCAAAAACATGATCAAGAAGAAGGTTTAGACTTCTTTTGAAGAAGGCTCATGACAATGTCCTTCAGCTGCTGCACCTCAGATGTGAGAGAGGCTTGATTGTCCTCAAGCTCTTTATTCTTTAGCTTCAGATGCTCGCAATCCTCTTCTAAGGCATCATATTTACGCTTTAGAGTATTATACTCATCAATGTCCTTTGCGTCAGCCTCAGTAACCTCCACCTTATCATTAACCTCCACCGTATCATCAATTTCCACTAGCGGTGTTTGAGGCTCTTCCACTATAGGTATAATGTCATCTATGATGAACACTGTTGGTGTCCTCTTCAGACGCAGAGTGAAGAGTGGAAGTGTGAGGTATGTAGTGAAGTCTCTTTCCCATTGCCAAGAGTACATCTTTGAGGGAATAGAGAGCTCAAGATCTGGATGCTCCTGTGATGGATGTGTATAAGCAAAGGCTTCTCCAGGAAACACCCTGCCACAGATTGTGGAATCTTCATCAAATGAAGTTCCAGAACAAAACGCAGATGTGGCTTCATAATCTTCTATCATCCTTTGAATCTTCCGATAGATAGGTCTTGAGGCATGGGTTTGAAGAGATTTGAGATGCGAGTATGCAGCAGAGTCGTCGGGGGATGTGCCTTGCAAACTTGAAGGATCTGGAGACAGACGGAGTCTTCTTCTCTTTTCCTTTAGCCAAAAACTTGACCAAGCAAGGTCGTTTTCGGTCTAAGACGATAGAAAACTTTGTTTCGTCTGAAAACCGAGAAGAGAATTGTGATCCTACCATGAATGGACAGTCTCTTCTCTCCTTCTTTGCTCTTCTTTCAATGTGATAGAAGGAAGTTGATCTAGCTTTTGCTTCCCTTCTATAAGCATCAGCCATCAGTTTGAAGGACATGTTGTAGTCTTCAGGAAAAGCGTGAGCAAACTCTTCGGGGTCTTCGAATTCGTCGAGGAGGATGGAGTAGTGGGGACAGATCCCTAAGCAGTGAGGTCTTATCCAGGGCAGAACAATTCCAAGAGTATGTCTTAGACCTACATACTCTGTTTGATTCATTGGAATTGTGAACGGTACAGGATCATGACGGTCAATGGCGTCTAGATGCCAATGTGAGCAGTCCTTCGGCTCATAGATGGTGGAGCTAGAATCTCCATATCTGCAGTGGTGAAATGCAGGAGCGTTGATTTCATGTTGAACCTTCCACTTAATGTTTTCCCTGAAAGGGATGTGGGGTTCATAGCCGAGAGCTGGTCCTTCAATCACCGACTCAGCTAGATGATCCTTGTACCTTTTTATATCTTCTAAACCCTTGATGTCTAAGGAGTCCAATATATCCCAAGGCAGACGCTTCAGCCATTCGCGTTGCTCTTCGGGAGTGTAGATGAAATTTTCGTTGAAATCTACTGGCTTCAGGGGTTTGTGATAGACGATGGGATTGACAAATCTCCCAAATTGAAATCCCTTTTTGCCTCTGTACCGATAGAGGTTTCTCAACTCAATGTAGGGAGTGTCCTTTATAAAGCAGTCTTCATCGTCTGCCAAGTGACCATCTTCAGCAGACTCAGACGGTTCACCATCGTTGGAGATATCTTCAGTCTTCTCTCCAAGAATCCAGTCAGGCTTGATTGGTCTTTCAGCACAAGAATTTTCAGCAAAGCGTCTCATGACTAATTCATTGAGAAACGAATAGTCCGTCTTGTGCTTGGGTGGTAGATCTTCAGGATTGATAACTTCGGCGTGAGATCTCACCCATGATGCATCCACCTTTATTACCTCCATATGTTCTTCATCAGACGAAGAACTTATGTCTTCAACAAGTATTTCTTCAGACGAAATCTCCATCATCTATTCGTGGGATGCTTCTTCAGACGCCGCAGGTATCGTCTGTTCAAAGGCAGCGTTGAGAGGAGACGCAACAATAGGATCAGACACAGTTGTCCTATGTTCGTCTTGGAGTGTTGATGTAGAAACCTCCATGGTAGAGACCTCATCATTAAGCATGGTCTCCAATTCCTCTGCTAACTGGGCATTATCCTTCTGGATCTGGGCAGTTTCTTCATTGTTCATGCCCTCTGAAATTGCTGGAGCAGACGCACCTTCAGACGATCCAATGCCCTTAACGCTTTCAAGAAAGATTCTTTCTCGTTCAGCTTGAAGTAGCATAGAGACCCTCATAGCCTCTTTTAGTTATTTTGCTTCGTCTGTTTCTCCAACAATCACAGACTCAAGCTTCTGCTTCATCTTTTCTTTGCCTTTGGCAGCCTTTTGAAGAGCGACCTCTCTAGCTCTTGCTTTTTCTTCGGCTGCTTTTTTCTGCTTTTCTTCGTTTGAAAGAATTCTAACAGACAAAACTCCTTCAGACGATAGCCTAGCCCCTTCATCTTCACTTGGGGATATCGTCTTCCCTTGCGTCTTGGCAGCAACGTGCTTTATTCTGATAGTCCTTTTCTTCTTCTTAAGAGGCTCCTCTAGAACATCTTTGAAGGGAACTTCAGAAATAACCATGGGTGGAAGAGGTAAGGGTGTTTGAGTTTGTGTTTGGTCTTGTGTTTGGGCTGGTGTTTGGGCTTGTGTTTGGAATTGTGTTTGGGTTTGTGTTTGGTTTCTGGCGTATTTTATGCGAGCTCTGTGTGGGGGGTCTTTGGTGATTGGTGAAAGGGGAACATGTTCTTCACTCGCAGTATGTTGAAGGAAGCCAGGGTTCAGATGCATCTTGGCAAAGGTGCTTCCTTTGACTTCCTTGCCTTCTTTGTGCCAAGCGACGCCAGTGACATCAAAGCCTTGGTTGATGATGATTTTGGTGAAGAAAGTGGCGTAGGGAATACTGCTTTTCCTACGGATGTTCCTATTCTTTAACGCACTTATCCAGTGGTCAAGAATGATGTGAGGGAGACTCATCCTCGCTTTCCTCAGACAATAGAAGATGCAAAACCTGTCTCGAGTACTCACATTGTCTCGTGAGCCAGTTCTGGGGGTGAAGATGTTTTAAAGGAGGTTGTGGATGATTCTTGCAGTGGGACAAAGATTCCCTGATCTCGAAAACTTGGAATCTTCAGAGTTGCGGATCTTCCCGTAGATAATCTTGTCCACGTGCTTTTCAGACTCATGTTTCATCCAGTCAACGCTGTAAAAGCGCCCTTCTGCCTTGTAGTTCCCGGCTTCAGCAATGGAGTCTATTGTGATAATATACTCATTGTTATCAATGGTACCAACAATACCATCATCAAACTCCTTTGCGTCACTCCAGAACTCAGCATAGGCCTCCATCAGCCATGGACCTCTCATCTCTGCGAACTCCATCCATCCGTTATGTACCAGCATCTTTGCCACTCTTTTGGAGATGCTCTCAACAGTCTCTCTCGATATCCACTTGCTGGGCAAGAAGAGATCTTGCGCGAAGAAAGTTGCTTCGGTTGCCTTGATGTTCTTGGCGGCCATTGTTAGGTTTGAAAAATAGAGAGTTAAGTTTTGTGAGTAGAATATTCAGAGAAAGTGTGAATGCAGTAAAGAATAAAAATGTGAACTTTAAGAGTATTTATAGTCAATACTAAAACGGTTGTGATTCATCAGACGAAAGAATTTTAAACCGTCCCTGATTTGACGTGTCCCCATCATTGCCCTTTTAATGATTGATTTGACTTCTGCAATTCACAGCGCGTGCTTCTCAAAGTCCTAGAATAGTGCAATAAATGACAGACACATTTATTGCTACTTTTAATTTGTCCCTGCACACTTAACTTTAAAATATTTAAATAATATCCTTGCGTCTGTCGAATTTCCTCATACTGATTCAACTTGATCAGACGCAAAGTTTCGTCTTAACACGAAAACATATACAAAGGTACAGACGAAATGAAATGCTCAGACGAAAGAGAAAACTTAATCAATTAAAGAGATAATTCCCAAATTTTCTTTAATGAAATTAAAACAAGTTTCCTCTAAAGCTTTTGTAAAGATATCTTCCCATTGAAAATCAGTTTGAACAAACTGTACATCGAAAATACCTTTTTGAACATAATCTCTTATAAAATGAAATTTGATTTCAATATGCTTGGCTTTTGAATGTTGAATAGGGTTTTTGCTGAGATTTATTGCACTTGTGTTATCACAAAATACTGATATTTGAGTTTCAAACCTGGAGTAATCCTCAAGTTGATGTTTTACCCAAAGTAGTTGTGAGCAACACCCTGCCGCAGCAATATATTCTGCTTCAGTGGTTGAGAGTGCAATGGAGTTTTGCTTCTTGCTTGACCAAGAGATTAGTGATGAACCAAGAAACTGGCATCCACCACTTGTGTTGGTCCCTATATGAATCTAGAGGGGGGGTGAATAGATTCAAGTTCCCTTGTTAAAACTATTTCTCACTTTTCCTGATTCAATTTTATCTTGTATTATCAGCAATGTACCAGAGATATAACAACGGAAAGATACAAGAAAATATAATGCAAGAAATCAATGGAAAGTAAAGTCAAGGTATAGAGAAGAGAGTAGTCAGAGATTTATACTGGTTCGGCTTTCGGCCTACATCCAGTCCCAACCCAACAATCTATTGCGATCGGTATTCCACTATAATCTTGTGTTCAATACAATCACTTCTGCACAAACACAAACCAATCAAATACTCAAAACTCTCTATGTTCTTCACCTAAGAACATATCTCTCCAATTCTTGAATCCTTCAAGAATCTCCTTTGAGAGTTCCTCTCTCAAAACCTCTAACTCTTTTTCTAGAGAACACCTTCTCTTAAGAGTTTCAAACCAAAACAACAAAACAAAACAAAAGATAAAGATAAGTGAAGATTACACCTGTGTGTATGCTCTGATCAAGATGATAAGCACGGTATTCAATCCTTCAAAACTTCCTTCACACACTATTCATCTCTTTGAGAAAATCTTTTTGAAATCTTTGAAGAGTGTTTTCAGAACTTGTAAAACCAGTGTTTTCTTTCTCTTCTTTCTTTTCTTTTTTTTAAAACCATAAAAGATCTCTCTCTTCGAAATGTTGGAACTAAAGCTTGATGAGGTTTTGGTGTCTCTCTTGGTGTTTTTGATTTTGATGTAATGTAATTTTGGTTTTCTTAGATGAATGTATTTAGGAGTTTTTTATGTGTATTGATTGGTTAGAATAGGAATGCATGTGTTGTTCTTTGTTTGAAGATACATCAGACGATACATCAGACGAAAGGGTACCAGACGAAAGGGTACGAGATTTAAAGGGTACCAGGCGATTTAAAGGGTACGAGATTTAAAGGGTATGGATTTAAAGGGTACAGACGAAAGGGTACAGACGAAAGGATACCAGACGAAAGGGTACAGACGAAAGGGTACCAGACGAAAGAGTACAGACGAAAGGGTACAGACGAAAGGTATCAGACGATACATATCAGATGATAGGTATCAGACGATACATATCGACGATATATATCGACGATACATATCGGACGATATACATCGAGATGATAGACTTCAAAGTTTACTCATTCATCGAAGAATTACATCGTCTCATTCGGGAAGTGAAGATCAGACGATACATCCACAAGACTACTCAAGCTAAAGTCTTCGTCTTACCATAAAGTGAAATCTAAGATGGAAGGATAAGACGAAACTTCAAGACTACTCATGCAGTCTTAATAAACTACATCGTCGACTGGGAAGTAAAAGAACAGCAGGCGAAAGTAACTCCAACATTTCAAAATCTAAGAGTTACAATGGAGTAATCGATTACCATAAGGTGTAATCGATTACCACGAGCGAAGTAATCGATTACCATAAGGTCAGAATGTCGATTACCATGTGTGAAGAAAATCACCGAATGAATTTCATCTCATAAAGAATCGATTACCACGATCATGTAATCGATTACCACCGCAGAGAAAGATTAAAAGTTGCCTAAAATGATTTTTCTAACATCCCACTTGATTCCCCAATTATTCCAATCAATTTTAAACTTCATAAAAGTCAATTTTTGAGGCTCCAACGTTCTAAAATTTAATGCCCCAACGTTCAGAAAACATAGGCTCCAATTGTTTGAAATTTGAGGCATCAAATTGTCAACAATTGAGGCTTCATCTTACTCTATAAAAGGAGGCTATTTTGAAAACCAAAAACAGAGTTTGGTATAGAGTTTTTGTACAGATTTGAAAACACTCTTGAAAGACTTGAAATCCATTTTCAGAAAAGTATATACACTTTCAAATCCTCTCTAAGAGAGCTTATCATTTTTCTTCAAGAGAAATCACTAAGAACTTCAAGAGTTCTTGAAAGAGTTTTGAGAAAAAGGCAACTATAGTCATTGGGTGATATTCAAAGTTCTATTAAATTGTGATCAGAATCTACACTCCAGGTGTTTTCTAAACTGATCTTTTGTTTGTCAATTTGATTGTTGAGTTATTACTCTAGGAGAGAGGTCTCTCTGGATAGAGTAAGAGTTTGAGAAGTGTTTTCTCAAAGGTTTGATTTTGGGTGTTCCAAAATCAGTGAAGGACAGTTCTTTGGGTTAAAGAACTGGTTTGGGTGTTTTGATTTCGTTTTTGTGTTGCTAGTTGCAGAGTGAATGTAATAGAACACAAAAGGGATCATTTGATAGTGGAAAACCAATTGCAACAGTTGTTGGATTGGGACTGGATGTAGGCAGTTGGCTGAACCAGTATAAATCACTGTGCACTCTTCTTCTTCCTTACACTCTTTATCATTTACCATATATTGCTGCTATCATTGTTTAACTTCTGCAATTTGTTTGGTAAATTGGTAATTAACTCAGTAATTAACTTGGTAATCAACTTCAACTGGAAAGGGTAGATACACATTGTATAAACTGAATATTGATTACATATTTGCTATTGATAATTCTTGTGATATTTCTCTGCAACTTGAATATACTGTTTGAATTAAAAGGAATTTGTAACTCACGAAAAATAGGCCAAAGTGAACTAGAATCTATTCACCCCCCTCTAGATTCACCCAAAGGGACCATCAATTGGTATCAGAGCTACTTCTAGTAAGTTGCTCTAGAATTTGATCCATAATGGCCAGTAATCAATTACCATTTGCTGAAGGTGCCTCTATTAATAGACCTCCTCTGTTTTGTGGTGATAACTATCCTTTTTGGAAAGTTAGGATGAAAATCTTTATGGAGTCTATTCATAGAAGTATTTGGCAAGCTGTTGTAATCGATTTCAAAATCCCCACATATATAGTTGATGGAAATGAATTAGAAAAACCATTTGAGAAGTGGGAACCGAGAAGAAATTAGGGAGAGCTGAAAATGATGCTAAAGCTTTAAACATTATACATTCTGCTCTTAACTCGATGAATTTTTAGAATTTCTGCTTGTACAACAGCAAAAGAAGCTTGGGAGCTTATCATGGTAACTCATGAAGGTACAACGGAAGTACGAAGGGCAAGGAAGAATACCTTGATCCAAGAGTATGAAACCTTGAGAATGTTGCAAGGAGAATCCATAATGGAGATGCGAAACGGTTCATACACATCATCAATCATCTCAAGGACTTGACAAAAGCTTCGTAGAAGAAGAAGTGAATGTCAAGATTCTAAAGTCTCTAAATAGAAAATGGCAATCCACCGTGTGACATGCCCATAACTGAGTCAAAGAATCTTGCTTTGCAATGACAAGTGCGAGCTATTTGGCAAACTAAGAGAATATGAGATGGATATGTCTCGCATTTGATGAAGAACAAAAAGATAAGAAAGCCAAAGGTCTAGCACTAAAGATGGAAGACACAAACTAGTGAGAGTGACTCATCATGCTTTGTGGAAGTGAATCGAGAAGAAGAGAATATGAATCTCATGGTAAGAAAGTTTAAAAGGTTCATGAGAAAGAACAATGATAAAAGGAGATTCAATAATTCAAGAAAAGGCTTCAAGAGGAATGAAGGTTCGTCTTCAAAGGTCACGTGTTATGAGTGTGGAAAGATGGGTCACTACAAATCGGAGTGTCCCAACATGAAGAAAAATAACAGCAGTGAACCAAGAAGAGTAGAACATGAGGATCGACCCAAGAAGGACAAATTCCGCAAGAAAAAGGCCTACATTGCTTGGGAAGAAAATGACTCCTCATCCTCGAGTGAGAGTGACAATGAAGAAGCAAATCTATGTCTCATGGCAAATCCAACTACGGATGATGAGGTAAGTGATTCGATTCATCTCGTACAAGATTATGATGAGTTATATAATGCTTTTTGTGAACTCTTTAAGGAAGCTGAAAGAATAGAAAAATTGAACAAAGTTTTGAAAAACAATATTTCTGATTTAGAAAATGAAATTTCTGTTTTAAAAACTAATGTTCAAAATTTGGAAAAAGAAAATGCTGCATTAAAACTACCCTGCTCAAAGTGTAAATCTGTAGATGCCTCTTTGAAAACTAATAATAAGAAGTTCTTTGCATTTAAACAAACCAACAATAACAGAACTTTTCCATGCAGTTATTGTATGAGATCTGGACACACATCTTATAATTGCATGATTAGAAAGAAAGGAATTTCTAATGGCTTGTTTAAATGGATTAGGAAAGATAATCACTGCACTAACATTCATGGACCCAAAAAGATTTGGGTACCAAAATCAAAATGATATCTTTTTTTGTAGGTGTGCTTGAGAGCCAAACACTCAACTTGGTATTTGGATAGTGGCTGCTCAAGACATATGATGATGGTGACAAGAGCAATTTTATCTCCTTCAAATCCAAAGAATCTGCTCAGTAGTATATGGAGATAATAACAAAGGGAAAATTCTGGGTATTGGTGCTGTTGGAGACAAATCCAATCTGTCATTGAAGATGTATCGCTTGTAGAAGGATTGAGATACAATCTTTCGAGTATTAGCCAACTCGTGACAAAGGTTATCATGTGTCATTTGATCAAAGAAGCTGCAAAATTTGTAGCAGTGAATCAAATGAGGTACTAATGGTTGGTAAGAGACATGATAACATCTACATCCTTGAACTTAATCATTCATCATCATATCATGCATGCCTTACATCAAATGATGATTTATCTTGGCTTTGGCATAGGACGATAAAGACATATTGATGTTCATCAACTTAATAAACTGTCATCTAAAAACTTAGTAGAAGGGTTACCTGACTTAAAGTTCAATAGAGAAGGTCTATGTGATGCATGTCAAAAGGGCAAGCAGTCTAGAAACTCTTTTAAATCTAAAAATATTATTTCAACTTCTAGACCACTTGAGCTATTGCACATGGATTTGTTTGGACCCTCTAGAACTGCTAGTTTAGGTGGAAACCTATATGGACTAGTTTTAGTAGATGACTACTCTAGATTTACTTGGGTTGCATTTATACCAAGTAAAGACAATGTCTTCAAAGTTTTCAAAATTATTGCCAAAAGGATACAAAACGAAAAAAGATTTGAAAATTAAGTCCATTAGGAGTGATCATGGAGGTGAATTTGAAAATGAATATTTTGAAAAATTCTGTGAAAAATATGGAATTAATCACAACTTTTCTGCTCCAAGAACTCCACAACAAAATGGAGTTGTTGAAAGGAAAAACAGATCTTTAGTAGAACTAGCTAGAACTATGTTGAATGAAAATGATTTGCCTAAATATTTTTGGGCTGATGCAGTTTCCACTGCTTGCTATGTTCTAAATAGAATTGTGATTCGTCCCATTTTAAAGAAAACCCCCTATGAACTCTATAAGGACAAAAAGCCTAATATCTCTCATTTTAAGGTATTTGGTCAAAGAAATGTTTTGTTCTAAATAATGGCAAAGAACCTCTTGGTAAGTTTGATGCCAAGGCGAGATGAGGTCGTTTTTATTGGGTATTCTTCAACTAGTAAAGCATATAGAGTTTACAATAAAAGAAGAATGTGCATTGAGGAATCTGTGCATGTAAAGTTTGATGAATCTAACCATCCCCAAAAGGGAAGTGTTCTTGTTGATGATGATGTAGAAACAGGTGAAGATAAAGAGATAGCAAACCTCAAGAACAGCAAAATCCACCAACCACTTCTCATGACCAGCCAAAAGAATGGAGGAAACCAAGAGATCTTTCTCTTGACAACATCATTGGTGACATCCATAAGGAGTATCTACTAGATCTTCCTATAACATGTTCGTGATGATTATGCTTTCGTATCTCAATTTGAACCCTCTTGTGTTGATGATGCTATTAATGATGAATTTTGGATGAATGCTATGCATGAGGAGTTAAATCAATTTAAAAGGAATGATGTTTGGGAATTAGTTCCTTTTAATAGAGATATGAATATAATTGGAACAAAATGGGTGTTTAAAAATAAGCTAGATGAGAATGGTAAAGTGGTTAGGAATAAAGCAAGACTAGTAGCAAAGGGTTATAACCAACAAGAAGGAATAGATTTTGATGAAACTTATGCCCTGTTGCTAGGTTAGAAGCTGTGAGAGTTTTACTTGCCTTTGCCTCGCATTCATGATTTTAAACTATATCAAATGGATGTTAAAAGTGCTTTTCAATGGCTATATCAATGAGGAAGTTTTTGTTTCACAACCTCCTGGATTTATTGACTTTAGTTACCCCGAGCATGTATATAAACTTAAGAAGGCCCTCTATGGTCTTAAGCAAGCCCCTAGACAATGGTATGAAAGATTAAGTACATTTTTGTTGTCAAAAGGGTATCACAGAGAAATGTTGATAAGACTCTCTTTATTAGAAAGAAGTCTAACCGCATTTTATTGGTTCAAGTATATGTTGATGATATCATTTTTGGATCAACCAATCAATCTCTGTGTAAAGAATTTGTGGATAGCATGCGGGGTGAGTTTGACATGTCTATGATGGGAGAACTCAAATTCTTCCTAGGACCGCAAGTCAAACAACTAAAGGAAGGAATCCTCATTCATCAAGCAAAGTACACTAAGGAATTACTGAAGAAATTTGACATGGAGAGTTGTAAAATCTCTAATATCCCTATGTCACCTAATCTCTATTTAGATAATGATGTCTGCAGACTAGGAGTAGACCAAACCAAATATAGAGGGATCATAGGATCACTTTTATATCTTACAGCAAGCAGACCTGACATAATGTTCAGTGTCTGTGTTTGTGCAAGATTTCAATCTGCACCTAAACAATCACATATGAATGCTGTTAAGAGAATCTTAAAATATCTCAAAGGAACTATAAACTCGTGGTTTATGGTATCCTAAGGAACATCCCCTAATCTGGTAGGTTTTAGTGATGCAGATTTTTGGATGCAAAACGATAGGAAAAGCACAAGTGGAGTATGTCACTTGTTTGGAGAATGCTTAGTCTCTTGGTATAGCAAGAAACAAGCTTGCGTTGCTTTATCAACGGCGAAGGAGAGTATGTTGTCTGCTGGTAGTCATTGCTCAAACCATTTGGTTAAAGCAACAACTTGAGGATTTTGGACTAAAGCTTGATCATATCCCTATCAAGTGTGACAACACAAGTGCAATTAGTATCACTAAGAACCCAGTCTTACACTCTAGAACAAAGCACATTAAGGTGCGACATCATTTCATAAGAGACCATGTTGAGAAAGGAGATTGCAATGTAGAGTTTATTGATACGGAGAATCACCATGAGATATCTTCACAAAACCTTTGCCAAAGGAGAGATTCTTCAAACTTAGAACCAATCTTGGTATACTAAGTGAAGAACACCTCTCTTGAACTCCCTAAACATAGTAAGAATACTCATTCATAATGCTTTAACATGATATGAATTCATTACATTCAATAGATATGACCAACACAATTTAATATGGAAAATTAAGTGTTTTTAGGATTACTCGGTAGTAATCGATTACCACACACCGGTAATGTCGATTACCATGCTCGTTTTAGGCAAATCTTTAATTTGCTCGTAGAATCGATTACCACCTAATGGTAATCGATTACCACGAGTCGAGAAAAAAGAGCCCTCTTTAGATTACTTTCGGCGTAATGTCGATTACCATACCATGGTAATCAATTACCACCGCATCCGAGAGCTTACTTCAAGTGCTAATGGGCCTCTCTTTCGGAAATTCAATTCAAGATTCAACGAATCTAGACCAAAATTTGAGAAGTTTAATGAGGAATTTCAGATTTTAGGGTTCATTCTAATCAAATCCAAACCATAGAACCCCTTTCTCTCTCTAAAATCTCTCATCTCTCTCTAGAAACTCTTCATCTTCTTCTTCAATTCATCCATGGAAGGTCAAGGAAAAGGAAAACGAACCAAACACATGGGTCACAAATCCACTTCAAGTGTTCCATCTCGTTCAAAGAAGGGAGAATCATCTTCCAAAAGGAAGAACTCCTCAACTCCTGAAGAAACCATGGAGGAACACATTCACCCATGGTTCACCTCTAAAGCTCAAGAAAAACTCTTCTATGGCAAGTATGCAGGAAAGGAGCTTGTTCCTGCAAAAATTTTGGATACAATGTGGCTGGATCCGAAGGGTTTATCTTTCAAACGCTTCTCGAGGGAACAAAATCTTGAGAAGTTCGTTAGTCGAAGGGTTACATCTATCCGATTTGGTGAGAGTATTCTACTCCAACCTTCAACCAGACGATGATTCCGAAATGCTTGAGTCTGAGGTAAAAGGCAAACCCATCATTTTCTCTAGAGATTTATTCTTTCAAATTGCTGGATTCAGAGAGGAGGGTATTAGACCCACATTTGAATTATTGAAAGAACAAGGAATCCATCTTAACAAAGATTCTGTTTATATGAGTTTGCTAAGAAATCCCCAAATTTGGGAAGCGAAAAGGCCGCTTAGAAAAGAGAATAGGAAGAAAATCACATATAATATTGGTGGGTTGAATGCTGATGATAGACTTTTACATTACACCATTTGTTGGATATTGGCTGCAAGAGGAGCCAACCATGCCCAATTAACTGAAGAAGATTTAGTGATAATTTCTGCTCTGAAGAATAGGATTCAGATTGATTGGCCTTATGTTGTGATGGACAACATGCTAAAGGCAAAGAAATTCATGGATAATAAGTGTCCCTACTCTCTGTTCATCTCACGTGTACTTGAGTATTTTCAAGTTGATGTCACAAATGAACATAGAGAGCTGGTAAAGGACATTCACATCATAGGTGAAAGAGCATTAAAAATGATGAGATTGGTACAGACTGATGTTGGATGGATACCAAGGAGGAAGCACAACAGCAACAAAGAACAAGAAGGAGATGCATCTCAATCACATCCAGATGATGATGATTCAGCTGCAGGGGAATACATCCCCAAGTCATGCTTCGAGTCCATTGTCATTGATAGATTGGACGAGATTGAGAAACGCATAGAAGAGGTAGACGAAGCAAACGAAGAGCGCTTCCAAGAGCTCAAGGAAATGATGGAATCTCTTCATACTCGTTTTGATACTATGTAGTGTTCCTTTCCTATAGATTCCCTTTTTGCTTATTGATATACCAAATAGGGGGAGAAATCATAGGTTATTCTAAGACGGGGGAGAGAAATCATAGGCTATCCTAGATCGGGGGAGAAATAGAAATTTCTGGTAGTGCTCTGTTTATTATGAACAAACTGAATTTTTTATTTTTTGGTTTAAAATCTGCAATGTCTTCAATTATCCTGGTCATTAGTCTTTGAATATGAACTGAATCATATCTTATGAATGAATGATTCTATATGATATTGCTCTGATACATAATGGAATGTATGGTGAAACTGCAATATACTATGTATTTGGTTATTTCTATCAATTGCAGGAATTTTAGAAGATCAACACATATTCTAAAAACTCCAAAGAAAACCCTTGTTGATATTTGGTACATCAAAACCAAAAAAGGGGGAGATTGTTGGAACTAAAGCTTGATGAGGTTTTGGTGTCTCTCTTGGTGTTTTTGATTTTGATGTAATGTAATTTTGGTTTTCTTAGATGAATGTATTTAGGAGTTTTTTATGTGTATTGATTGGTTAGAATAGGAATGCATGTGTTGTTCTTTGTTTGAAGATACATCAGACGATACATCAGACGAAAGGGTACCAGACGAAAGGGTACAGACGAAAGGGTACCAGACGAAAGGGTACAGACGAAAGGGTACAGACGAAAGGGTACAGACGAAAGGGTACAGACGAAAGGATACCAGACGAAAGGGTACAGACGAAAGGGTACCAGACGAAAAGAGTTGTGACGAAAGGGAATGCAGGCGAAAGGTATCAGGCGATACATATCGGATGATAGGTATCAGACGATACATATCAGACGATATATATCAGACGATACATATCAGACGATATACATCAGATGATAGACTTCAAAGTTTACTCATTCAGTCTGAAGAATTACATCGTCTATCCTGGGAAGTGAAGATCAGACGATACATCCACAAGACTACTCAAGCTAAAGTCTTCGTCTTACCATAAAGTGAAATCTAAGATGGAAGGATAAGACGAAACTTCAAGACTACTCATGCAGTCTTAATAAACTACATCGTCTGACCTGGGAAGTAAAAGAACAGACGAAAGTAACTCCAACATTTCAAAATCTAAGAGTTACAATGGAGTAATCGATTACCATAAGGTCTGTAATCGATTACCACGAGCCGATGTCGATTACCATAAGGCATGTCGATTACCATGTGAAGAAAATCACCGAGAATGAATTTCATCTCGCGATGTCGATTACCACGATCGTAATCGATTACATGAGAGAAAGATTAAAAGTTGCCTAAAATGATTTTTCTAACATCCCACTTGATTCCCCAATTATTCCAATCAATTTTAAACTTCATAAAAGTCAATTTTTGAGGCTCCAACGTTCTAAAATTTAATGCCCCAACGTTCAGAAAACATAGGCTCCAATTGTTTGAAATTTGAGGCATCAAATTGTCAACAATTGAGGCTTCATCTTACACTATAAAAGGAGGCTATTTTGAAAACCAAAAACAGAGTTTGGTATAGAGTTTTTGTACAGATTTGAAAACACTCTTGAAAGACTTGAAATCCATTTTCAGAAAAGTATATACACTTTCAAATCCTCTCTAAGAGAGCTTATCATTTTTTTCTTCAAGAGAAATCACTAAGAACTTCAAGAGTTCTTGAAAGAGTTTTGAGAAAAAGGCAACTATAGTCATTGGGTGATATTCAAAGTTCTATTAAATTGTGATCAGAATCTACACTCCAGGTGTTTTCTAAACTGATCTTTTGTTTGTCAATTTGATTGTTGAGTTATTACTCTAGGAGAGAGGTCTCTCTGGATAGAGTAAGAGTTTGAGAAGTGTTTTCTCAAAGGTTTGATTTTGGGTGTTCCAAAATCAGTGAAGGACAGTTCTTTGGGTTAAAGAACTGGTTTGGGTGTTTTGATTTCGTCTTTGTGTTGCTAGTTGCAGAGTGAATGTAATAGAACACAAAAGGGATCATTTGATAGTGGAAAACCAATTGCAACAGTTGTTGGATTGGAATTTGGATGTAGCGATTAGGTCGAACAAGTATAAATCACTGTGCACTCTTCTTCTTCCTTACACTCTTTATCATTTACCATATATTGCTGCTATCATTGTTTAACTTCTGCAATTTGTTTGGTAAATTGGTAATTAACTCAGTAATTAACTTGGTAATCAACTTCAACTGGAAAGGGTAGATACACATTGTATAAACTGAATATTGATTACATATTTGCTATTGATAATTCCTGTGATATTTCTGCTGCAACTTGAATATACTCTGTTTGAATTAAAAGGAATTTGTAACTCACGAAAAATAGGCCAAAGTGAACTAGAATCTATTCACCCCCCCTCTAGATTCACCCAAAGGGACCATCACGAAATAAATCAAAGAGGTTCCATTTAAAGCAGTTTCAAAACCATTTAGAGATGAATTCTGGTGTGGTAATCGATTACAGATGTTAGTAATCGATTACTACAGAGAAATTTGTCTTCCTCTGCATTTCAAGCACGAAGTAATCGATTACTATGGAGTGGTAATCGATTACTCCAGAGCAAGTTGAGTTCCCCTGTTTTCTAAGTCTGTTGGTAATCGATTATAGCTCCAGGGTAATCGATTACTTCAGCTTAAACCTTAAAACCAAAGTTTTTTGAGTTCTTTTCAAAACAAAATGGGGTTCACAACTTCTCTAGCTCAAATTACAAGATTCAAGACAAGTTCTCAAAGGAATGATTGAATAAAAACTCACACTCAAAGCCTAAACTATAACAATCAATACATTTAAACTCCTATATACACTCTATCATAAAGATCAAGATTACATGTATATCAAACCTAAAACTAGAAAAAACTTCTTCAGCTTCAAGTCCAACAATCTCCCCCTTTTTGGTTTTGATGTACCAAATCTTGTGTAGTTGATCCTTTATGTAGATGATGATGGCTTTGATGTGTCCTGCAATGTTAGTGTTTTTCTTTTCCTTTTTCTATCACTTCTATTCAGCAATTCACATACAGTTATATGTACCATCCAACTCATGTCACACATATCAATTCTCAGAAATATATAAAGACAATCATTTGCAGAAATTTAAAATCTAGTTATTACAGTCATCCAATAGTTTCAAATGTGTTAATCTGCTCCCCCTAAGTCAAATGCTTAGGTACAAACAGATTCAAAAAAACGATTACAAAAACTTCTAAAAAAAAGTTCAAAACAGAGTAAACAGAGCAATTCAAAACAGAGCAACCAAATATAAAAAGACTAAACAACTAAAAAACCATTAACTATACTACTCCCCCTATTTGGTATATCAAATCAAAAGAGAGAAGTAGAGATGAAGTTACTAGTCTTGTTGGAACTAAAGCTTGATGAGGTTTTGGTGTCTCTCTTGGTGTTTTTGATTTTGATGTAATGTAATTTTGGTTTTCTTAGATGAATGTATTTAGGAGTTTTTCATGTGTATTGATTGGTTAGAATAGGAATCTGTGTTGGTCTTTGTTTGAAAATTCATCAGACGATACATCAGACGATAGGTATCAGACGATACATCAGACGATAGGTATCAGACGATACATCAGACGATAGGTATCAGACGATACACATCAGACGATACACATCAGACGATAAGTATCAGACGATAGGTATCAGACGATACACATCAGACGATAGGTATCAAACGATAGGTATAAGACGATAGGTATCAGACGATAAGTATCAGACGATACATATCAGACGATACATATCAGATGATATATATCAGACGATACATATCAGACGATACATATCAGATGATATATATCAGACGATACATATCAGACGATACATATCAGACGATACATATCAGACGATACATATCAGACGATATACATCAGATGATAGACTTCAAGGTTTACTCATTCAGTCTGAAGAATTGCATCGTCTGACCTGGGAAGTAAAAGAACAGACGAAAGTAACTCCAACATTTCAAAATCTAAGAGTTACAATGGAGTAATCGATTACCACGAGCCAGTAATCGATTACCATAAGGCTGTAATCGATTACCATGCTGAGAAAATCACCCAGAATGAATTTCATCTCGGCAGTAATCGATTACCACGAGCTGTAATCGATTACCACCGCAGAGAATGTTTAAAAGTTGCCTGAAATGATTTTTCTAACATCCCACTTATTTCAATCAATTTTAAACTCCATAAAAGTCAATATTTGAGGCTCCAACGGTTCAATTTGAGGCTCCTCCAACGTTCTGATTTTTGGAGATCAAAATTGTCAACAATTGAGGCTCCATCTTACTCTATAAATGGAAGCTACTTTGAAAACCAAAAACACAGTTTTGATATAGAGTTTTTGTACAGATTTGAAAACACTCTTGAAAGACTTGAAATCCATTTTTCAGAAAAGTATATACACTTTCAAATCCTCTCTAAGAGAGCTTATCATTTTTCTTCAAGAGAAATCACTAAGAACTTCAAGAGTTCTTGAAAGAGTTTTGAGAAAAAGGCAACTATAGTCATTGGGTGATATTCAAAGTTCTATTAAATTGTGATCAGAATCTACACTCCAGGTGTTTTCTAAACTGATCTTTTGTTTGTCAATTTGATTGTTGAGTTATTACTCTAGGAGAGAGGTCTCTCTGGATAGAGTAAGAGTTTGAGAAGTGTTTTCTCAAAGGTTTGATTTTGGGTGTTCCAAAATCAGTGAAGGACAGTTCTTTGGGTTAAAGAACTGGTTTGGGTGTTTTGATTTCGTCTTTGTGTTGCTAGTTGCAGAGTGAATGTAATAGAACACAAAAGGGATCATTTGATAGTGGAAAACCAATTGCAACAGTTGTTGGATTGGGACTGGATGTAGGCAGTTGGCTGAACCAGTATAAATCACTGTGCACTCTTCTTCTTCCTTACACTCTTTATCATTTACCATATATTGCTGCTATCATTGTTTAACTTCTGCAATTTGTTTGGTAAATTGGTAATTAACTCAGTAATTAACTTGGTAATCAACTTCAACTGGAAAGGGTAGATACACATTGTATAAACTGAATATTGATTACATATTTGCTATTGATAATTCCTGTGATATTTCTGCTGCAACTTGAATATACTCTGTTTGAATTAAAAGGAATTTGTAACTCACGAAAAATAGGCCAAAGTGAACTAGAATCTATTCACCCCCCCTCTAGATTCACCCAAAGGGACCATCAAGTCTGAGTTGTCATCATCCTGGTTGAGTCGTTCCATAATAGTCTCCATCAAGTCCTTCATTTCTAGGAAGTGCAGATCCTGTCGCTTTCCCAGATCATCAATGCGTTTGTTGACGGTCGCTTCCAATTCATCCATCCGGTCTATCATAATGGATTCGAAGCGAGACTGTGGAATGTACTCTCCAGAATTGTCTTCATCCATATCTTCATGATGTGCTTCCTCTTGCTCTTGTTGTGCTCCTTCATGCTCTTGTTGTGGAAAAGCCTGTTGTTCCTCTCTTGTGATCCATCCAGCATCGGTTTTGATGAGTCTCATTTTCTTTAGTGCTCCATCCCCGATGACATGAACATCCTTGACTAATTCTCTTGCTTCATCAGTAGTGTCTATCTGAAAAATTTCAATTAGTCTAGAAATAAAGAGAGAGTAAGGACACTTATTATCAAGAAGTCTCCTTGTCTTCAGCATGTTGTCCATGATCACATGAGTCCAATCTACTTGAATGTTGTTCTTCAAAGCAGCAATGAGGATCATGTCTTCCTCAGTCAACTGGGCATGGTTTGCTCCTCTTGCAGCCAAGATCCAGCAAACAGTGTAGTGAAGTAGCCGATCATCTGCTGTGAGGCCACCAATATTATAGGTAACTTTCTTGCCCGATGCTCTTTTAGAATTTCTCTCCTCTTCCCAGTGTTGAGGGTTCCTCAGAAGGCTCATGAAGAAGGAATCTTTTTGCAAATCAAACCCTTTCTCTCTGAGCTTGTCTGCATGTGCTATAATCCCTTCCTTTCGAATTCCAGCAATATCCAAAATGTGTGCAGGGGTTAGGGAGATTTTGATACCTTTGATTTTAGAGGTCACAGTTTGCCTCTCCATATTCGGTTTGAGATTGGAGTAGAAAACTCGAACCAAATCTGGATAGATGAATCCTTTCATCCCTACAAACCTCTCCAAATGCTGCTGCCTCAAGAAGGTTTGGAATGTGAAACTCTGATTGTCAAGCCATCCAAGGTCAAGTATTTTCGGAGGAACTAGACCCTTGTTCGCAAAATCCAGATTGAACCGTGTCTCTTGTCCCTTTGAAGTGAACCACCGGTTGACTTCTGATACTTGTGGTTGTGGAGGAGGAATTTCCGGTCGCTGCTCCGAGGTGGTAGGTTTCTTCCTCTTGGAGGATTCTCCCACCTTTTTCTTTCCTTTGATCTCCTCTTGATTGTAGCGGTTTGCCCTCATTTTGATTCTCTTACCTTTACCTTGTTCTTCCATTGTTGAGAGAGAAAACTAGGGTTTGGAGGAAGAAGATGAAGGGTTTCGAAGTAAGAGGTTGAGTGGTGAATTGAAGAGTCACACCTGTACTTCTTATAAAAGAGAACAAAGCCCAAAAGATTAGCCCAAGAACGAGGTAATGGATTACCAGCAGTTGGAAATCGATTATCTCAGTTTCTTATATAGAGGGAAGAAAGAAAAAAACGAGAAAACAGTCGTGGTAATCGATTACTGTAAATGAGTAATCGATTACTCCACTAGATTCCTTAAAAACATTCAAAAGCATGTTCTGTGGTAATCGATTACTGCTCGTGGTAATCGATTACTCCAGGGGGTTTTTCTCACAATTTTGAAAACTGGTGCTTTGGTAATCGATTACAGGTCGTGGTAATCGATTATCTCAGTCCCAAAAGCCTTCCCAGAGTGAATTTCACATGAAGTAATCAATTATCCTCCCTTGGTAATCGATTATTTCTATCAGAAGAAGGTTTTTCAAAATTTTTTTTCACAAAAACAGAGTTTTGGATAAGTGTAATCAAGTAAGAAGGTTTAGTTTAGATGTTCCTCACTCAATATACCGAGGTTTGATCTAAGTTTGTAGAACCTTTCCTTTGGTAATGCCTTTGTAAATATATCCGCTAATTGATTCTCCGTGTCTATGAATTCAATGTTACAATCTCCTTTTTCGATGTGATCTCTAATAAAGTGATGTCTGACTTCAATGTGTTTGGTTCTTGAGTGCAGTACAAGATTCCTTGTGATACTTATTGCGCTTGTGTTGTCGCATTTCAAGGGAATGTGATCTATCTTTAGCCCAAAGTCCTCAAGTTGGTGTTTCAACCAAATCGCTTGAGCACAGCAACTTCCCGCAGCTACATATTCTGCTTCTGCAGTTGATAGTGCTACGCAAGCTTGCTTTCTACTATTCCAAGATATCAAGCATTCTCCGAAGATGTGACATGTGCCACTAGTGCTTTTCCTATCCGTTTTGCTACCTGCAAAATCAGAGTCACTGAAACCAACAAGTAGTGGTGAGGTTCCTTTTGGATACCATAGTCCACAACTTATTGTTCCTTTTAGGTATTTAAGAATCTTCTTCACTGTTAGCCAATGAGATTGCTTAGGTGTAGATTGAAATCTAGCACATAAACATACGAGAAAACATGATATCAGTCTTGGCGTTGTTAGATAAAGTAAAGATCCTATAACACCTCTGTATAGGGTAGTATCAACTTCATCACCTGTTTCATCAATCTCAAGATAAGTGTTAGTAGAAATAGGTGTATTAGACATTTTGCAATTTGTCATATCATATTTCTTAAGAAGTTCTTTAGTATACTTAGCCTGATGTATGAAAGTGCCACCTTCCATTTGCTTGATTTGAAGTCCTAAGAAGAAACTCAGTTCTCCAATCATAGACATATCAAATTCTTCCTGCATATCTTTCACAAACTCTTCACAAAGTTGTTGGTTAGATGATCCAAAGATAATGTCATCAACATAAATTTGAACCAATAGAATGTAGTCAGACTTGTTCTTAATGAACAAAGTCTTATCTACTTTACCTCTGTGGAATCCTTTAGATATGAGAAACTTACTCAGTCTGTCATACCATTGCCTAGGGGCTTGCTTTAACCCATACAAGGCTTTATGAAGTTTGTAGACATGTGTAGGCCAAGTAGCATCTATGAATCCTGGGGGTTGAGCTACATAGACTTCTTCATTGATATAACCATTCAGGAATGCACTCTTTACATCCATCTGGTATAATTTGAAATTGTTGATGCAAGCATATGCCAAGAGTAGTCTAACAGCTTCAAGTCTTGCAACAGGAGCAAAGGTTTCTTCAAAGTCAATCCCTTCTTGTTGATTGTATCCTTTTGCCACAAGTCTTGCTTTGTTTCTGACCACAACTCCTTCTTCACTCAGTTTGTTCTTGAAAACCCATTTTGTATCTATGATGTTCATATTGCCCTTGTCTGGAACAAGTTCCCAAACTCCATTCCTTTTGAACTGGTTAAGTTCTTCTTGCATAGCCATGATCCAAAATTCATTGTTCAAGGCTTCTTCTATATCTTGGTTGGTTCTACCGTGACACAAAGGCAAGATATCATAGCAAAACAAGTTTCGTGAGGATCTAGTAGTTACCCCCTTGTGGATGTCACCAATGACATTGTCAAGTGATAGGTTCCTAGGTGTCCTCCACTCTTTTGCTTGTTCAGTGCAGAGTTGAGTTTGCTGATGCTTGTTATCAATGTCCATGTTCTCTTCACTTGTGTCATCATCATGCAGAAATCTTTCCTTTTGGAAAGTGTTAGTTTCATCAAATCTAATATGAACAGATTCTTCAATGCACATGGTTCTTTTATTAAAGATTCTATATGCTTTACTGGTGTTTGAATAACCAAGGAAAATGGCTGAATCAGCCTTTGCATCAAACTTTCCAATAAGGTCTTTGCCATTGTTTAAAACAAAACATTTGCATCCAAAAACTTTAAAATAAGAAATGTTTGGTTTTCTTCCATAGAAAAGCTCATAAGGGGTTTTCTTTAAAATGAGTCTTATAGAGACTCTATTGAGAACATAACATGCAGTGTTCACAGCATCTGCCCAAAAATGTTTAGGCATCATATGCTCATTCAGCATGGTTCTTCCAAGTTCTATAAGGGACCTGTTTTTCCTCTCCACCACTCCATTTTGCTGTGGAGTTCTTGGAGCTGAAAAACAGTGTGAAATCCCATGTTTTTCACAGAACCTTTCAAAAGAGCAATTCTTAAATTCAGTACCATTATCACTTCTTAAAGCTTTGATTTTCAAATCCTTTTTGTTTTGAATCTTTTTGGCAAGTACCTTGAAAATTTCAAAGGCTTGATCCTTTTTCTTGATAAACAAAACCCAAGTAAATCTTGAATAGTCATCTGAGTCTTTGTTGCTGATGAGACAATGTTCATCGTCAAAAGCAATTCTGTAGTTCTTGTCACATAGCTGACTGATGCTCAGTAGATTGAACCTCAATCCATCGACCAACAATACATCTTCTATCACTGTGTTTGCCTTATTTCCAACAGTTCCGTAGCCTAGAATTTTCCCTTTGTTGTTGTCTCCATATACAACAGACCCTGATTCTCTTGGTGTGAAGGTGCTCAGGTTCCTTCTATCACCCGTCATATGCCTTGAGCAGCTACTGTCTAAGTACCAAATTGAGCTACTGCTGTTCAGGCTTTCCTGTAAGAGAAAAAGAACTTATTTTGTGGGTGGTACCCAGTTTCTCTTGGGTCCATGCATGTTAGTGCTACAGGTTACTTTCTTAATCCATTTGTATTTGCCACTGGAAATCCCTTTCTTCTTAATCATGCAGTTATATGATTTATGTCCAGGTTTCATGCAATATGTGCAAGTGTATTTAGCATGCTTAGTATTTCCAGGTTTCATATGAACGCAGTTTGCAGAGATGTTGAGTTCTTTTAATTTTGAATTATCATTTCTAGTTCACATATTTTCCTTTTTAGCATATTTATTTCCTTTTTCAGACTTATGTTTTCTTTTTCAAAAGTTTCAGCTTGATTATAAAGCTCACAAAAGGCAGAATGTAATTCATCATAATCATCCACAATTGAGTTCGTATCACATACCTCATTGGATGTTTTAGCCATCAAGCACAGATTTGCCTCCTCATCTTCACTTTCAGATGTTGAGGACGTGTAGCCTTTGTCCCAAGCTATGTATGCCTTCTTTTTCTTCTTTTCTTTTCTGGCATTTCTTTCATTTTCAGCTTTTCTCACTTCAGTGTTGTTGCTTCTTTTCAAGGTTGGACAATCTGACCTATAGTGCCCAATCTTTCCACATTCATAGCAAGTTACTTTAACTGAAGTGTTATCCTGCTTCTTGACTCCTTTTCTAGGTTGACCAATTTTCTTCTTAGTGTTGTTCTTCATGAACTTTCTGAACTTCTTTACCATTAAGTTCACTTGGTCTTCTTGTAAATCACTTTCAGCTTCAGAGGATCCAGATTCTGTTTCAGTATTGTCTATCTTGAGAGCAATTCCTTTAGTTCTTTTGTCTTTCTGCTCCTCATCTGCCATTCGAGTCATGTCCATTTCGTATTCTCTGAGTTTCCCAAACAGTTCAGCACTTGTCATAGCAGCAAGGTTCTTTGATTCAGTTATGGCTGTCACTTTAGGTTGCCACTTTCTATTCAATGATTTCAGAATCTTGACATTCACCTCTTCTTCTATGAAGTTCTTGCCAAGCCCTTTGAGATGGTTAATAATGTGTGTGGAATCTCTTTTGCATTTCCATGATTGACTCTCCTTGGAGCATTCTGAAAGTCTCATACTCCTGAATGAGTGTGTTCTTCCTAGCTCTTCTTACCTCAGCAGTACCTTCATGGGTAACCTTGATAAGCTCCCATGCTTCTTTTGCTATTGTGCAAGCAGATATCCTGAAAAACTCATCAGAATTCAAAGCAGAGTGTATGATATTCAAGGCCTTAGCGTCATTTTCAGCCCTTCTAATCTCATCCAAGTCCCATTCCTCAAAAGGTTTCTCTATTTCTTTTCCATTCTCTATTTTTATTGGAACTTTGTAGTCATTTACCACAACCTGCCAGATACTTCTGTGAATAGATTCCATAAAGATCTTCATGCGAACTTTCCAAAATGGATAGTTATCACCGCAGAACAATGGAGGTCTATTTATCGAAGCTCCTTCAGCGAAGGGGAAAAGATTACCAGCCATTATAGGGAACTAAGAAGGATTACTAGAGTGATTTACTAGTTAAAGCTCTTGATACCAATTGTTGGTCCCTATATGAATCTAGAGGGGGGGTGAATAGATTCAAGTTCCCTTGTTAAAACTATTTCTCGCTTTTCCCGATTCAATTTTATCTTGTATTATCAGCAATGTACCAGAGATATAATAGCGGAAAGATACAGGAAAATATAATGCAAGAAGTCAATGGAAAGTAAAGTCAAGGTATAGAGAAGAGAGTAGTCAGAGATTTATACTGGTTCGGCTTTCGGCCTACATCCAGTCCCAACCCAACAATCTGTTGCGATCGGTATTCCACTATAATCTTGTGTTCAATACAATCACTTCTGCACAAACACAAACCAATCAAATACTCAAAACTCTCTATGTTCTTCACCTAAGAACATATCTCTCCAATTCTTGAATCCTTCAAGAATCTCCTTTGAGAGTTCCTCTCTCAAAACCTCTAACTCTTTTTCTAGAGAACACCTTCTCTTAAAAGTTTCAAACCAAAACAACAAAACAAAACAAAAGATAAAGATCAGTGAAGATTACACCTGTGTGTATGCTCTGATCAAGATGATAAGCACGGTATTCAATCCTTCAAAACTTCCTTCACACACTATTCATCTCTTTGAGAAAATCTTTTTGAAATCTTTGAAGAGTGTTTTCAGAACTTGTAAAACCAGTGTTTTCTTTCTCTTTTTTCTTTTCTTTTTTTTAAAACCATAAAAGATCTCTCTCTTCGAAATAAATCAAAGAGGTTCCATTTAAAGCAGTTTCAAAACCATTTAGAGATGAATTCTGGTGTGGTAATCGATTACAGATGTTGGTAATCGATTACTACAGAGAAATTTGTCTTCCTCTGCATTTCAAGCACGAAGTAATCGATTACTATGGAGTGGTAATCGATTACTCCAGAGCAAGTTGAGTTCCCCTGTTTTCTAAGTCTGTTGGTAATCGATTACAGCTCCAGGGTAATCGATTACTTCAGCTTAAACCTTAAAACCAAAGTTTTTTGAGTTCTTTTCAAAACAAAATGGGGTTCACAACTTCTCTAGCTCAAATTACAAGATTCAAGACAAGTTCTCTAAGGAATGATTGAATAAAAACTCACACTCAAAGCCTAAACTATAACAATCAATACATTTAAACTCCTATATATACTCTATCATAAAGATCAAGATTACATGTATATCAAACCTAAAACTAGAAAAGACTTCTTTAGCTTCAAGTCCAACAACTTGTGTTTTTTCTCTCCACTTTATCTCCAGCATAATCAGCATCACAATAGCCTCTTAAATTGAAATCACTATTTTTCTTATAAAAGAGAGAGAGATTAGTAGTTCCAATAAGATATCTTAAATTGCGTTTAACAACTTGTAAATGTGATTCTCTAAGATCAGATTGAAAGCGTGCACATAGACAGACACTAAACATAATGTCAGGTCTACTAGCAGTGAGATAGAGAAGAGATCCAATCATACCTTTGTATACCGTCTGATCGACGGTCTTACCTGATTCATCTTTGTTGAGACTGGCTCCAGACGAATGCATGGGAGTTTTCATTGGTTTGGCATTTTCCATTTTGAATTTCTTTAGAAGTTCCTTTGTATACTTCTGTTGATGAATATATATGCCTTGTTTAGTCTGTTTGATTTGAAGTCTTAAGAAAAACTTCAGTTCTCCCATCATGCTCATCTCGAATTCTTCTTGCATTAACTTAGAGAAATCCTTGCACAAGGATTCGTTAGTTGCTCCAAAGACTATATCATCTACATATATTTGAAAAATAATAAAGTCTTTTGAAACGCTTTTCTTGAAGAGAGTAGTATCAACCTTCCCTCTTGAAAAACCATTTTGAAGAAGAAAGGAAGTCTTTCATACCAAGCTCGAGGAGCCTGTTTAAGACCATATAATGCCTTTTTTAGTTTGAAAACATGATCTGGTTAAGATGAGCTCTCAAATCCAGGAGGTTGTCTTACATATACTTCCTTTTCAATAAAACCATTTAGAAAAGCACTTTTTACGTCCATTTGATATAGGATGATATTCTTATGAGCAACAAAGGCAAGTAGAATTCTAATTGCTTCCAATCTAGCTACAGGAGCAAAAGTTTCAGTGAAATCTATACCTTCTTGTTGATTATAGCCTTGAGCTACTAATCTTGCTTTGTTTCTTACCACTTTTCCGTCTTCATCAAGTTTATTTCTGAATACCCATTTGGTTCCAATAATACTTTTGCTTCTTGGTTTCTCTACCAAAGTCCAAACATCATTTCTGGTAAACTGGTTTAGCTCTTCTTCCATAGCTAAGATCCAGTCGTTATCTTGTAGAGCTTCCTCAATATTCTTGGGCTCTATATTTGACACGAGAGCATATCCAGACGATTCCTTTAGCTTGGATCTAGTTTGAACACCTTGATGTCTATCTCCAATGATAAGATCTTCTGTGTGGTTTGATGCAAACTTCCATGTTCTCAAAGGGGCTTAATCTTCATGTTGATGAGTATCAGACGAAAAGGGTTTGTCTGTGCTTCTATCGTCTGTTCTTGTGTCTGTTCTTTCGTCTGACTCAGGCTGATCATTTGGACTTGAGCTTTGACCAGAAGGGTTAATCTGCAAATTATCAAATAAATTTTATAGGTCTGATATTTCTTTATCAGCCTTTGAGTTATCTTGGAATTTTACATGAATTGATTCCTTTACAACTTGCGTTTTAGAGTTAAATACTCTATAGGCCTTAGACGTATTGGAATATCAAAGTAAGAATCCCTTCACCACCTTTGAATCAAATTTACCAAGTTGATCTTTGGTGTTTAAGATGAAACATTCACATCCAAAAGGATGGAAGTAAGAAATGTTGGGTCTTCTTCCTTTCCATAGTTCATATGGAGTCTTATTCAATATTGGTCTTATCAATATTCTGTTTTGAATATAACAGGAAGTATTAATTGCTTTTGCCTAATAATATTTTGAAAAAGAGCTTTCATGCAGTAAAGTTCTAGCCATTTCTTGTAAGGTACGTTTTTTCCTTTCCACAACTCCACTTTGCTGAGGAGTTCTTGGAGACGAAAAATTGTGAAAGATACCATTTTCAAAACAAAAGGCTTTGAACTCAGAATTTTCAAATTCTGTTCCATGATCGCTCTTTATAGACGCAATACATATTCCTTTTTCTTTTTGAACACGCTTGCAGAATATTTCAAAAACACTGAATGACTCATGTTTATTTGCTAGGAAGTATACCCATGTGAATCTAATATAATCATCTACAATTACAAATCCATATCTCTTTCCTCCAAGACTTTCAGTCTGAGTAGGTCCAAAGAGATCAATATGTAACAGTTCTAGCGGTCTTGTCGTGGAAACAACATTTTTTGATTTAAAAGAAGCTTTGAGTTGTTTCCCATGCTGACAAGATTCACACAGACGATTGGATTTCCAAGATATTTTTGGCAAACCTTTTACAAGATCCTTTTTAGAAATTTTCGAAATATACTTGAGACTCAAATGTCCAAGCCTTTTGTGCCAAATATCTCGTTCATCATCTGCTGAAATCAAACATGTCACATTCTGATCACTAAGGTCAGAAAGGCAAACCTCGTAAAGGTTATTCCTTCTTTTCCCAATAAATATAATAGATTTGTCTTTATTTTTTACTATACATTCATCTGAGTTAAAAGCTACTTCATATCCACTGTCACAAAATTGACTTATGCTAAGTAGATTGAAGTTAAGACCTTTAACATAAGACACATTTTGGATAAGAGGATTGTGTGTCTTACCAACAGTCCCAATGCCTAAGATTTTACCTTTCCCTGAACCATATGATACAGATCCTTTACTTGGTCTGAGATCTTGGAACATAGACAGGTCTCCCGTCATGTGTCGTGAGCACCCACTGTCCAGGTACCAGCTTGAAGTCCTCTCTTTTCCTATTAAGGATATTTGCAACAGGAATAATGAGTGACTTTGGTACCCAAATCTTTTTGGGTCCTTCTTTATTAGTGAAAGAAGATTTCTTCTTGTTTAAGGTTCTTTTTCTATAATTATTTGGAACCTTATTATAATTTTTGATCTTCTTTTTATGAGCAGACGAAACAAAATTGTTTTTCACTTTGTCTGACTCTTCAACATAACCAAGTCCACTTTTGTCAGACGGAGATCTCCCATATTTTAAAATATTTTCTAGCATGGAGGATCCCTTAGTAAACTTTGTTAAGTCTTTGAGTAAGGATTCATTTTCTTTCTTTAATCTTTCAATTTCAGAAATAAAATTATCCTTTTCAGACTCAGATGATTTCTCAAAGTAGCATTTTCTTCCAAAGTTTGTTTTAACTTGGCTTTGCATACTTTGTATTGCTTAACAATAAAATGTGAGTTGGCCAAAAGTGTATCGTATGAAATTTCTTCTTATTCTGACTCAGACTCAGATGAGGAGGATGAAGAAGTTTCAGATTCAATTACTTCTGATGAGACGGTGTCTCCAGCCATGAGGCAGATATTCACAGTTTCTTCTTCTTCGGTGGATTCCTCTAAGCTTTCGCTATCAAGGTCTTCCCAAGTCACTAGACTTTTCTTACCCTTGTCTTTGCGAGGATTCCATCTTTTCTTTAGTCTTGGACACTCTGATCTCATGTGTCCAGGTTTTCTGCATTCATAGCAGATAACTTCTGAGCTCTCCTCCTTGCTTGATGATTTTTCAGGGAGCTTTCTCTCATTCTTCTTGAAGAAGCGTTGACCTCTCCCCTTTTTCATCATCATCTTCTTAAAGCGTCTGGCCATGAGAGAAATCTCATCATCAGACGATTCATCAGACGAATCAGATTCAGTGGTGTCGGCTTTCAACACTCTGTGCTTCTTCTTTCTTTCTTTCTCAGGTGTTTCCTCCTTTGTTGTGTTATTGATAGACGGAAGAGCTATTGGTTCTTGAACCTTGATCTTGTCTCTTTTGCACAAGAGTACCTCATGTACTCTCAAAGCTCCTATTAACTCGTCAAGAGTTAATGTCTTCATATCACGCCCGACTGAGATGGCAGTGGACATAGCTTCCCATGGAGGAGGAAGGCTATCCAATATCTTCATGTTGTTTTGAGCTTTGGTGAAGGTAATATCCAACGCAGTGAGTCCATTCAATATTGTTTGGAATCTACCAAACATCATATCGATAGATTCTCCTTTCTTCATAGAGAACATCTCATATTCTCTTTGAAGTGTAGCAGCTTTCCTCATTCGCACATCCTCAGTTCCTTCATAGGAAATTTCGAGGGCATCCCAGACTTCTTTAATTGTTTTATATGCACGTAACTGTTGTATTTCGTTTCTAGATAATGCACACATGATGGCATATCTAGCTTTGTTGTTGAGTTCCATAAGCGAGAATTCTTCATTTCCCCATTCAACCTCAGGTTTGACAATAGGGATGTTTCCTTGGGTTATGATGTTCCACAGTCTGTACTGTGTGGATTTGATGTACATCTCCATCCGATCCGCCCAGTAAGGGTAGTCATCTCCAGAGAACGTCGGTGGCTTGCTCATGGATGACCCTCCAGATAAGAACGAAGGTCCTTGAGACTCCATCTAGGATCTTTTCCTCTAGCAGCTGTAAAGCGCTCAACCCTTAGAGGCTGAGCTCTGATACCAAACTGTAAAAGATAGAACACAAGAAGGGGGGTTGAATTGTGTTATAAATAAAAATTTTCTCCTTTCGTCTGTGGGTTTAAATATGGTAAGACGAAATATTACTTAATCTTCAAGGATTGATTTTAAGTAAGAAACGTTATAGCTTGATTATCCCTGTTAGTCAAACAAATAAGAAGATAGGTACACAACTATTTTTATATTGGTTCGTCTATACAAGACTACGTCCAGTTACCCAGCAACCACTGAGTTTTCACTACCAACCGTGAAATGGTTTACAAGTATTATTTGCACCCAGCCACTTCTGGCTATAACAAGATATTCTTTGAACACAACCTTCACAGGCTAAACAACAGAGGTATTCTTTGAACAACCAGCCTCCTCAGGCTAAACTACCACACAAGTGGATTTTAAGAAGATGTTTTAAAAACAGAAAGGTTCCTCTTTGCAGAGAGGGTTTTACAATGAAGTATAATCAGAAGTATTGAGCGAAATCTCAGAAGATAGAATAAGAGAAGCGTTTTCGCCAACTGAATTCTGATGAAGTGAAGTCTTTAAATAGGCACCATCTTCAAATGAGCGTTTTCACTTCAGTTTACCTTTCCCTGCATCGTAAGATACAAACCTTTTACTTGGTCTGAGATCTTGGAACATAGACAGGTTTCTCGTCATGTGTCGTGAGCACCCACTATCCAGGTACCAGCTTGAAGTCTTCTCTTCTCTTATTAAGGATATCTGTAATAGGAATAATGAGTGACTTTGGTACCCAAATCTTTTTGGGTCCTACTTTGTTAGTAGAAGAAGGTTTCTTTTTGTTTAAGGTTCTAGATCTTTTCTTGTAATCATTTGAAACCTTATTATAGCTTTTATTCTTCTTCTTGTGGGCAGACGAAATAAATTCAGCTTTCTTTTCGTCTGTCTTCTCAACGTAACCTAGTTCACTCTTATCATATAGAAACCTCTCATATTTCAAAATATTTTTGAGCATGGAGGATCCTTTGGTGAACTTCGTTAAGTCCTTGAGCAAAGATTCATTTTCCTTTGTTGGACTTAAAGCTTGAAGATGTTGTTGTGCCTCCTAAGTTGTTTTGATTTTGATGTAATGTATCTTTCGGTTTTCCATAGTTGAATGTAACTAGGATATATCTATGTATTGTGTGTTGAGTATAGGCATATATGTGTTGAGTTCTTTGTTTAAGACCCCAGAGATGTGTAAAACTTGTGTATGATTGATCATGTGACTAATGTTTGATTTCCATTTGAGAAAAACAGTTTTAAAAACCTTGGAAATCCATTTTTCACTGATGTAATCGATTACAGGCTTGGTGTAATCGATTACATTGATCTTTCTCTCTGGTGTAATCGATTACATGGATGATGTAATCGATTACATGCTTTCTACTCTCTGGTGTAATCGATTACATCCCCTATGTAATCGATTACATGCTTTGAAATTCACTGTTTCTGGGTTTCCCTCTTCAATGTAATCGATTACATGCTCGTGGTAATCGATTACATACCTGGAAAAATCAAATTGGAGGTTTCTAACGGCTAGTGTAATCGATTACATGCATTTGGGATCAATTACATTGACCGTTGTAGCTCAGATTTGCACGTTTTCTTCCTCCAAATTGGTTCTATAAGTATAATCTTGATGAAACATATGAAGTAGCTGAAAACCTAGCTTCTTGAATCAACTCTTACACTTTCATATGCTCTTTACATAGAGTTCATCAAGGTTTTCAAAGACAAAGGGAAACTTGATTCATTCCTGTGATTGAGTGGATTTCATAGTGTTCATTTGTGATCAGATTCTGCACTTGAGGTGTATTCTTTACTGATCTTTGTATTTTCCAATTCTGGGTTGTTGCTCTAGGAGAGAGGTCTCTCTAGATAGAGCATTGTGTTTGAGAAGTGATTCTCAAAAGTTTTGATCTTGGAGGTGCCAAGGTCTGGGAAGTTCTGTTCTTCAGGTTGAAGAACAGTTTTGGGTGTTTTGATTTCTGTTTGTATTGCTTGTTGCAGAGTGAATGTAAAAGGATACAAAAGGAATCATTTGATAGTGGAAAGCCAATCGCAACAGTTGTTGGGTTGGGACTGGACGTAGGCAGTTGGCCGAACCAGTATACATCGCTGTGCACTCATCTTCTTCCTTACTCTCTTTACAGTTTTCACTATATTGTTATTAATCATATTCTGCTTTGTATTTGGAAACTGCATTGATAATCAACTCATTAATTGGTTTAGGAATAGAATCAGTAATTGAACTTGTAATTGAATCTGTAATTGAAAGGTAATTGATAAGTAATCAAGATTAGCTTTCGGTTGAATTAAAAGGAATTAGAAACACGCGAATTTGGGGTAAAGTTTAACAAGAATCTATTCACCCCCCCCTCTAGATTCACACATAGGGACCAATATCCTTCTTTAACCTTTCGATCTCAAGAAGAAAAAGATTCTTCTTAGACTCAGATGATGTTTCATCTGATACTTTCTTTTGTTGCAACTCCTTTTCAGTTCTTAAAGCAACATTTGCTTCCAAAGTTTGTTTCAACTTGGCTTTGCATGCTTTATATTGATCAGAAATAAAATGAGAGTTTGCCAAAAGTGTATCATATGGAATATCTTTTGATTCTGAATCAGACTCAGACAAAGAAGATGAAGTAGTGTGAGTTTCTATTACCTCAAATGAGACAGCGTCTCCAACCATGAGGCAGATGTTTGCAGTTTCTTCTTCCTCTGTGGATTCCTCTGAGCTATCACTATCAAGGTCTTCCAAAGTCAACAAGCTCTTTTTACCCTTCTCTCTTCTAGGGTTCCATCTCTTCTTGAGCTTTGGACACTCAGATCTCATGTGCCCAGGTTTTCTGCACTAGTAGCAGACTTCTCAGAACCTTCCTACTTGCCTGAAGGTTTCTCGGGGAACTTCCTCTCTTTCTTCTTGAAGAAGCATTGACATCTTCCCTTCTTCAACATCATCTTCTTAAACCGTCTAGCCATGAGAGAAATCTCATCATCAGATGATTCATTTGAAGAATCAGACTCTGTGGACTCAGCCTTCAGAATCTTGTTCTTTCTTTTCTCTTTCTTGTTGGACTCTTGCTTAGGGGTTTCGTCAACAGATGGAAGATCTATAGGCTCTTGAACTTTTATCTTGTCCCTTTTGCAGAGATGAACTTCATGCACTCTCAGTGCACCAATCAACTCATAAAGAGTCAATGTCATGTCTCGTCCCACAGAGATGGTAGTGGACATAACTTCCCATGGAGGAGGTAAGCTATCCAGAATCTTCATATTATTTTGAGCCTTTGTGAACGTTGTTCCCAAGGAGGTGAGTCCATTTAATATGGTTTGGAATCTCTCAAACATCATATCAATAGATTCTCCTTTCTTTATAGAGAACATCTCATATTCTCTTTGAAGAGTAGCAGCCTTATGAAGTCTGACATCCTTTATCCCTTCATAAGAAATTTTAAGAGCATCCCAGAGCTCTTTAGCAGATTTGTAGGCACGGAATCTGTTGTATTATATCCTTGAGAGTGCGCATGTGAGAGCATATCTAGCTTTGTTGTTCAGCTCCATGGCAGAGTACTCTTCGTTTGCCCCTTCTCCTTCGGGTTTAACGATAGGAATATTTCCTTGCGTGATGATCCTCCAAAGTCTATACTACGTAGACTTTATGTACATTTCCATCTAATCAGCCCAGTAGGGATAATCATCTCTAGAAAAAGCTGGAGGCTTGTTCATAGAGGAACCGCCAGAGAGAAATGTTGGTCATTAAGACTCCATCTTGGATCTTTTCCTCTAGCAACTGTTAAGCGCTCAACCCTTAGAGGCTGAGCTCTGATACCAAACTGTAAAAGACAAAACACAAGAACGGGGGGGGGGGGGTTGAATTGTGTTGATTAAATTTTTTTCTTTTCGTCTGTTAGTTTAAAAAGGTTCACACGAAACTTCGTTCTTCTTTAAAAGTTGATTTTAATTACGAACATTAAAGTTTGATTATCTCCGTTAGTCAACAAGTGTAATAAAAATAAACATAGTTATTTTTATACTGGTTCGTCTATTCAAGACTATGTTGAGTTACCCAACAACTACTGAGTTTTCACTATAAACCGTGAAAAGGTTACAAGTATTCTTTGAACCCAACCACTTCTGGCTAATCCAAGATATTCTTTGGCCACAGTCTTCCTAAGCTAAACAACTAGGTATTCTTTGAAACCAGCCTCCCCAGGCTAATACAAAGGTATTCTTTGGAACACAGCCTCCTCAGGCTAAAGCACCATAAAAGTGGATTTAAGAAAAGTTTCTAAGAAACAAATTCCTCTTCGAAAAGAGAGTTATAGAAGTTTAAGTACAGAGTGAGCGGAATCATAAATGAATATTAATTGTAGCGTGTTCGCCAAGTTCAAAAGTTGCAAGAGAAGTCCTTTATATAGGCAAGGATTTGATAGATCTGTTAGACCTATAAATCTGCCCGTTGTCCTTTCCTTCCTTGAAGTCTTCAACTGTGTCAGAGTATAATCATGGATTTGACAAGTTGCACAGCGAAATCAAAACCTTTTCCTGACTTAGCAGAGATAATATCGAAAAGTAGATTTACTTTTCGTGTTGTAGAGGTTAAGCGTGAGTCACCATTCTGACTTCAGAAGCTTCTTGAGTAACGTAAAACTTTAAGTTTTGGCGCGCGTTACTAAGATGAAAAGACTTGGACTTCTTCATTCTTCATAGACGATCCAATCTTTAAGCTTTAGTCTGATACTTCAACTTGTATTGACTTCGAGAGCTTCGTCTGATGACGTGGCTTTGGAAAAAAATAGTCAATATACAAATATAACACCTAGGGATAGGCTGGTAACAAGTCAGAAGAGTAATAGTGCAAGTATGAAAGTCATCGGAGAAGCAAAACTCAATTTTCGGTGTTCTGTAGCTATCTCGCGTAAAATAGCAGTGCAACTCGCGTGAGTCAGAGTGACAACCCTGAACAATAATTTTTAAATGCATTCTTTGAGCTTGTTTACCGTTAGATGATTGTGAAATTTTGACAAAGGCTTCTTAACACACGGAAATGAACACCCAACAGTGGGTTTTGTGAAAAAAAACATCTATAACTAGAGATATAAAGATAGAATGATAGAAACGTGAGATATGACCTCCAGAGTATCATCTCGCGTGAGATAAATGCAACTTGCGTGAGACAAGGTGCAAGAGACGTTTTTGAGGTCCTTAGAGCCCATCTCGCATGAGAAAAAGTGTAGGCTAAACAACAAGGGTATTCTTTGAACAACCAGCCTCCTCAGGCTAAAGCCGTTGAACGTTTTCCAAGCGAAGTCCAAAATGGTGTCAGAGAGTACTTGAGTGATTGATGGCGTGTGCAGCGGATTTAGATAGCGTGCGCAATATTTTTCTGACTTGTACAGAGACTTTGACAAAAAGGTGAGGACTTTTTCGAGTTGCATATGTAAGCGCGAATCCTCATACTGATCTTGGATGCTTCTAATGAGTACTTCTTAAGATTTGAAATCTTGGCGCGAGTGACTCATACTTTGCTTCACTTCTTTGGCAGACGATGAACTTCTTTAGTCTTAAGAGTTTTCGTCTTAGCTTATCGTCTGATGACTTGACTTGAGACAGACGAATGACTTCAACTTTGAGGGGTCATCTTTCGTCTGTACTCATTGCGTCTGACTTGATGTTCCGTCTGTAGATGTTCCGTCTGTCTTGTAATAATCAAAACTTTAGAGATGTTAATCATCTTGATCTAACAATCTCCCCCTTTTTGATGATTACAGACCATACTGATAACTTTCTCAAGGAAGCATTTGCACAAGACAAAGTTAGCTAAAAACAATTTAAGCACAAGTCAGATTTACATCAAGACGATGTTTTCTGAAACAATACCTCTTTATAAGAATTGTTACATCAATGTGATGTAAACCATGTACAGTGTTACAAGGTATACATAAAACAAATGCTCTAAGAATACATGTATAAAGCTATAGAAGTTAATAAAGAATCAATTAAAACAGAGCAAAAACAAAACAACAAAAAAAATGCTAACTCCCCCTCAGACGGATAACTTCCTCAGACGAAGGCTCCCCCTTAGCTTAGCACCACCTTTCCTTCCTTCTAAGATATTCTCCCACTTAGGTTGAGAGTCATTAAAAGCTTCTTTAAGAAGGAGGTTTAGGCTTCTGTTGGACAAGTCCCATAACGATCTCCCTTAGCTCCTGCATCTCAGATGTGAGAGAAGCTTGATTATCCTCAAGCTCTCTGTTCTTCTTCTTCAGATGCTCGCAATTCTCCTCCAATGCATCATACTTACGCTTCAGAGTGTGATACTCATCAGCGTTCACAACTTCACCCTCAGCAACAGTAACCTCCCCGTTATCATCATTCTCTACAAGAGGCGTTTGAGGCTCTTCAACAATAGGAACAGATTCATCATCTTCAATGAACACAGTTGGAGTCCTCAACAGTCGCAGAGTGAAAAGAGGAAGTGTGAGATATGCAGTGTAGTCTCTCTTCCATTGCCAAGTGAACACTCTATTAGGAACAGAGAGCTCAAGATCTGGATGTTCTTCAGACGGATGTGTATAAGTGAAAGCTTCTCCAGGATACACCTTACCACAGATTGTAGAATCTTCATCAAATGAAGTTCCAGAGCAAAAGGCAGAAGTGGCTTCATGATCTTCTATCAACCTTTGAATCTTGGGATTGATAGGCCTTGAGGCTTTGGCTTGAATGGATTTAAGGTGCGAGTGTGCAGCAGACGGAAGTCTCTTGGGGATGTGCCTTGTAAACTTGAAGGTTTTGGGGACAGACAGAGTCTTCTTCTCTTTCCCTTTAACCAAAAACTTGACCAAGCAAGGTCGTTTCCGGTCTAAGACAACGAAGAACTTGGTGACGTTTGAGACGAGAGAAGAGAATTGAGATCCCATCATGAAGGGATAATATCTTGACTCCTTCTTTGCTCTCCTTTCAATGCGATAGAAGGAAGCCAATCTAGCTTTTTCTTCCCTTCTATACGCATTCGCCATCAGCCTGAATGTTGTGTTGTAATCTTCAAGAAGTGCATGAGCAAACTCTTCGAGGTCTTCATATTCATTTAGGAGGATGGAGTAGCGGGGACAAATACCTGAACAATGCGGTCATGTCCAAGGGAGAACAATTCCAATAGTATGTCCTAGACCTACATACTCTGTTTGGTTCATTGGAATTGTGAAGGGTACAGGATCATGGCGATCAATGGCGTCCAGATGCCAATGACAACACTCTTTTGGCTCATAGATGGTGGAACTAGGATCTCCATATCTGCAATGGTGAAATGCAGGGGCATTGGGTTCAAGCTGAACCTTCCACTTGATATTCTCTCTAAAGGGAATATGGGGTTCATAACCAAGAGTTGGTCCTTCAATCACCGACTCAGCTAGATGATCCTTGTACTTGTTTATTTCTTCTAAACCCTTGATGTCTAAAGAGGCTAGTTTTTCCCAAGGCAAACACTTCAGCCATTCGCGTTGCTCTTTAGGGGTATAGATGAGATCTTCTTTGAAGTCCACTAGCATCAGGGGTTTGTGATAGATGATGGGGTTGACAAATCTCCCAAGTTGGAATCCCTTCTTACCTCTGTACTGATAAGGGTTCTTCAACTCAATATAGGGAGTGTCCTTTACTGAAAGCTTGATCTTCATCGTCGCTAAGTAACCATCTTTAGCAGACTCAGACGATTCACCCTTATTGGAGATATCTTCAAGCTCATCTCCAAGAATCCAGTTAGGCTTAACTGGTCTTTCAGCACAAGAACTTTTGGCAAATCTTCTCATGACTAATTCGTTAAGGAACGAATAGTCAGTCTTGTGCTTGGGTGGAAGATCTTCTGGATTTAAAACCTCAGCGTGAGATCTCACCCATTGTGCATCCATCTTCTTTATAATAACATGTTCTTTATCAGACGAAGAACATGCATCTTCAATGATTATTACTTCAGATGGAATCTCTATCGTCTGTAGATAGGATGCTTCTTCAGACGCAGCAGGTATCGTCCGATCACAAGCGACGTTGAGAGGAGACGCAACAATAGGATCAGAGACAGTTATCCTATGTTCGTCTTGGAGTGTTGGTGCAGAACCTTCCATAGTTGGAGCTTCTTCATTAAGCATAGTCTCCAATTCCTCTGCTAATTGAGCATTGTCTTTCTGGATCTAGGCAGTTTCTTCACTATTCATGAGCATTGTCCTTCTGGATCTGGGCAGTTTCTTCACTATTCATGCCCTCTGAAGTTCCTGGTGCAGACGCAGCTTCAGACGATCCAATGCCCTTAACGCTCTCGAGAAAGATTCTTTCTCTTTCAGCTTGAAGCAGCATAAAGACCCTCTTAGCCTCTTTTAGTTGCCTTACTTCGTTTGTTTCTCCAACAATCACAGACGCAAGCTTTTGCTTCATTTTCTCTTTGCCTTTGGCAGCCTTTTGAAGAGCAATCTCTCTAGCTCTTGCTTTCTCTTCAGCTGCTTTTTTCTGCTTTTCTTCGTCTGTGAGAATCTTTACAGACGTTACACCCTTAGATGTTTTCTTAACCCCTTCATCTTCATCGGGGGATATCTTCTTCTCCTGCGTCTTAGACGCAACGTGTTTTATTCTGATAGTCCTCTTCTTCTTTCTAAGAGGCTCTTCTTGAACATCCTCGAAAGGGACTTCAGATACAATCATAGGTGGAAGATGGATAGGTGTTTGGGTTTGTGTTTGGGCTTGTGTTTGGGTTTGTGTTTAGGTTTTGGCGCGTTTGATGCGGGCTCCTTTCCTTCATCATGCCATACGACACTTGTGGCATCAAAACCTTGGTTTAAGATGATTTTGGAGAAGAGAGTAGCGTAGGGGATACTGCTCTTCCTACGAATATTCCTATTCTTCAACGCATTTATCCAATGGTCAAGAATAATGTGAGGAAGACTCAACCTTGCTTTCCTCAGACAGTAGTAGATGCAGAATCTGTCACGAGTACTCACATTGTCTCGTGAGCCTGTTCTAGGTGTAAAGATGTTGTAGAGAAGGTTGTGGATGACTCTGCCTGTGGGATAGAGATTCCCAGATCTCAGAAACTTAGGATCTTCGGGGTCACGAGCCTTTCCATAGAGAATCTTGTCGATATGCTCCTCAGACTCTAACCTCATCCAATCAGCGCTATAGATGTTGGTCCCTATGTGTGAATCTAGAGGGGGGGGGGGGTGAATAGATTCTAGTTAAACTTTACCCCAAATTCGCGTGTTTCTAATTTCTTTTAATTACCTATCAATTACCTTTCAATTACAGATTCAATTACAAGTTCAATTGCTGATTCTATTCCAAACCAATTAAAGAGTTGATTATCAATACAGTTTTTAAAATACAGAACAGAATATGATCAATAACAATATAGTGAAAACTGTAAAGAGAGTAAGGAAGAAGATGAGTGCACAGCGATGTATACTGGTTCGGCCAACTGCCTACGTCCAGTCCCAATCCAACAACTGTTGCGATTGGCTTTCCACTATCAAATGATTCCTTTTGTATCCTTTTACATTCACTCTGCAACAAGCAATACAAACAGAAATCAAAACACCCAAATCTGTTCTCCAACCTGAAGAACAGAACTTCCAAGACCTTGGCACCTCCAAGATCAAACTTTGAGAATCACTTCTCAAACACAATGCTCTATCTAGAGAGACCTCTCTCCTAGAGCAACAACCCAGAAATTGGAAATATAAAGATCAGTAAAGAGAACACCTTATGTGTAGAATCTGATCACAAATGAGCACTATGAAATCCACCCAATCAATGGAATGAATCAAGTTTCCCTTTTTTCTTTGAAAACCTTGATGAACTCTAGATTTAGAGCATATGAAAGTGTAAGAGTTGTTTCAAGAAGCTAGGTTTTTCAGCACCTTCATATGTTTCATCAAGATTATACTTATAGAACAAATTTGGAGGGAGAAAACGTGCAAATCTGAGCTACAACGGTCAATGTAATTGATCCCAAATGCATGTAATCGATTACACTAGCCGTTAGAACCCTCCAATTTGAATTTTCAGGCATGTAATCGATTACCACGAGCATGTAATCGATTACATTGAAAGGGAAACCAGTAAAGGTGAATTTCAAACCATGTAATCGATTACAGGGGGATGTAATCGATTACACGAGAGTTCTCAAGCATGTAATCGATTACATCAACCATGTAATCGATTTCACCAGAGAGAATGATCAATGTAATCGATTACACCAAGCCTGTAATCGATTACATCAGTGAAAAATGGATTTCCAAGGTTTTTGAAACTGTTTTTCTCAAATGGAAATCAAACATTCTTCACATGATCAATCATACACTAGTTTTACATATCTCTGGGGTCTTAAGCAAAGAATATAACACATATATGCCTATACTCAACACACAATACATAGTTATATCCTAGTTACATTCAACTATGGAAAACCGAAAGATACATTCATCAAAACCAAAACACATAAGAGAGACACAATCAGCATTCTTCAAGCTTCAAGTCCAACAATCTCCCCCTTTTTGGTTTTGATGTACCAAATCACATTTGAGGTTTTCCTAGAGTTAGGATATGTGTTGTTCTTTGAAAATCCTGCATATGTTAGAAATTTCCAGAAAATACCATATGCATATGCACTAATAATCAACCATTCATTCAAGTATGTATGACATGATTCAAATACAAATATAGATCAAGACCAATGAATCATAAAATAAATTCTCAAAGCAAATTTTATTCATTATTCAAAAACAGTAACATAGTTCAATAAAACAAAAAAAACAAACTCTCAACTCCCCTATCTAGTTACTCTCCCTATCTAGGATAACCTAACTATTCTCCCCCTATTTGGTATATCAAACCAAAAAGAGAGATCACTGATCATCTCCATCATCATCATCTTGGTTGAGGCGCTCCATGATGGTTTCCATCAAAGACCTCATGTCAAGGAAGTGCAAATTTTGATTCCTTTCCAAGTCTTTGATTTGCTTTCCTAGATCCTCGCGCTTGTCCATCTCTTCCAACCTATCTAGGACAATGGACTCAAAAAACGAGACTTAGGGGTGTACTCCCGGCCGTGAATCTCCATCATCATCGAAGGAGGATGTTGTGGTTGTTCTTGTTGTTGTGGTTGGTCTTGTTCTTTGTTGTTGTTGTATTTCCTCTCTAGATACCCAGCCCTCAGATGTCTTGGTCAATCTCATCTTTTTCAGCATCATGTCACCAAGCACATGGATATCCCTTACCAATTCTCTGTGCTCATTGGAGACATCCACTTGACATCTCTCAAGAACACGTGATATGAACAGACCATAAGGGCACTTAAAGTCATGGAATTTCCTTACCTTGGTCATGTTGTCCATGAAAACTTGACCCCAATCAATCTGAATTCCATTCTTCAGGGCAGCCATCAAGAGCATATCTTCTTCCATAAGTTGAGCATGATTTGTACCTCTAGCAGCCAATACCCAGCAAATAGCATAATGAAGAAGACGGTCGTCAGTGTTGAGACCACCTATGCCAAAGGTCTTCCTCATACCTCTTTCTTTCCTTGCAGTCATATCAGCTTCCCAAGACTCAGGATTCCTCAACATGCTCATGTAAAAAGCATCCTTTTGAAGTTCAAAGCCTTCCTCAGCCAGATTTTCCAAAGTAGGGACTATCCCCTCATTTGTTATTCCACCGAGTTCGAAAAACAAATCGTGAGTCAGAACAATACTCACTCCTTTAACTTCAGATAAAATCCTTCCAGGGTGATATTTCAGATTAGAATAGAATACTCTTACCAAATCAGGGTAAATGTGACCCCTTAGCCCAACGAATTTCTCCAAGTTCTGATCTTGGAGCATGGATTGAAAGGTAAACCCTTCATCGTCTAACCATCTGAAGTCAACAATCTTTGGGGGTACGAGTTCTCTGTTTGCAAAATCAGTCAAGAAACGAGTTTCTTGTTCCTTCGAGGTGAACCATGGGTTGTGACGCACGGATTCTTCAGGAGCCTTCCTTTTGGAGGAGGTTTCTTGTCTCTTCTTAGTACGTCTTTCTTCTTGAATATCACGGTTAGCCCTAGCTTTCATCCTTTTGCTGCTTCCTTGTCCGTCCATGGTTTGAAGGTTGAAGATGAATGTGGGATAGAGAGAATGAAGTCCGTGAGAGATTAGGGTTTAGAAGAGAAAGGGAATGTGAATGTGAAAGAAAAACCCTAACACAGCACTAATAAAGATCACAAAAGACTAGGTTCAATGAATGTGTGCAAATGGGCTTCCAAAATATGGAATACAAAGCCCAGAAACGAAGAACAAAGCTCTGAAAAACACTTCCAGAGCTCATGTAATCGATTACATTCGTGATGTAATCGATTACATCAGAACCAAAACACCCTGTAATCGATTACATTGGGCCTGTAATCGATTACATCAGAACCTCTCACACATGTAATCGATTACATTGTTGTTGTAATCGATTACATCGAGAACCAAAACCTATTGTAATCGATTACATGCATCTTTGTAATCGATTACATCTATAGAAAATAAAAAAACAAGTTGAAATAAAGCTATGAACTGCAATGTTAAAGATTTTCACATATAGAATGATTGAAAAACATTTGATTCATCATATAAAAGGTCAAGATCATGTTATGCAATGAATTCATATCAAGTTTAAGCACAAATGAATGATTAAACTAACATACTTACAACACTTTATGTGAGATGTTCTTCACTTAGAATACCAAGATTGGTTCTAAGTTTGAAGAACCTCTCCTTGGGCCGAGGTTTTGTGAAGATATCCGCGAGTTGATTTTCTGTGTCAATGAATTCCACCTCACAATCTCCTTTCTCAACATGATCTCGATGAAGTGATGACGCACCTCGATGTGCTTTGTCCTTGAGTGTAAAACCGGATTCTTCGTGATATCTTGATGGCACTTGTGTTGTCACACTTGATTGGAATATGATCAAGCTTAAGTCAAAATCCTCCGGTTGTTGCTTGACCAAATGGTCTCGAGCACAACTGACCCTACTACATACTCGCCTCTGCGGTTGAAAGAAAGCTACACAGCTTGCTTCTTGCTATACCATGAGACCAAGCTTCCTCCAAACAAATGACATACTCCACTAGTACTTTTCCTATCAGTTTTACAACCAGCAAAGTTAGCATCACTAAAACCAACCAATGTGGGATACGTACCTTTTGGATACCACAAACCACAGTTAGTAGTTCCTTTGAGATACTTCAAGATTTTCTTCACAGCTGCCATGTGTGTTTCCTTTGGTGCAGATTGGAATCTTGCACAAACACACACACTGAACATAATGTCTGGCCTACTTGCTGTGAGGTACAAGAGTGATCCAATGATCCCTCTATATCTTGATTGGTCTACACTTTGTCCAGCTGCATCATTATCCAAGTAGAGATTAGTTGACATAGGAATGTTTGAGATCTTACAACTCTCCATGTCGAATTTCTTCAGCAATTCCTTGGTGTACTTTGCTTGATGTATAAAGATTCCATCTTTCGGTTGTTTGACTTGCAATCTAGGAAGAATTTGAGTTCTCCCATCATAGACATGTCAAACTCCCCCTCGCATGCTATTCACAAACTCTTCACACGAGAGATTTATTAGTTGATCCAAATATAATATCATCAACATAAATTTGAACCAACAAAATACAGTTTGACTTCCTCCTTATGAAAAGAGTTTTGTCAACATTACCTCGCAGAACCCTTTTGACAACAAAAACTTACTCGACCTTTCATACCATTGTCTAGGGGCTTGTTTTAGACCATATAGGGCCTTCTTGAGTTTGTACACATGTTCAGAAATCTGAAATCGGTGAATCCAGGAGGTTGTGAAACAAAAACTTCTTCATTTATATAGCCATTCAAGAAAGCACTTTTAACATCCATTTGAAACAACTTGAAATCATGTATGCGAGGCAAAAGCAAGTAAAACTCTAACGACTTCTAGTCTAGCAACGGGGCATATGTTTCACCAAAATCTATTCCTTCTTGTTGATTATATCCCTTAGCTACTAGTCTAGCCTTATTCCGACCACAACTCCATTCTCATCTAACTTATTCTTAAACACCCATTTTGTTCCAATTACATTCATATCTCTTTTAAAAGGTACTAACTCCCATACGTTATTCCTTTTAAAGCTGATTCAATTCTTCTTGCATAGCATTCATCCAATATTCATCATTTATAGCATCATCAACACAAGAAGGTTCAAATTGAGATACAAATGCATAATCATCCTGAGAACATGTTATGAGTAGATCTAGTAGATACTCCCTTATGGATGTCACCAATGATGTTGTCAAGAGATAAATCTCTTGGTTTCCTCCATTCTTTTGGAAGATCATGAGAAGTGGTTGGTGGTTCTTCTTTGTTCTTCTTTGCTTGTGCTTTCTTCACCTACATGCTCATCATCATCAACAAATACACTTCCCTTTTGGGGATTATTAGTTTCATCAAAATTAACATGCCTGATTCCTCAATGCACATTCTCCTTTTATTAAAAACTCTATATGCTTTACTTGATGATGAATACCCAATAAACACACCTTCATCGCCTTGGCATCAAACTTACCAAGAGGCTCTTTGCTATTATTCAAAACAAAACACTTACACCCAAATACCGAAAATGAGATATATTGGGTTTCTTGCCTTTATAGAGTTCATAGGGGTTTTCTTTAAAAAAGAGTCGAATCACAATTCTATTTAGAACATAAGACGCGATGAAACTGCATCAGCCCAAAAATATTTAGGCAAACCACTTTCATTCAACATAGTTCTAGCTAGTTCTACTAAAGATCTGTTTTCCTTTCAACAACCCCATTTTGTTGTGGAGTTCTTGGAGCGGAAAAATTGTGATCGATTCCATATTTTTTCGCAAAACTTTTCAAAAGACTCATTTTCAAATTCCCCTCCATGATCACTTCTAATGGACTTGATTTTCAAATCTTTTTTCGTTTTAGAATCTTTTTAGCAAGTATTTTGAAAACTTTAAAAGTGGTGTCTTTACTTGGTATAAAAGCAACCCAAGCAAACCGAGGAAGTAGTCATCTACAACAACTAATCCATATAGATTTCCACCTAAACTAGCAGTTCTAGATGGACCAAAAGAGATCCATGTGACAATTCAAGCGGTCTAGAAGTTGAAACAACATTTTTAGATTTGAAAGAGTTTCTGATTGCTTGCCTTTCGACATGCATCACATAGGCCTTCTCTTTTGAACTTTAATTCAGGTAGTCCTTCTACTAAGCTCTTAGATGACGAGTTTATTAAGTTGATGAACATCAATATGTCTTTATCGTCTATGCCAAAGCCAAGATAGATCATCATTAGACGTAAGACATGCATGATATGATGATGAATGATCAAGTTCAAGTGTATAGATGTTACCTCTTCTCTTACCTACCATCAATACCTCATTCGATTCGTTGTTATTGATCTTGCGGACCTTTGTCGAATGAAACTTGATAGCCTTTGTCGCACAATTGGCTAATACTCAGAAGATTAAACTTCAAACCTTCCACAAGCAGTACATCTTCAATCACGGAGTTGGATTTGTCTCCAACATCACCAATACCCAGAATTTTGCCTTTGTTATTATCTCTATAAACTGCGAACCGGATTCTTTGGATTTGAAGGAGATAAAGTTACTCTTGTCACCGTCATATGTCTTGAGCAGCCACTATCCAAATACCATGTTGAGTGTTTGGCTCTCAAGCACACCTACACAAGGAAAGATATCATTTGGTTTTTGGTACCCAAATCTTGTTGGGTCCTTTCATGTTAGAACAATGACTATCTTTTTTAATCCATTTAAACAATCCATTATCTAAGCCTTTCTTTCTAATCATGCAGTTATAATGATTATGTCAGTTGCATACAATAACTACATGAGAAGTTTTTATACTTGCTTTGGTTTGTTTAAATGTATGGAGCTTCTTGTTATTCTTTTTCAAAGGGGCGTAAAAGATTTACACTTTGAACGGGGCAATTTCAACTTATCATTTTCATCTTTCAATTCTTGAATATTGGTTTTCAAAACAGAAATTTCATTTTCTAAATCTGCAACTCTGTTTTTCAAAACTTTACTTAGTTTTTCAAATTTTTCTGCTTCTTTAAATAACTCACAAAAAGCGATTATATAGTTCATCATAATCATTATCATTTTTAGAGAGTCGAGAATCACTTACCTCATCATCGGTCTGGTTTAGCCATAAGACATAAGTTGGCTTCCTCATTTTCGCTTTCACTAGAGGATGAGCAGTCATTTTCTTCCCAAGCAATGTAGGCCTTTTCTTCCGATATCTAGGTCCTTCTTGGGTTTTTCTTCTTGCTCCACTCTTCTAGGCTCTTTCTGTTTGATTTCTTCAAGTTAGGACACTCGATCTATAGTGTCAGCCTTGCCACATTCATAGCATGTGACCTTTGAAGATGAACCTTTTCTAGCATTGTTGAATCTCTTTTTGTTGTTGTTCTTCTTCATGAACCTTTTGAACTTTCGACCATGAGATTCATTTCTTGCTCGGATTCGTTTCCCTGACTTGATGATGCATCACTATCACTATTTGTGTCCTCCATTTTAAGTGCCAAACTCTTAGCCTTCTTGTCTTTTTGCTCTTCATGACCATACGTGACATATCCATCTCATATTCTCTCGACTTACCAAACAACTCGAGACTTGTCATTAAGGCCAAGTTCTTTGATTCTGTAATTTTGTGTTGTTGGTTGCCATTTTACGCTTAGAGACTTCAACACCTTTATGTTTACCTCTTCCTCAACAAAGACCTTACCGAGTCCTTTGAGGTGATTCACAATGTGTGTGAATCGCTTCTCGCATGTCCATGATAGACTCACCTTGTGCCATTTTGAACATTTCATACTCTTGGATGAGTGTGTTCTTTCTAGCTCTTCTCACCTCAGGGAGTACCTTCATGAGTCACCATGATAAGATCCCATGCTTCCTTTCTTTGTTGTACAAGCTGAAATTCTAAAGAATTCATCAGAGTTTAATGCGGAATGTATAATATTTAAAGCTTTAGCATCATTTTCTGCTCTTCTAATTTCTTCTGGTTCCCACTTCTCAAATGGTTTTTCTAATTCATTTCCATCAACTATATATGTGGGGATTTTAAAATCGATTACAACTTGACTTGCCAAATGTTTCTATTTATAGACTCCATAAAGATTTTCATTCTAACTTTCCAAAATGGATAGTTATCTCCACAAAACAGAGGAGGTCTATTAATAGAGGCACCTTCAGCAAATGGTAATTGATTACTGGCCATTATGGATCAAATTCTAGAGCAACTTACTAGAAGTAGCTCTGATACCAATTGTTGGTCCCTATGTGTGAATCTAGAGGGGGTGAATAGATTCTAGTTAAACTTTACCCCAAATTAGCGTGTTTCTAATTTCTTTTAATTACCTATCAATTACCTTTCAATTACAGATTCAATTACAAGTTCAATTGCTGATTCTATTCCAAACCAATTAAAGAGTTGATTATCAATACAGTTTTTAAAATACAGAACAGAATATGATCAATAACAATATAGTGAAAACTGTAAAGAGAGTAAGGAAGAAGATGAGTGCACGACGATGTATCTTGGTTCGACCATTTACTACGTCCGGTCCAATCCAACAACTGTTGCGATTGGCTTTCCACTATCAAATGATTCCTTTTGTATCCTTTTACATTCACTCTGCAACAAGCAATACAAACGAAATCAAAACACCCAAATCTGTTCTCCAACTGAAAACGAAGAGAACTTCCAAGACCTTGGCACCTCCAAGATCAAACTTTGAGAATCACTTCTCAAACACAATGCTCTATCTAGAGAGACCTCTCTCCTAGAGCAACAACCCAGAAATTGGAAATATAAAGATCAGTAAAGAGAACACCTTATGTGTAGAATCTGATCACAAATGAGCACTATGAAATCCACCCAATCAATGGAATGAATCAAGTTTCCCCTTTTTCTTTGAAAACCTTGATGAACTCTAGATTTAGAGCATATGAAAGTGTAAGAGTTGTTTCAAGAAGCTAGGTTTTTCAGCACCTTCATATGTTTCATCAAGATTATACTTATGAGAACAAATTTGGAGGAGAAAACGTGCAAATCGAGCTACAACGGTCAATGTAATTGATCCCAAATGCATGTAATCGATTACACTAGCCTTTAGAACCCTCCAATTTGAATTTTCCAGGCATGTAATCGATTACCACGAGCATGTAATCGATTACATTGAAGAGGGAAACCCAGAAAGGTGAATTTCAAACCATGTAATCGATTACACTGGGGATGTAATCGATTACACCAGAGAGTTCTCAGCATGTAATCGATTACATCAACCATGTAATCGATTTCACCAGAGAGAATGATCAATGTAATCGATTACACCAAGCCTGTAATCGATTACATCAGTGAAAAATGGATTTCCAAGGTTTTTCAAACTGTTTTTCTCAAATGGAAATCAAACATTCTTCACATGATCAATCATACACTAGTTTTACATATCTCTGGGGTCTTAAGCAAAGAATATAACACATATATGCCTATACTCAACACACAATACATAGTTATATCCTAGTTACATTCAACTATGGAAAACCGAAAGATACATTCATCAAAACCAAAACACATAAGAGAGACACAATCAGCATTCTTCAAGCTTCAAGTCCAACAATAGAAGCGCCCTTCAGCTTTGCAGCTTCTAGCTTCAGCAATGGAGTCTATTGTGATAATATACTTCTTGTTGTCAATGGTACCTACAATATCATCATCAAACTCCTTCGCATCGCTCCAGAACTCCGCGTAGGCCTCCATCAACCATGGGCCTCTCATCTCAGCGAAGTCCATCCAGCCATTGTGCATTAGCATCTTTGATACCCTGTCAGAGATGCCTTCAATGGTGGTCCTTAAAACCCACTTGTTGGGCAAGAAAAGATCTTGCGCAAAGAAGGTTGCCTCACTTGCTTTGATGTTCTTGGCAGCCATTGTTCTAATTTTGAAAAGAGAGAAAGTGTGTGAATAAAATACCTAGAGATAGTAAGAATGCAGTAAGGAGTAAAAGAGTAAACTTTGAGAGTATTTATAGTCAAAGACAAAAACGATTATAATTCATCTGACGAAAGAAGTTGAAACCGTCCCTGATTTGACGTGTCCCCATCATTGCCCTTTTAATGATTGATTTGACTTTTGTAATACACAGCGCGTGCTCTTCAATGTCCTAGAATAGTGCAATAAATGACAGACACATTTAATGCTTCCTTTAAGTTGTCCCTGCACGCTTAACTTTAAATTAATTAAATAATAACCTTGCGTCTGTTGAATTTTCTCAGACAGATTGAACTTGATCAGACGCAATGTTTCGTCTTAACACGAGAGTGAAATATCACAACGAAGGCATTTAATATGTACAGACGAAATGAAATGCTCAAACGGAAAAACTTAATCAATTAAAGAAACAATTCCCAAATTTTCTTTAATGAAATTAAAGCGAGTTTCGTCTAAAGCTTTTGTAAAGATATCTGCCCATTGAAAATCAGTTTGAACAAACTGTATATCGAAAATACCTTTTTGAACATAATCTCTTATAAAATGAAATTTGATTTCAATATGTTTGACTTTTGAATATTGAATAGGATTTTTGCTGAGATTAATTGCACTTGTATTATCACAAAATACTAGTATTTGGGTTTCAAACCTGGAGTAATCCTCAAGTTGATGTTTTACCCAAAGTAGTTGTGAGCAACACCCAGCTGTAGCAATATATTCTGCTTCAGTGGTTGAAAGTGCAATGAAGTTTTGCTTCTTGCTTGACTAAGAGATTAGTGATGAGCCAAGAAATTGACATCCACCACTTGTGCTTTTCGTCTCCACTTTATCTCCAGCATAATCAGCATCACAATAACCACTTAGATTGAAATCACTACTTTTCTATAAAACAGATAGAGATTAGTGGTTCCAATAAGATATCTTAAAATACGTTTAACAGCTTGTAGATGTGATTTTCTAGGGTCAGATTGAAAACGTGCACATAGACATACACTGAACATAATGTCAGGTCTACTAGTAGTGAGATAGAGAAGAGATTCAATCATACCTCTGTATATCGTCTGATCACGGTCTTACCTGATTCGTCTTTGTTGAGACTGGCTTCAGACAAATGTATGGAAGTCTTCATTAGTTTGGCATTTTCCATTTTGAACTTCTTTAGAAGTTCCTTAGTATACTTCTGTTGATGAATGTATATGCCTTGTTTCGTCTGCTTGATTTGAAGTCCTAGGAAAAACTTCAACTCTCGCATCATGCTCATCTCAAACTCATCCTGCATTAACTTAGAGAAATCCTTGCACAAGGATTCGTTAGTTACTCCAAAGACTATATCATCTACATATATTTGGACAATAATAAAGTCTTTTGAAACACTTTTCTTGAAGAGTGTAGTATCAACCTTTCCTCTTAAAAACCCATTTTGAAGAAGAAAAGAACTTAGTCTATCATACCAAGTTCGAGGAGCTTATATAAGACCATATAGTGCTTTCTTCAGCTTGAAAACATGATCTGGTTGAGATGAACTCTCAAATCCAGGAGGTTGTTTTACATAAACTTCCTCTTCAATAAAACCATTTAGAAAAGCGCTTTTTACGTCTATTTGATATAGGATGATATTTTTATGAGCAACAAAAGCAAGTAGAATTCTAATGGCTTCTAATCTAGCTACAGGAGCGAAAGTTTCAATGAAATCTATACTTTCCTGTTGGTAAACTTGCTTTGTTTCTTACCACTTTCCCATGTTCATCAAGTTTATTTCTGAACACTCATCTCGTTCCAATAATGCTTTTGCTTCTTGGTCTTTCTACCAAAGTCCAAACATCGTTTCTGGTAAACTAGTTTAGCTCTTCTTCCATAGCTAAAATCCAGTCATTATCTTGTAGAGCTTCCTCAATGTTCTTGGGCTCTATATTTGACACGAGAGCATAGCCAGACAATTCTTTAAGTCTTGATCTTGTTTGAACACCTTGATGTCTATCTCCAATGATAAGATATTCTGTGTGGTTTGAGACAAACTTCCATGTTCTTATAGGAGCTTGATCATCATGTTCTTGAGCATCAGACGAAGAGGGTTCGTTTGTACTTCTATCGTCTGCTCTTGTGTCAGTTCTTGTGTCTGATCCAGGTTGACCATTTGAATTTGGGCTTTGACCAGAGGGGTTGATCTGCAAATTATCAAATAAATTTTCTAGGTCTGATATTTCCTTATCAGCCTTTGAGTTATCTTGGAATTTTACATGAATTGATTCCTCTACAACTTGCGTCTTAGAGTTAAATACTCTATAGGCCTTAGACGTATTGAAATATCCAAGTAAGAATCCCTTCACCACTTTTGAATCAAACTTTCCAAGTTGATCCTTAGTGTTTAAAATGAAACATTCACATCCAAAAGGATGGAAGTAAGAAATGTTGGGTCTTCTTCCTTTCCATAGTTCATATGGAGTCTTATTCAATATTGGCCTTATTAATATTCTGTTTTGAATATAACAGGAAGTATTAATTGCTTCTGCCCAATAATATTTTGGAAGAGAGCTTTCATGCAACAAAGTTCTAGCCATTTCTTGTAAGGTACGATTTTTCCTTTCCACAACCCCATTTTGTTGAGGAGTTATTGGAGACGAAAAATTGTGGAAAATACCATTTTCAAAACAGAAGGCATTGAACTCAGAATTTTCAAATTCTGTTCCATGATCGCTCTAACACAGCAATACATATTCCTTTTTCTTTTTGAACACGTTTACAGAATATTTCAAAGACAATGAATGACTCATGTTTATGTGCTAGGAAGTATACCCATGTGAATCTAGTATAGTCATCCACAATTACAAATCCATATCTCTTTCCTCCAAGACTTTCAGTCTGAGTAGGTCCAAAGAGATCAATATGTAACAGTTCTAGTGGTCTTGTCGTGCAAACAACATTTTTTGATTTAAAAGAAGCTTTGAGTTGTTTCCCATGCTAACAAGATTCACACAGACGATTGGATTTCCAAGATATTTTTGGCAAACCTTTCACAAGATCCTTTTTAGAAATTTTTGAAATATACTTGAGACTTAAATGTCCAAGCTTTTTGTGCCAAATATCTCGTTCATCATCTGCTGAAATCAAACATGTCACATTTTGATCACTAAGATCAGAAAGACAAACCTCATAGAGATTATTCCTTCTTTTCCCAACAAACAGAATGGATTTGTCCTTGTTTTTGACTATACACTCATCAGAGTTAAAAGCTACTTCATATCCACTGTCACAAAATTGACTTATGCTAAGCATATTGAAGTTGAGACCTTTAACATAAGACACATTTTGGATAAGAGGATTGGGTGTCTTACCAACAGTCCCAATACCTAGGATTTTACCTTTTCTTAAACCATATGATACAGACCCTTTACTTGGTCTGAGATCTTGGAATATAGACAGGTCTCCCGTCATGTGTCGTGAGCACCCACTTTCCAAGTACTAGCTTGAAGTCCTCTCTCTTCCTATTAAGAATGTCTGCAACAGGAATAATAAGTGACTTTGGTACCCAAATCTTTTTGGGTCCTCCTTTATTAGTGGAAGAAGATTTCTTTTTATTTAAGGTTCTTTTATCTTTTCTATAATTTTTTGGAACCTTATTGTAATTTTTGTTCTTCTTCTTATGAGCAGACGGAACAAATTTGTTTTTCTTTTTGTCTGTCTCTTCAACATAACCAAGTCCACTCTTATCAGACGGAGACCTCCCATATTTTAAAATATTTTCTAGCATTGAGGATCCCTTAGTGAACTTTGTTAAGTCTTTGAGTAGGATTCATTTTCTTTCTTCAATCTTTCGATTTCAGAAATGAAAATGTCCTTTTCAGACTCAGATGATTTTTCATCTGATACTTCCTTTTGTAGCAACTCATTTTCAGTTCTCAAAGTAGCATTTTCTTCCAAAGTTTGTTTCAACTTGGCTTTGCATACTTTGTATTGCTCAGCAATAAAATGTGAGTTAGCCAAAAGTGTATCGTATGAAATTTCTTCTGATTCTGACTCAGACTCAGATGAAGAGGATGAAGAAGTTTCAGATTCAATTACCTCTGATAAGATAGTGTCTCCAGCCATGAGACAAATATTTGCGGTTTCTTTTTCTTCAGTGGATTCCTCTGAACTTTCGCTATCAAGGTCTTCCCAAGTCACCAGACTTTTCTTACCTTTGTCTCTGCGAGGATTCCATCTTCTCTTCAATCTTGGACACTCTGATCTCATGTGTCCAAGTTTTTTGCATTCGTAGCAGATGACTTCTAAGCTCTCCTCCTTGCTTGAAGGTTTTTCAGTGAGCTTCTTTTCCTTTTTCTTGAAGAAGCGTTGACCTCTCCCCTTTTTCATCATCATCTTCTTAAAGCGTCTAACCATGAGAGAAATCTCATCATCAGACGATCCGTCAGACGAATCAGACTCAGTGGTGTCAGCTTTCAAAACTTTGTGCTTCTTCTTTCTTTCCTTCTTAGGAGTTTCCTCCTTCGGCATGTTGTTGACAGTTGGAAGAGCTATGGGCTCTTGAACTTTGATCTTGTCTCTCTTACACAGAAGTACCTCATGTACTCTCAAGGCTCCTATTAACTTATCAAGAGTTAATGTCTTCATATCACGCCCAACTGAGATGGCAGTAGACATAGCTTCCCATGGAGGAGGAAGACTGTCTAATATCTTTATGTTGTTCTGGGTCTTGGTGAATGTAATGTCCAGCGCAGTGAGTCCATTTAATATTGTTTGGAATCTTCCAAACATCATATCAATGGATTCTCCTTTCTTCATTAAGAACATCTCATATTCTCTTTGAAGAGTGGCGGTTTTCCTCATACGCACATCCTCAGTTCCTTCATACGAAATCTTGAGGACATCCCAAAGCTCTTTAGTGGTTTTGTAGGCACAGAATCTGTTGTATTCTGTCCTATATAATGCACACATGATGGCATATCTGGCTTTGTTGTTGAGTTCCATAAGCGAGTATTCTTCATTTCCCCATTCAACCTCGGGTTTGACAATAGGGATGTTTCCTTGAGTTATAATGTTCCACAGTCTGTACTGGGTGGATTTGATGTACATCTCCATTCGATCAGCCCAGTAGGGATAGTCATCAACAGAGAACGCCGATGGCTTGTTCATGGATGACCCTCCAAATAAGAACGAAGGTCCTTGAGACTCCATTCTGGATCTTTTCCTCTAGTAGCTGTAAAGCGCTCAACCCTTAGAGGCTGAGCTCTGATACCAAACTGTAAAAGATAGAACACAAGAAGGGGGGTTGAATTGTGTATAAAAAAACATTATTCCTTTCGTCTGTGGGTTTAAATATGTTCAGACGAAACAATGTTAATCTTCAAAGGTTGATTTTAATGAACAGACGTTATAGTTTGATTATCCCCGTTAGTCAAACACTTAATAAAACAAATACACAAATATTTTTATACTGGTTCGTTTATGCAAGACTACGTCCAGTTACCCAGTAACAACTGAGTTTTCACTACAAACCGTGAAAGGGTTACAAGTATTATTTGCATTTAGCCACTTCTGGTTATAACACGATATTCTTTGAATACAGCCTTCGCAGGCTAAATAACAAGGGTATTCTTTGAACAACCAGCCTCCTTAGGCTAAAACACCACACAAGTGGATTTGAAAGAGTTCTTTAAAAAGAAAGTTTCCTCTTCGCAGAGAGGGTTTTACAATGAAGAGCAGAAGTAACAGAGAGCGAATTCACAATAAGATAGAATATTGAAGCGTGTTCGCCAACTGAACTTTCAAGAAGCGAAGTCTTTAAATAGGAAAAATCTTCAGATATCTGTTAGACACAGAAGAAAGCCGTTGAACGTTTTCCAAGCGAAGTTCAAAAAGGTGTTAGAGAGTACTTGAGTGATTGATGGCGTGTGCAACGGATTTAGATAGCGTGCGCAATACTTTTTTTGACTTGTACAGAGACTTTGACAAAAAGGTGAGGACCTTTTCGAGTTGCATATGTAAGCGCGAATCCCCATACTAATCTTGGATGCTTCTAATGAGTACTTCTTAAGATTTGAAATCTTGGCGCGAATGACTCATACTTTGCTTCACTTCTTTGGTAGACGATGAACTTCTTCAGTCTTAAGAGTTTTCGTCTTAGCCTATCGTCTGATGACTTGACTTGAGACAGACGAATGACTTCAACTTTGAGGGGTCATCTTCCGTCTGTGCTCGTTGCATTTGACTTGATGTTCCGTCTGTAGATGTTCCGTCTGTCTTGTAATAATCAAAACTTTAGAGATGTTAATCATCTTGATCTAACAATTTTGTATTAAATGATACTCAAGGGCATGACAATGTTCCAAGGGGTTTATTTATGCAAGTGGGCATTTTCCGAGTAGGCATTTATAGTAAAGTGTTTTTGTGATTATTGATGCCCCAGGCGGACTTGGGATGAAAGCCCTCGAAACACTTGTCGATACCATGAAAATCTGCACACGGGATAATGTTAATGATGAAACCACCCATGAGGAGCGGAGTGAGATAAACCCTAGCCTATGTTGAAAAGTGGGTGACATTACATAGGTATGTGATGGAATATGAGAGTGCGTGTAAGTCACTGAGGGAACATGTATGCTGAGTTTTAATACTCTGAGGGTGGAGGATTTATGTAACCGGCTCGGCATCCTCAACAAAGTTCCATATTCTTCGAACTTATAGAACACTTCCAGTCTTGTACCACCCAAAATGTTGTTGCATCAAACGTCACACAGCAGTTTGAAGTATAAAGACCTCGAGATAGTGAATTCGAGGTACGAGCCCGTCAAAGAACCTTGAGTGATAGATTGAAAGTTGTAGGTTGAGTGTTGAGTGGCTATTAGAGCAATGCTTATTTTTCGGGCTCTAGGCCTGGTGTTTGCATTCGCTTCTTGTTGCAGGAACTCACCCAATACTCATAACAAATGATAGACACTAATCAAGCTGGTGGACCCAACATCGAGGTTAATGACCATTTCAGACGTGGGTCGTTGAACCCACGATAAGCTCTATGAGGAGGCTCTTGTTGTTCCATCGACGACTCTGGTAGATGCAGATGTTGAGGATGATACGTTAGTGAAGAGTGATTCGGTCGAGGATATTCACCAGTTTAGGGTTAGAGTTTATGGGTAGTACATATATACAACTAGTTGGACAATGATTAGAATTGTTCTGATGTAGGCTTTACTCCCTTCAGTTGTATTTTGTGGGATGGGTAGCCTACTTTTGTTGGTATCTACATAGATGTAATTAACTATCTATTTTGATCTAGTATTTCTGATGTAGGCTTTACTCCCTTCAGTTGTATTTTGTGGGATGGGTGGCCTACTTTTGTTGGTATCTACATAGATGTAATTAACTATCTATTTTGATTTAGTATTCTTTCATATATAGGTTGTATATCTTTTGATGATTCTGAGATCAAGTACTAAAAGCTTACATTACTATTCATTACTCCATGTATTTCACAATGTTCATATTACTATGATTATTATTCCAGTCTAGTTTGTGACTTTTAGATGATAACTTAGTTTTATTATCATGGTCATAAAATTGTTATTGATAAACGACGTTGCCTTGTTCGTAAAATGTTGGGTTGAAACCTTTTGTGTAATGATTTACATTGGAAATATTCGTGAATATGAACTATTTTGATAACGTCACTAAAAGAAAGTATTGGGTTTTACTCGATTGGTTCACGAATCCATTTTATTCAATTTATTCTTTTGCTCATGCCTTAAAAAAATTTATTGCAAGAATTATCGAAATTGATTTCAAAATTTATTCCCATAAGTTATTTCAAAAATAAAGAAATTGTGTCATAAAATTTGTGCACTTCTTTTAATTAATAAAAAGGGGTGTTACAGCTGCCATGCCTCCAATGCTCTCACCACCGCATAAAGATCTTTATCATAATTTGGATAGTTCAAAGTTGCTACATTCAACTTTTCACTGAAGTATGCAATTAACCTTCCTTCTTGAAGTAAAACAACACATGTTCCTACTCCACAAGCATCACATTCAAGCTCAAAAGTTTTAAAAAAATCAGGTAAAGCAAGAAGGGGCAAGGATTAGTTCATGCTTTAAAAGGTGAAAAGAATCTTGTTGATATTATCCTCATTCAAACTTAACATTCTTTTTAACCAACTTATTGAGAGGGGCTGCCTTTGTAGAAAAATCTCAAACAAAGCTTCTATAGAAACTAGCTAGTCCATGAAAAGATCTTACCTCTGTAACACTTGTAGGAATTGGCCATTTAGTGATAGCTTTGATTTTTGATTCATCAACCCTTAAACCATTAGCACTCACAACAAAACTAAGAAAGATAACTTCTTCAACATAAAAAGTGCATTTGGACAAATTAACATATAGCTTTTCTTCACGCAAAGTAGCAAGAACAAGTTTAAGATGTTCAACATGTTCATTCAAATTCTTGTTGTAAATCAAAATATCATCGAAATAGATAACAACAAAATTTCCAATAAAACGTCTCAAAATATGATTCATTAATCTCATAAAAATGTTAGGTGTATTAGTTAAACCAAAGGGCATAACTAACCACTCACAAAGACCAAATTTTGTTTTGAAAGTCATTTTCCATTCATCACCTTCTTTTATTCTAATTTGATGATTTTCAAATCAATTTTAGAAAACAAAGATGTACAATCATGCACATACACCAACTACCATCTTTTTTTGTATAAGAATTACCGGAACGACGCAAGTGCTTAGAGACTCACGAATTTGTCCTTTAGATAACAAGTCTTTTATCTTCCTTTGAAGCTCTTTGGTCTCCTCTAAGTTAGCTCTATAGGCTGGCCTATTTGGGATTGTTGCACCGGGTAGAAAATCAATTTGGTGTTCAATGTCTCTAATTGGAGGCAACTGCTTAGGTAGCTATTCCACTAACACATATGCAAAATCATTTAAAACAGAATTAATCTACGTGGGCAGATTGTTAGTCATTTCGTGATTGAACAAATAAGATTCTTGAAACATTAAAACATAGAGAGGTTGACGATAAGTCACAACCCTCTCTACATCTCTCAAACTTGCATAGAAAGGACCTTTGTTTTCACTTGTTTTTGGCTTTTCTACACTCTCGTTATTACCACTCTCAATCCTTTTCCTTTTTTTCCCTCCTTTTCTTTTTCTTCTTTTGTAGATTTATCTTTTTCACTCTCACACTCAATTGGCGTTTTCTTCTCTCCACACTCTATAAGTCTTTTTTCCCTCATTATTTCATATACTTCTTGAGGTAATAGAGGTACAAGAGTATAAGTTTTATTAAAATGAACAATTTTATACTTGTTAGACCTTCCTTCATGGATAACATCATGATCGAACTCCCATGGTATTTCAAGTAGAATATGTGCAGAGATCATTGGCACCACATCACAAAGCACTTCATCTTCATACTTTCCAATTGAAAACCTCATCTTAGCTTACTTCACAACCTTTGTCTCCCCATGATCATTAAGTCATTGCAAACGATAAGGATAAAGATGTTTAATCATGGGCAAATCTAGTTTCTTCACAAGATAAGAACTCACAACATTAGTGCAACTTCCCCCATCAATGATGAACAAACATTTCTCATCCTGCACTTTGCATTTGGTGTGGAAAATATTTTGTCTTTGCACATCTTCATCATCTTTCACCTGCAAATTCAATTTTCTCAAAGAAACAAGAATCTCACCACCCCTTGATGCATATTGTTCATCTTCCTCTTCATTAGTTGTTGCTGGTTCTTCTTCCCCTTCACTTTGGCTCATGTAGGATCTATCATCAAGCATAATCATGGTTTTGAAGTTAAGGCAATCAGAAGCATAATGTCTTTTTCCCGAACACTTAAAACAAGTGACTTTAGAAGTAGAAGAATTTTTTATGGATTCACCTTTAAAAGATTTATTCCAATCTGATCACTTTGATTCAAAATTCTTTTTCACATCTACTTTCTTATTATGGTCAGAATTCTTCTAAGAAGAGGTATAAAAATTACTTGACCCACTTCTTTTCTTTAATTACCTTTCAACTTTCTCAACTTTGTGCATTGATTCCTCCAAATCTAGGTATTCATGTAGCTCTACCACATCAACAATTTCTCTTCTCAAACCACCTAGAAAACGGGCCATAGTAGCCTTAGGATCTTCTTGAATATTGACTCTTGTCATGGTTGTATCAAACTCTTGGTAGTATTCTTCCACACTCCTTGATCCTTGAGTGATGTGCTGCAGTTTGGTCAGTAAGTCTATATAGTAATGAAGAGAAACAAATCTCTTCCTCATCATCGCCTTCATGTATTCCCATGTCTCAGTAGGTTTCTCCCTATTTCTTGTTCTAGAAACAACAAACCCATCCCACCAGGTTAAAGTATAACCACTAAATTCAAAATATGCAAGATGTACCTTTCTTTCGTCCGAGTAGTTATGAATGGCAAAAATCTTTTCCACCTTGGTCTCCTAATCCAAGTATGTGGTATGATGATTCTTTCCAAGAAAAGTTGGAATTTGAATTTTTACATTTTGGAGATCATCAATACTGCGATTCCTCATTCTTCGTCTAGATGAATATGATGACACATCAGACTTTTGATCTTCATGGTTAGAATCTTCGTGTCTCATGGAGTCTCGAAATTCAGCTCCCCATTGCTCCATTCTTTCCATCATTTATTCCATCATGATGTTAAATTGACGATTCATGTGCTCCCTCCATGCTCTTTGCTCTAATGTTTCATTTGGTTGTTATTCCATAATGTGTCCTGAAAATTTGAAAATTTAGAATATAATGAAAGAAAACCTCACACCCTTTACCCTTATCCAAATTAATGTCACCCCAAGTGTATAAAACTCTCGACTTTTATGATGAATAAGGTATGATCACTCATTTATTACCACTCGATTCCTTATTTGTAGAATTTCCTTAATTCGTTTGTGAGTCTTGTGTAATCTATGCACATTGAGGCTACTCAACAAAAATAATCACTAGAGTGTGACCAATTAGAAATAACACTCAAGCAAATAAGATTTGTGTAGGATGAAAATTTAGCACCTAAGTAGATAATAGAGATTATAGAAGAAAAGAACAAGTAAGCAAACAACTCAACACCTTTTAACTTTCTAATTTTTGTTTTACTATTTTTTTTTTCATTTTTTTACTTTGTTTTGTTGTAAGAGAGGGTGTATAGATAAGAAGATAAAATCAGAATATATGTGGAAAAATTAAATAAAAGATATGATTAATTCAAGAAAGATAGCTCTGAATACCACTTGATAATAACTTGTTATAGAATGCATTTAGTGTTCCACTAACATTGATGACACTTACTAAACATAATTCAGATTTTTTTTAGTCATTAATTAGTCCACTAGGCATTTATTTCTCCACTAGGCAAACTAAAAGTCTCTAGAAAAATGTGCACCCAATGATCTCACGAAAATTAGACAAAAAAATACATAATTAAAATAATTATTTCAACTCCATCTTCGTCACACTTTAGACTCGACTTCAATTGGTGCAACCCATCCTTGGACACCACCAATTAATGCACAAAATTGGACTTAAACAAATATGATTTGCATTCTTCCTTGTCCCAACTTGTACAAGTCAAATTTGCTAAGACCACTTATATCTTTAAACTTCTTGACCTTGTCATTTAGTCAGTTAGGGCCCTCAACGTCACTTGGACCAAATTTATATTGATTTGAATTAGTTGAGCTTGAAAATTTAAATTGATCATTTTAATTGCTATCCAAAAGGGTGTATTTGCAACAGATATTTTTTTCAAGACTTTTATTTTAAAGATGGATATAATTTTTTTATGACATTTATAACAAAAGAGGTAGTGATTTTAATTTGAACCTTGATACATGAATTTGAATCCTATCTTTATCATATTTTTAATATCAAACTCAACCAGACAAAAATTAAATTAAAAACAAAATTATTTCAACTACGGACATAATTAAAAGTCCCTTGTGATTTCTTATTTTTTTAACAGAAGAAAATGAATTATTCATATTGAAAAAATAAATAACACTATATAAAAATAAAGAAGACTTCCGTCGGTTGATGGATTAAATTTTAATTAATTTTATGTTTATTTGAGATCTAAATTAATTATTACTTAATGTAATATACACTTTACGTTAAAATCAAAATTAATACAAGTGAGAATTCACATACTTCAATAATAATATTAAAAGAATTATTTTATATCTTAAATATTAATTGTTTTCTTAGTCTAACAATTTTAAAAATTGAAATGGTTACTCTTAAAAATAAATGGATCTTGGTCTACTAACATTGATATACATAGAGAAAAATATATAAAGGTCTTGAACTTTATGCCTGCATATACCTGATAAAATATTACAGCCATTTAGATCCTTTTTTATTTGCTCCTTTGGAAGAAATTAAAACACAAAATGGAAGTCAAACAAGTATATAAGGTGCATCTAAAATCTAGTAAAGACTATATTTAATAAAAAGAAAGAAGAATGAGAAATTTTACAGGGTGATCCATAGAAATCAATAAATATATTATAAATAATGATTTATAATTGAATAATGCCCCTAAAATTTATGATTAATGTGTATCGAATAAACCCAATTAATAAAAAAAAGATAAAATATTAAAATTATTTTCTACAAATCAAATTTTCTCTTTTTTCATTAAAAATAATTCTCTTTCTCTTCTTTCTTTATTTGTATTCTTTTTAATTCTTTAGTTTTTTTCTCTCAAAAAAAGTGAGCATGATACTCTTTTTTTACAAGATTATAATTTTCTCTCTTTCTCCACTGTTTTAGATACACTTTTTACGTCATACTTGCTCTCGAACACTACTTTTTGACACTAAATAAGTATATTGAATTTTCTCCCCTTTAACAAGTATCACAAAAGACATTGATTAAAAGAAAATAAATAATTATTTATTAATAAAAAAAAAACAGTAGAATTGCATTGAAAGTAAGTTGAGTGTACCAACGTACTGTTGTTTATATCATAAAACTGAAATTCAATATTTTAAATAAGTTAAATTCAAAAAAGGTAATAAAGAAGAAAGACTTTGTTAAAAATATCAATTACGTTTTCATTGAACTTAGTAACGGATAAAACTTTTAAATATCTTGTGTCAACGTGATAGTTTTTTTTGTTAATGGTAATATTTTTTTATATATAAAAAACCAATATCTTGATATTGTAAGATTAAAAGAATAAGTTGCCATCATTATTAAATTATGAACAGGGTCCTCCATTTAGATACCCAATGTGTCATTCCCGATAGAGTCAAAGGAGGAATCATATAGGATTTTGTTTCATTGTCTAGTGTGTTCCCGTGGGTGAACAAATCATGAATGCCCATTTGAATTTACACGTAGAGAATAATCTTTCCACACATATTTTTGGAAAAGTAGCAAAGAGTTTTTCTTTGGGAATTGCAGATCCCACAGTTACACCCAGTACCATCTATCTACACAGATCCACCACCAACCACTATAACAACAAACAACCACAATAATATTCCAATCACAAAGTCTTGATGCGGGTGGATTGTGAAGCAGATTTCCTAAGGAAAGGGAGAAGAATCATTTGACTTTAGTGCCAAAGTAACCCATTATTTAGTTAACCGTACAATTTTTATGTTGAAACCATGCATATAAATTTTCTTTTTTATTTGCATTAGAATATATAATTTTTAGAGTGTTATTTATGCTCAATTTAACCGCTAACATGAACATTTCATAGGTGTACAGGTAAAAGATATTTGGTTACATTTCATAAAAATAATTGAAAACTTGGTCCAAAATTTAAAGTTAATTTGTAGCTTAAATTTATTAAACTAGAAAAGATTGATAATAGTGGTTAAACAACCCAATAAATATAAAACAACATAAGAAAATTTGTGGGGTGTTTCAAGTTGTCTACTTAAATTCTTCAGTGCACCTTATTGAACTAATTTGCTAAGTGTTAATTGATAATAAATTAAAGTCTAATGTAATATCAGAACTAGATCCTGATTTCCTCATAAGTTGAAATATAAAAAAAAAATAAGTAAAAAAATAGGATATATAATCATTTTAAAAAATATAATTTAGAGATAATTTTCAACTTTTTTTTTTGTTTATTAATCAAATGTTTTGTTAAATATTAAAAAATATAAATAGTGTAACTATTAAAGCAAACAATGTAATATTGACATTTTGTTGATTTTGCTTTTTTCCATTCTCTACTGTAACGAAAAAACACTGTAGTATTAACAAAGATGTTATAATTTATGATTCGATGATAATTTGAAAACCCTAAGTATTACTAATGTATTTAAATTAAATTGTTAAAACATGATATTCTAAAAATATTACATAAATAATATGACCTTTAAATAAATCAAGTTCTTCTCGCAAATATTAAAACTCATCTATAGTCCAACATTTCTTGTTATAGAAATACTCCAACAATTTGATAAAATTAATAATACTTAATAAATAAAAAACTCGAATTTCATAACGATGGCCTTTTAAGTAGTGACAGTAGTTCACAATCCTCGTTTTTTACTCAGTGGGGAACTTTTCGTTTGTTTTGGCTTCTTACTATTCAACTTTTCATTCGATTGCGTACTTGAAAATATATAGCATTCAGTAAAAGAGAAACCTTTGATTCCAAGTGATAAAACCATCAAGGAAAATTTTGTTGGCACTCACAGGCATGCCTTCTGTAAAAGACTGAACAATGATAATCTAATTGTGCTTACATTAAAAATGAATAATTAGAAATTGAAAATTGCTTCCTGGAGAAATTAATAGTGAAAAATAACCTAAATGATGCTCTCTTTGGATTATAAAGGAAGTAGACAAGGAAAAAAATAATAATGATAGAAATAAAAGAGAAATAAAATAAAATAAATAGGATATATTGTTGAAATAAATAGAAATAAATAAACAAGTAGAAAAATCATCGTATACGTTTAAAACTTTGAATGAGTGAAAAGGAGAGATAAAAATGTTATAAAAATTATTCTCATAACAATAGAAATTTTAAACTCAATCCAAGAAAAAAAAAACTTGTAGTGTATATGAAGGTAATGTCCACTTCTAGTGTATACATTTAACTTTCAATTGTTGATTGCACACTCTTCAAGTACAATTTATTTTTTAAAGTAGTATTACATAATAAATTAATTGTTTTCATTCTCTTAGTCTCACCAATTTTATTTTTTTTATTGAAATATAATAAATTATAAGTTACAAACTTCATACTATTTTAAAGAAGTTATAAACTAGTAAAATCATTTAACCTAAGTAGACATAAAGAAGTGAAACAAATTACAAATCAAGTGAAGTGAAACAAATTACAAATCAAGTAACTTAGACACGCTCGGTTTGTACAAATAAGGTTTTTTTTTTTCTAAAAAAGAAACAAGATGAATATATTAGATTCTTTATTTTATTTTTTATTTTTTTCAGAAAGAAATTGCCAACACATTCTATAAGCCAGTAAGACGCACAATAACCTAATCTGCTCTAACATTAGGGTGACTGGTGAGGGGTCAAAAATGTGCATATTCAATCATTTTCCAAATGTTTACCTTAAACAACCTATGACCTAAAGTGAGTCTTAAAAACTTGTGGGTTGTTCCCTACAGACAACAGTAACGTTGTTAGTAAAGGTCGAATTGTGCTTGCATACTGAATCTGGCAAGGCATCATTTTCCAATTTGCAAATGTCTGCCACAATGTCAGGTTATTAAAAGTTATAAATTGTGGTAACATGATAACAGAGAAGACAAAACATTCTATGTTAGCCTTGCCCCACCACTATAGGACGCTTGAAAGACCAGAAGATTTTAGCAATATTGCTAAGGGCCACAAAAACAGCTATTATCATCTAAAAACAAATGAAAGATTCAGCGTTTCGCGCGGAAATAAGGCCAATATTTAATTGAGCAGAACGCAGATGACAAAGAAAGTGACAGAAATTTAGGTGGGGGAGTCGGGTCTTTATTTCTAAAAGTTTGTTCAAGTTCCATCAGTACAAGTATAGACAAAGATGAGTAAAATACAAGAACAAGAGAAAACCTAAGTAAATTCCTGTACCCTCATACTGACCTAATTTTGATTTATCCCTAATCCTACGCGCTAGCGCACCTTCCCTTGCCCCCCATAAAATGATCTGTTAGACAAAGGACTTTGATTTGTATTGTTGTGTAATCATCACCTCTGTAAAGTTACAGACCATTAGTCTACACAGTTTTTGAGTCCTAATTTCTTTACAAGTAAATAGAAGGTGATGGAAAAGGGAAATAACGCCACCACCGCTTCAACAAATTCTAACCCTCCTGTTGCTGCTGCTACTCATGTCTTGATGGAACACTACATTACCCTTCTAGGGTTTCAACTTTTCCCATTCATAACGCCCTGGGAGTGGCTTATCATTCACAGGATCAAAGTTGTACCTGCAATTGAACTCAAGTGATTAATCAGTTCGTGGGGGATACAATGCAATGCAACAGACATATCAGTTGAACATGAAAGAATTAAGAAAATCAATCAATCAAACCACCAAATCATACTTCTCAATGAACTGCCTTTGCTGAGCCTCTTCAACTTCAGCAAAAAATTCATCCATTTCACGAGAAGTTGGGATTTGCCTTCTAGCCGCATGCTCTGTTCTTCGATAAGCTTCAGCTGAGCAAGTAGGCCTGGTAGTTGAACCAGGAGTCCTGACAGTATCTGAGTCCCTTATCAAACTGCAAGGTGTGGATTCCCTGGTACCTCTGCTGTGAATAATAAATACATCAATTTAACAATTAAACGCAAAGCAATAGATTAGAAACACGGGAAAAAAAAAATGAAAGCGTGGCAAAAAGTAAGATATGGCAAAAATTTCAGGTAAGTCATACGGGTCCAGTCTCAAAACGGCAAAAATTATAACGCTCATTAATTCAAGGCTGACCAGCAAGCACAACATTTAAAGCCAAAGAACACGGTTTCAAATTCAGTGTCCATATGCCGATTCAAATATGGGAATATGCAACATATATAAAATATGTGGGAAGTTTGCAAGAAAATGTAGATTGCTTAATATCATCCCTTCTATTCATAGTTCATACATATCCCATCATTCTCAGTTGAAAAAAAAAGCTTAAAATATATGAATTAAGTATTTTTTTCGTTCTTAACATTAAGATTATTATTATTATTTTATATACAAATTCAATAGCACACGACCAAAGAAATTAGTCAAATAATTCAATGGCTAGATGGTAAAACAACTAAACATCAAGTTGTATAAAAAGGGATGAACTTTCTGATAGAAGTATCAAATATCAACATTTCCTGCCAATAAAGCAACAGTAACAATAGCAGGGCACAAAAAAATGAAGTATTCCCAAATTAAAGATTTTGTCTGTTATTTTGTAATTAGCATCTTGATTTTTATAATAGTAATTAACATCGTCAAATCAATAAGAAGCATTTTAAGGGTGTCAGGTGAAAATGTACAAAGAAAATATGAAACGCATATAAAAAAATTTCTACAAAAACAAAACCACACATCTTTCTTCAGCAAATCCCTGAATTGGGGAAGAAAAAATGGTAGAAGACAATGAATAAAATAATCCTAGCTAAAAAATTCCACAACAATGGCATGCATAACTGATCAAGGTCACAACAAAATTATATAAAAGAAAAAAAAAATAGAAAATCCACATACCAGTTGAACAGGAACACCACACAAAACCGTTAAAGGAGAAAACAAAATCCCCAAATTCAATAATCTTCGCAAGAAAGGACCCCAACGAAATGAATGGGGGGAAATCAGTTTCAAATTCACGTTATAGTACTTTCCCCCACACACAATTAAAAAAAAAAAAAATTAGGGCACAGACTAATTTACATAAAAAAAAATTCTCAATCGCAGAAAAATTACATAATAAATTAAATAAGAAAACCCGTACAAGTGAAAAAATGGAAGGGAATTGGAGTAAAATAGTGAAAAGGAAGCGAAAACCCACCTTTCTCTACCTTCGAAATCCAAAAAATTTTCACCGAAGGAAGGTTCAAGAGGGTCAGCATTGTCATGCAGGGCGTTTTCCTCTTTAGTAGCGGCGAGAGCAGCGTCGCGGTCCGAAGCGAGTCCGAGCCTGGGAGGTTCGGGGATTGGGGATTTAGGGTTGGGGTGTCTGTTCCTTTTGTTGGAGTGAACCGCAATCGGAGGTTTGTGGAGTCGGCGGCTCCGAAGCTGAAGGTAGGAATCGGAAGCGGAAGCGAGTTCGGGTGGTTGTGGTTGTTGTTGCTGCTGAGAATGCGATTTTTGGAGCGCTAGGGTTTTGGCGCGTGTTCGAACACCCATGTAGGAGGTGGTGGTGTTTGTGGTAGTGGACTCCACTAACGCTAGTTCTCCCTTTGGTTTCGCTTTCTTCATGTACTTCCCCATCGGAGAAACACGCGCCTCCGCGAGGTGCCGAGGTATTACGGCAACACCGCGGTAAACAACGGCCGAGAGAGAGAGAGAGGAAGGAGAGTGGTTTGGTTTTGTTTTGTTTTTGTCTCCGGTCGCGTTGTTTTGTTTCGAGTGAGGAAGAGAGAGAATGGAAATAATGGTGAACGAGTTGGGAAATGGAATAAGGGAATATTTTTAGTATTTATATTATTATTTTCTGTTTTTGTTTTTATTTTTATTTTTTTATTCTACTTACTTTGCTTAGTGGTTAATTAATGTCGCGCTATTGTTTTGCGTTGTCTCGAATTTGTAGAGTGCGGAGTACGCTTTATCTTTTCTTTTTTTTTTTTTTTTTTTTTTCTTTTTACGATAAACTTTCGTGTCTGTTTATAAATAAAAATATATATTTTATAAAAAAAAAGTAGCGGAAAATATGAAATATAAATTTATTTTTTTAAATAAAGAGAGATTTTGTTGATAATGGTAAATGAAATAAGTAGACATACGGTTGATAAAATGGTTAATGTTAGGTCTGGTCTTCAGTCACTTATTTGTTGGGTCTGGTCTTCCTATGTACTATCTTTATTTTTTTTTCCTGCGGGTTAATGTTGTTATTTATTCAAATTGATTAAAAATAAAAAATATATTAAAAATCTCAATTAAATTAATAATTTTTTAAAATAATTTAATAAATATTTTAAAAATTAATAAATTTCGTATATGTTTATTAAATGAAAACCTTAATAATTTTTAATAAATATAGGATGCCCATCATTTCCCAACCCACCTTTGACTCCGCCCTCGATTCCCAACAAGATTCAATCATTTTATTTTTGTCCTCGACGGGTCAAATTTTCTCTATCTTATTCTATCTCCAACAATTAATTTAAAAAATTATTCATACATAAATCATATAAGTCTCAATAATAATTTCAGTGTTATATATACTATTCCTGTTGTGAATTATAATATGACTAACAATTTTAATGTTACATTAACGATTAGAAAATTTAGGCTAAGAAGGAGAATGGAGTAATTTTACTTTTATTCATTGGCAAACCTAGGAGGTCAAGTTTAGGATAAAATAAGTATTAAAAAAATATTTGATTGTCAAATACAATTTAAGTTCATCAATCAATTATCTCATAAAATATATATATAAAAAAAATTAATAATATATATACACATTTAATAATGTAATTGACTTGTATTATATTATAGTATATTATAGTTCGTCGACAAACATTCCTCGATAAATTCTCATTTCTGATCCCACCTAGACTTTGAATAGCTGAAAAAACCTAAACTAAAACCTTAACCCAAATTAAGATCAACTTGTGTTTTTCCCATGACTTGGGTCAAATGGATACATACAAAGAACGAATTATTGCAATGCGCGGTAGGAATGTACACTCATCAGGGGTAGTATTACCTTAATTTCACTTCCACTTAGTTGGAGTCGGGTTTTTTTTTTATTATTATTACTCAAAATTTTATAGTTTAGTAATTTTTGTCTTTAAAATATTTTTCTTTATGAATTTTGACTCAAATATTTCATAATGTGACTTTTGTGTTTATTAAGAGCAATTGTTATAGATAAAATATTTTGTAGCGTTTTTTCTTTTAAAAATTGTTACGGTTAAGATAATTTTGACTTTATCTTTTAATTGTGACAATTTTTTCAAATAGAAATTGTTCTCGCTGGATTCTGAGGTGGCCCGAGCTAAGCTCGGTCTTGAGAATTCGGGCGGCGTGAGGAGTGGGAACCCTCGTTGATTTGTATGAGTAATTTTTTATTTTATTTCGTGTGTCTAATTTCAGTCCTCTATCGGTATTTATAGGGATCATAATTAGGGTTCTATCTTCGTGGATTTCATGGGGAAGATTGCTTAAGGTCTAAGAATCCCGATAAATCAGGGAAAAGATATATGTCTATATTCGTCCGGATATGTTTCATTTATGTCGAGCTCAGCCCGGTCAGTGGGGTGAGCCTGGGTCCAGGGGATGAGCTCGGTGCTCATCCTCAACTTGGTACATCAGACCCCCAAGCTCAGGCCAAGCGATCAAGTGGCATGAGTTTAAGTCATGAGCTCGATCTTCCGATGTCTAATGGCGGGAAACTGTCGAAACGGTTGGTATTCCTTCGTTTCATTTTATTAAGTTTTTTAATTAATTTTTACGTTAAATGTGGTTAATGGGCCGTTAAGGGGCCTTGCGGTTACCCTTTGTGTTAACTGCACCCCTCTAACGGTAATTTTTACGTTAAAATGCCTTTGGTCCTTCATTTTCATTTTCTCCTTTACTCGCCTCCTTGCCCATTTCCTCTCGCCTTCTCTCCATCGTTCTCCTCTCGCCCTAGGTTTTCACTTTCCCAGTCAAAGTCCGCTCTCGTCTTCCTCTTGTTCGCTGTTGCTTTCTAGTGTTGGTTCGTGCGAAGCATTTTCTTCGTCGTCTTCTCGTTCGTTCGTAGTTCTCCACTGTCTCTGCCCAACGCTTACAGTAGGTATGTCTTCCTCACATTCTTCTGCAACCCATAGCATAGAAAGTTTGATTCCCCCTTCTGTTTCGGGCTCTGAACCCGAATCAACGGAGGCTTCTTCCCCCTCCCTTGAAGCGTCTACGGCGGAGGCCGATCTCGGATCTGGACCCGCCTCCGCTGCTACCGAGGTCCCCCTCGCTGGGGCCGAGGTCCAGTCTGTTGATGGTGTCGTGGAGGCATCCAGCGGTAGAGATGCTACCGACGCTCCCCTTGCTGAGGTTGGGGTAACCGAAGACTCCCCTGCTGAGACCGAGGTGAGGTGTGTTGACGTCGCCATGGAGGCATCATGCGGTGGGGATGCCCTTCCTGGCTCGGCCGAGGAGGGGATAGCGAGGGAGCCCGAGGAGGCTGACCTCTATGTCCCCATCCCAGCCGAGGAGCCCGACTTCTCGTGGCTCTTGGAAGAAGTGTCAAGCCGAGTCTCCTCTTACGACAGCGTAGAGAGAGTCCAGGCCGTCCTTGATAGGTACGAGGTCTTGAGGGAGGGGTTCGATGATGTGGTTAGATTCTGTACTTGTAGGCGTAATCGGAAGGTACATGCTCGAACCCTCGTATCTGGTCGGTATGCCATAACCGTGTACGAATATATGTTCAAAGAGTACGACCTAGTTTTTCCTTTGAGTCGTTGTGAGACCGAAGTCCTGGCCTTTCTCAATGTGGCTCCTAGTCAGCTCCACTCTAATAGTTGGGGTTTTCTCCGCGCCTTTCAAATTCTATGTAAGATGCTCGGTGTTAGGCCGAGCTCTCGTGTTTTCCTTTACCATTACCAGCTCAAGGACGACCCTAAGGTGGGTTGGACTTCCCTTAGCAGTGCCCGGGCTGGGGGGGGCTTACTCATCCCCTATGCCCAATCATATAAGAAATTTAAGGAGCGTTACTTCAAGCTGTCCCCCGTCAACAATAGGGCCGTTAAGGCCCTTTTTCTAAAGGATGACCTGGAGCCGAGGTACCCCCTACATTGGTGCCTCCCTCGGAAGTACACCAATGTTGGTCCCTATATGAATCTAGAGGGGGGGTGAATAGATTTAAGTTCCCTTTCGTAAAACTATTTCTCGCTTTTCCCGATTCAATTTTATCTTGTATTATCAGTAATGTACCAGAGATATAACAGCGGAAAGATACAGGAAAATATAATGCAAGAAATCAATGGAAAGTAAAGTCAAGGTATAGAGAAGAGAGTAGTCAGAGATTTATACTGGTTCGGCTTTCGGCCTACATCCAGTCCCAACCCAACAACCTGTTGCGATCAGTATTCCACTATAATCTTGTGTTCAATACAATCACTTCTGCACAAACACAAACCAATCAAATACTCAAAACTCTCTATGTTTTTCACCTAAGAACATATCTCTCCAATTCTTGAATCCTTCAAGAATCTCCTTTGAGAGTTCCTCTCTCAAAACCTCTAACTCTTTTTCTAGAGAACACCTTCTCTTAAGAGTTTCAAACCAAAACAACAAAACAAAACAAAAGATAAAGATCAGTGAAGATTACACCTGTGTGTATGCTCGATCAAGATGATAAGCACGGTATTCAATCCTTCAAAACTTCCTTCACACACTATTCATCTCTTTGAGAAAATCTTTTTGAAATCTTTGAAGAGTGTTTTAACTTGTAAAACCAAGTGTTTTCTTTCTCTTCTTTCTTTTTTTTTTTTTAAAACCATAAAAGATCTCTCTCTTGAAATAAATCAAAGAGGTTCCATTTAAAGCAGTTTCAAAACCATTTAGAGATGAATTTTGGTGTGGTAATCGATTACGAGATGTTGGTAATCGATTACTACGAAGAAATTTGTCTTCCTCTCGCATTTCAAGCACGAAGTAATCGATTACTATGGAGTGGTAATCGATTACTCTAAGAGCAAGTTGAGTTCCCCTGTTTTCTAAGTCGTTGGTAATCGATTACGGCTCGGGGTAATCGATTACTTCAGCTTAAACCTTAAAACCAAAGTTTTTTGAGTGCTTTTCAAAACAAAATGGGGTTCACAACTTCTCTAGCTCAAGTTACAAGATTCAAGACAAGTTCTCTAAGGAATGATTGAATAAAAACTCACACTCAAAGCCTAAACTATAACAATCAATACATTTAAACTCCTATATACATTCTATCATAAAGATCAAGATTACATGTATATCAAACCTAAAACTAGGAAAGACTTCTTCAGCTTCAAGTCCAACAATCTCCCCCTTTTTGGTTTTGATGTACCAAATCTTGTGTAGTTGATCCTTTATGTAGATGATGATGGCTTTGATGTGTCCTGCAATGTTAGTGCTTTTCTTTTCCTTTTTCTATCACTTCTATTCAGCAATTCACATACAGTTATATGTACCATCCAACTCATGTCACAAATATCAATTCTCAGAAATATATAAAGACAATCATTTGCCGAAATTTAAAATCTAGTTATTACAGTCATCCAATAGTTTCAAATGTGTTAATCTGCTCCCCCTAAGTCAGATGCTTAGGTACAAACAGATTCAAAAAAAAAACGATTACAAAAACTTCTAAAAAAAACAGTTCAAAATAGAGTAAATAGAGCAATTCAAAACAGAGTAAACAAATATAAAAAGACTAAACAACTAAAAAACCAAAACCATTAACTATACTATTCCCCCTATTTGGTATATCAAATCAAAAGAGAGAAGTAGAGATGAAGTTACTAGTCTGAGTCGTCATCATCCTAGTTGAGTCGTTCCATAATAGTCTCCATCAAGTCCTTCATTTCTAGGAAGTGCAGATCCTGTCGCTTTCCCAGATCATCAATGCGTTTGTTGACGGTCGCTTCCAATTCATCCATCCGGTCTATCATAATGGATTCGAAGCGAGACTATGGAATGTACTCTCCAGAATTGTCTTCATCCATATCTTCATGATGTGCTTCCTCTTGCTCTTGTTGTGCTCCTTCATGCTCTTGTTGTGGAAAAGCCTGTTGTTCCTCTCTTGTGATCCATCCAACATCGGTTTTGATGAGTCTCATTTTCTTTAGTGCTCCATCCCCGATGACATGAACATCCTTGACTAATTCTCTTGCTTCATCAGTAGTGTCTATCTGAAAAATTTCAATTAGTCTAGAAATAAAGAGAGAGTAAGGACACTTATTATCAAGAAGTCTCCTTGTCTTCAGCATGTTGTCCATGATCACATGAGTCCAATCTACTTGAATGTTGTTCTTCAAAGCAGCAATGAGGATCATGTCTTCCTCAGTCAACTGGGCATGGTTTGCTCCTCTTGCAGCCAAGATCCAGCAAACAGTGTAGTGAAGTAGCCGATCATCTGCTGTGAGGCCACCAATATTATAGGTAACTTTCTTGCCCGATGCTCTCTTAGAATTTCTCTCCTCTTCCCAGTGTTGAGGGTTCCTCAGAAGGCTCGTGAAGAAGGAATCTTTTTGCAAATCAAACCCTTTCTCTCTGAGCTTGTCTGCATGTGCTATAATCCCTTCCTTTCAAATTCCAGCAATATCCAAAAAGTGTGCAGGGGTTAGGGAGATTTTGATACCTTTGATTTCAGAGGTCATAGTTTGCCTCTCCATATTCGGTTTGAGATTGGAGTAGAAAACTCGAACTAAATCTGGATAGATGAATCCTTTCATCCCTACAAACCTCTCCAAATGCTGCTGCCTCAAGAAGGTTTGGAATGTGAAACTCTGATTGTCAAGCCATCCAAGGTCAAGTATTTTCGGAGGAACTAGACCCTTGTTCGCAAAATCCAGATTGAACCGTGTCTCTTGTCCCTTTGAAGTGAACCACCGGTTGACTTCTGATACTTGTTGTTGTGGAGGAGGAATTTTCGGTCGCTGCTCCGAGGTGGTAGGTTTCTTCCTCTTGGAGGATTCTTCCACCTTTTTCTTTCCTTTGATCTCCTCTTGACTGTAGCGGTTTGCCCTCACTTTGATTCTCTTACCTTTACCTTGTTCTTCCATTGTTGAGAGAGAAAACTAGGGTTTGGAGGAAGAAGATGAAGGGTTTCGAAGTAAGAGGTTGAGTGGTGAATTGAAGAGTTACACCTGTACTTCTTATAAAAGAGAACAAAGCCCAAAAGATTAGCCCAAGAACGAGGTAATGGATTACCAGTAGTTAGAAATCGATTATCTCAGTTTCTTATATAGAGAGAAGAAAGAAAAAATGAGAAAACAGTTGTGGTAATCGATTACTGTAAATGGGTAATCGATTACTCCAGTAGATTCCTTAAAAACATTCAAAAGCATGTTCTGTGGTAATCGATTACTGCTCGTGGTAATCGATTACTCCAGGGGGTTTTTCTCACAATTTTGAAAACAGGTGCTTTGGTAATCGATTACAGTGGTCGTGGTAATCGATTATCTCGATCCCAAAGCCTTCCCCAGTGAATTTCTCATGAAGTAATCGATTATCCTCCTTGGTAATCGATTATTTCTATCGAGAAGAAAGGTTTTTCAAAAAAATTTCACAAAAACGAGTTTTGGATAAGTGTAATCAAGTAAGAAGGTTTAGTTTAGATGTTCCTCACTCAATATCCGAGGGTTTGATCTAAGTTTGTAGAACCTTTCCTTTGGTAATGCCTTTGTAAATATATCCGCTAATTGATTCTCCGTGTCTATGAATTCAATGTTACAATCTCCTTTTTCGATGTGATCTCTAATAAAGTGATGTCTGACTTCAATGTGTTTGGTTCTTGAGTGCAGTACAGGATTCCTTGTGATACTTATTGCGCTTGTGTTGTCGCATTTCAAGGGAATGTGATCTATCTTTAGCCCAAAGTCCTCGAGTTGGTGTTTCAACCAAATCGCTTGAGCACAGCAACTTCATGACTACATATTCTACTTTCGGTTGATAGTGCTACGCAAGCTTACTTTCTGCTATTCCAAGATATCAAGCATTCTCCGAAGATGTGACATGTGCCACTAGTGTTTTTCCTATCCGTTTTGCTACCTGCAAAATCAGAGTCACTAAAACCAACAAGTAGTGGTGAGGTTCCTTTTGGATACCATAGTCCCTGACTTATTGTTCCTTTTTAGGTATTTAAGAATCTTCTTCTTGTTAGCCAATGAGATTGCTTAGGTGTAGATTGAAATCTAGCACATAAACATACGAAAACATGATATCGTCTGCGGCTGTTAGATAAAGTAAAGATCCTATAACACCTCTGTATAGGATAGTATCAACTTCATCACCTCTTTCATCAATCTCAAGATAAGTGTTAGTAGAAATAGGTGTATTAGACATTTTGCAATTTGTCATATCATATTTCTTAAGAAGTTCTTTAGTATACTTAACTTTGATGTATGAAAGTGCCACCTTCCATTTGCTTGATTTGAAGTCTAAGAAGAAACTCAGTTCTCCAATCATAGACATATCAAATTCTTCCTGCATATCTTTCACAAACTCTTCACAAAGTTGTTGGTTAGATGATCCAAAGATAATGTCATCAACATAAATTTGAACCAATAGAATGTAGTCAGACTTGTTCTTAATGAACAAAGTCTTATCTACTTTACCTTTGTGGAATCCTTTAGATATGAGAAACTTACTCGAGTCTGTCATACCATTGCCTAGGGGCTGCTTTAACCCATACAAGGCTTTATGAAGTTTGTAGACATGTGTAGGCCAAGTAGCATCTATGAATCTGGGGTTGAGCTACATAGACTTCTTCATTGATATAACCATTCAAGAATGCACTCTTTACATCCATCGGTATAATTTGAAATTGTTGATGCAAGCATATGCCGGGGAGTAGTCTACTTGACTTCAAGTCTTGCAACGGGAGCAAAGGTTTCTTCAAAGTCAATCCCTTCTTGTTGATTGTATCCTTTTGCCCACAAGTCTTGCTTTGTTTCGACCACAACTCCTTCTTCACTCAGTTTGTTCTTGAAAACCCATTTTGTACCTATGATGTTCATATTGCCCTTGTCTGGAACAAGTTCCCAAACTCCATTCCTTTTGACTGGTTAAGTTCTTCTTGCATAGCCATGATCCAAAATTCATTGTTCAAGGCTTCTTCTATACTTGGTTGGTTCTACAGTGACACAAAGCGGTATCATAGCAAAACAAGTTTCGTGAGGATCTAGTAGTTACCCCCTTGTGGATGTCACCAATGACATTGTCAAGTGATAGGTTCCTAGGTGTCCTCCACTCTTTTGCTTGTTCAGTGAAAGTCGGGTTGAGTTTCTTGATGCTTGTTATCAATGTCCATGTTCTCTTCACTGTGTCATCATCATGCAGAAATCATTCCTTTTGGAAAGTGTTAGTTTCATCAAATCTAATATGAACAGATTCTTCAATGCACATGGTTCTTTTATTAAAGATTCTATATGCTTTACTGGTGTTTGAATAACCAAGGAAAATGGCTTCATCAGCCTTTGCATCAAACTTTCCAATAAGGTCTTTGCCATTGTTTAAAACAAAACATTTGCATCCAAAAACTTTAAAATAAGAAATGTTTGGTTTTTTCCATAGAAAAGCTCATAAGGGGTTTTCTTTAAAATGGGTCTTATAGAGACTCTATTGAGAACATAACATGCGGTGTTCACGGCATCGCCCAAAAATGTTTAGGCATCATATGCTCATTGGCATGGTTCTTCCAAGTTCTATAAGGGACCTGTTTTCCTCTCCACCACTCCATTTCTTTGTGGAGTTCTTGGAGTGAAAAGCAGTGTGAAATCATGTTTTCAGAACCTTTCAAAAAAGCAATTCTTAAATTCGGTACCATTATCCTTCTTAAAGCTTTGATTTTCAAATCCTTTTTGTTTTGAATCTTTTTGGCAAGTACCTTGAAAATTTCAAAGGCTTGATCCTTTTTCTTGATAAACAAAACCCAAGTAAATCTTGAATAGTCATCTCTATGACTAGTCCATGAATTTCCACCAATACTAGCTATCCTAGATGGACCAAATAAGTCTAAATGTAAGAGTTCAAGCGGCTGATTTGTAGAAACATGTTTTACATTTTTGAAAGATGTTTTTGCCTGCTTGGACTTTTGACAAGTCTCACATAGTCCTTCTTTGGAAAATCTAATCTTGGGGAGACCAAAAACTAACTCTTTAGAAACTAGCTTATTCAAATGCAAAGTGTCGATGTGTGCTTTATTCTCTATGCCATAGCCAAGACAGATTATCATTTGAAGTTAAACATGTAGAGTAGGGAGAAGAATGATCTACTTCTAGTATGTAAATGTTGTTAGATCTCTTGCCAATCATGAGAAGTTCATCTGAGTCATTGTTGCTGATGAGACAATGTTCATCGTCAAAAGCAATTTTGTAGTTCTTGTCACATAGCTGACTGATGCTCAGTAGATTGAACCTCAATCCATCGACCAACAATACATCTTTTATCACTGTGTTTGCCTTATTTCCAACAGTTCCGTAGCCTAGAATTTTCCCTTTGTTGTTGTCTCCATATACTGACAGACCACTGATTCTCTTGGTGTGAAGGTGCTCGGGTTCCTTTTATCACCCGTCATATGCCTTGAGCGACCCTTTGTCTAAGTACCAAATTGAGCTTTTTCTTTATTCGGGCTTTCTGTAAGAGAAAAAAAAAAAGAACTTATTTTGTGGGTGGTACCCGGTTTCTCTTGGAGTCCATGCATGTTAGTGCTACGAGGTTACTTTCTTAATCCATTTGTATTTGCCACTTGGAAATCCCTTTCTTCTTAATCATGCAGTTATATGATTTATGTCGGGTTTCATGCGATATGTGCAAGTGTATTTAGCATGCTTAGTATTTCCAGGTTTCATATGAACACAGTTTGCAGAGATGTTGAGTTCTTTTAATTTTGAATTATCATTTTCTAGTTCACATATTTTCCTTTTTAGCATAGATATTTCCTTTTTCAGACTTATGTTTTCTTTTTCAAAGGTTTCAGCTTGATTATAAAGCTCACAAAAGGCAGAATGTAATTCATCATAATCATCCACAATTGAGTTCGTATCACATACCTCATTGGATGTTTTAGCCATCAAGCACAAATTTGCCTCCTCATCTTCACTTTCGGATGTTGAGGACGTGTAGCCTTCAGTCCCCAAGCTATGTATGCCTTCTTTTTCTTCTTTTCTTTTCTGGCATTTCTTTCATTTTCAGCTTTTCTCACCGGTGTTGTTGCTTCTTTTCAAGGTTGGACAATCGACCTATAGTGCCAAATCTTTCTACATTCATAGCAAGTTACTTTAAGCTGAAGTGTTATCTACCTTCTTGACTCCTTTTCTAGGTTGACCAATTTTCTTCTTAGTGTTGTTCTTCATGAACTTTCTGAACTTCTTTACCATTAAGTTCACTTGGTCTTCTTGTAAATCACTTTCGACGGAGGATCAGATTGTTTTATTGTCTATCTTGAGAAGCAATTCCTTTAGTTCTTTTGTCTTTTTTTGCTCCTCATCTGCCATTTGAGTCATGTCCATTTCGTATTCTACGAGTTTCCCAAACAGTTAAGCCTTCATGTCATAGATGAGGTTCTTTGATTGATTATGGGGCATCCTTTGTAGGTTGCCACTTTCTATTCAATGATTTTAGAATCTTGACATTCACCTCTTCTTCTATGAAGTTCTTGCAAGCCCTTTGAGATGGTTAATAATGTGTGTGAATCTCTTTTGCATTTCCATGATTGACTCTCCTTGGGTATCCCCGAAAGTCTCGTACTCTGAATGAGTGTGTTCTTCCTAGCTCTTCTTACCTGCGGTACCTTCATGGGTAACTTTGATAAGCTCCCATGTACTTCTTTTTTGCTATTGTGCAAGCGAGATATCTGAAAAACTCATCGAATTCAAAGCGCGAGTGTATGATATTCAAGGCCTTAGCGTCATTTTCAGCCCTTCTAATCTCATCCATGTCCCATTCCTCAAAGGTTTCTCTATCTCTTTTCCATTCTCTATTTTTATTGGAACTTTGTAGTCATTTACCACGGCTGCCCCGGATACTTACGTGAATAGATTCCATAAAGATCTTCATGCGAACTTTCCAAAATGGATAGTTATCACGCAAAACAATGGAGTGTTTATCGAAGCTCCCGGCGAAAGGGTAAGATTACCGGCCCATTATAGGGAACTAGAAGGATTACTAGAGTGATTTACTAGT